>OLKM01000011.1:869075-934075 GCA_900291075.1 Melanogrammus aeglefinus
CTGGTGTTCGTTGAGAATGTAGTATGTTGTACGAGCGATTCTACAATAGCCACTCATTTGCTAATAACACACTACAAAGCCTGTGTTGTTTTAAAAACACCGATTTTACTCGCAATTATCAATGATGATCCGTTTGGTTACATTGCTTCCCTTCAAACCTAGACCACTGGCGCCATCTAGTGGTGTCTTATGTATAATGCCTTAAATATAAAAATAAAACCGGTGATAGGAAAGAAATTAGGCTACATATCTAGATTTCGATGGTTTGTATGATAATCAAAAATCAAAGTTTATACTTTGTCTTAGTATAATGACTACTGAGGATTTTTCATCAGCCAGTGTGATCCATCTGGTCGTGTTGGATGCAGTCATGAGACGGACCAGTGGGAGTAGACCTCCCCTCCCCTCTGGAATCACAACAGCGCCAGCCATGCGAGAAACGTACTTCATGAACCCATTGACACAACGACCCGCAATACTGAGAGAACACCCTAGATGGCGCCATTCTACCATAAAACCTGCACAAAAAAAGGAAGAAGCTAATGCGGACTGAATAACACTTCTCGTATTACATTTCGGGAGCATGGAGTTTGTTTTCCAAAACACCGCGTAGAGGACATGCACTCAACACTTTCCAAGACCGCTCCACTGGGCAAAGAAGCACCACAGCGGCCTAGAGGTTGACTGTGGACAGCAGGCAGATGGACGGTCTAACTAAGAACTGAAAGAGCGCTAAAGACAACCAGATGTGTCTGCGCTCGACGGTACAGCGTATTTGTAGGAAACCCGTCTGTGCACTCGGGGAGACGCTGGACGCGCAAATAGACAGGGAAGGGAGGGGGAGGGGAGTGGAGCCATGAGGAGTGACAGAGTTCAGAAGTGGGAAGTAAACAAACGTCGGGAAGGGGGAAGACCGGACAAACAGCATGGATTCAGCCAGGGCACGAGAAGAATAGAAAGGGAAAGCGCGAATGGAGAGGGGGGGATTTTTATTCTCATGTGCACTCAATCAGAGGGGTCATTGAGTGCGCTTGTTCCCGGACTGACTGTCAAAACAGTGCGTGCGCGCAGCTCCTATTAACCACGGAGAATTTAACAACGCCCCTAGTTTTACCATATAGACGCACGCGCAGCGTGGCACCTAGGCGCGCGCTCTCGCACGCACACAGACGCACACGCGTAAACACAACGTTTCTTTTCTTTTTCTTTTTCGTATCTTAATGAATGCCTTAGTGGTAAGAAAACCACTCACTCACACATACACACCCACACACACAAACCACACGGAGCGGGCACACCACGCGCTATACGCACTTGCGCGGTGATAGCGCGCGCGGTGTGGTAGAGAACTCAATTCCATCTGCGTCACAGAACAAGCGTGGACAGGTTTATTGAAGCCAAGAGGGCTATAATACAGCACGCGAGTGAAGGACCGACACGGACACATGTTGGTGGGAATCAGTAAGTTCTTACCAGGTAGAGCAGGAAGGTGTGTAGGTTCTTACCAGGTAGAGCAGGAAGGTGTGTAGGCCGGTGCCCAGACCGACGGAGGACAGGATCCCCAGCCCGAGCCAGTACGCGCAGCATAGGACCGTCTTCTCGACGCGACGCACGGACTAGAGGTGCGGTGGGGGAGGGGGGGGGGGGGGGTTGGCAGAGAGAGGGGGGGGGGGGGGGACAGTGTGTGAGCCTCATGCCACACACACATGGACCTTCCCGAGTGAGAAGTAAACACAAGATTGAGAGGAGCAGGACAAGGAGGGGAGGGAGGGAGGGAGGAGGAAGGGGGATGGTAAGGCGGGATAGGGTGTGTGTGTGTGTGTGGGGGTCAGAGAGAGAGAGCAGAGAGAGAGAGAGAGAGAGAGAGAGAGAGAGGAGAGAGAGAGAGAGAGAGAGAGAGAGAGAGAGAGAGAGAGAGAGAGAGAGAGAGAGAGAGAGAGAGAGAGAGAGAGAGAGAGAGAGAGAGAGAGAGAGAGGAGGAGAGAGTGAAACTGAGTGAAATGGAAAAAAACCGAGGGGGACCATAAAGGGTGGGAAAGAGCATGCAAGTGGTGAGAGATTCAGAGAGAGAAATTCAGAGAGAGAAATTCAGAGAGAGAGAGAGAGAGAGAGAGAGAGAGAGAGGAGAGAGAGAGGAGAGAGAGAGGAGAGAGAGAGACGAGAGAGAGAGAGAGAGAGAGAGGAGAGAGAGAGAGAGGGAGAGAGAGAGAGAGGAGGGAGAGAGAGAGAGAGGAGAAGAGAGAGAGGAGCGAGGATGAAGCAGAAGGAGAGTTTATTGTTGGAGGAGCTTGCAGGATACGATGGTATACCGAGCAGTGGGAGTGTTCTCAGCACTCTGAGTGAGGAACTAGGATCACTGCTCTCGTCCCCCGCGGCAGCAGCCAGCTCTTACTATAGGCAACTTTCAACAGCCCCCCCCCCCCCCCCCCCCCGACAATCATATACAAGTAGTCCCCCCCCCCCGCTCCTCCCTAATCTGCTGTCACTCAGTGAACCCCTCTCCTCTCTCAGCCCTCCCCACCACCTCCACAAACCCACGCAGCTTTTCTACTGGGGAAACGTATGGATTGCAAAGATTACGGGAAGCACGTTGGGAGGGAGGGAGGGGGTGAGAGGGGGAGGAGGAGGCCTCTATGTTATTGGCAGCGGACACTATTTCCCAGAAAAAGTGGCACATCGTAAAAACATCCAAAACCCTGAAGTCTATCACGGCTTGCAGGAGGCTGTGTGTGGGGGGAGAGGTGTGTGTGTGTGTTTGTGGGTGTGTTTGTGTGGGTGTGTTTGTGTGGGTGGTGAGAAGCTGCCTGCCAGTGCCAAGAATCCCAATGTGTACAATGGGCGGGAGCCTCTCCTCCGTCACCCACCAATCGAGTGATCCCAAGGTAACGTGGGTGGCGACTCTCTGTCCCCTCAACCAATGGCTGAAGAGAGGCACCGTCGTCGCCCCCCGCTCCGCCCCCCCCCCCCCGTACGCTCGGACCCTGGGCTCTAGTGCCTACTGATTGTGCCTCACAGGGGGTGAGAACCGGTTATTGGGCAACACCTCTGTCTGCACTGGACTGTTAACTCGGAAGGGAAGGGATGGGGGGGGGGGGGGTTTGCGGAACTAGTTTTTGACTCAGCGGTGGGTAAACAATGGATCATAAAAATAAAAAGGGACGAAGACTAAGAAGGCAATCACACGCAACATGATTCCCATGCAGATTTAAGAGGGATTTGATTTCAAGTACGCGGGTGGGACTGGATTCAGGCTCTGACGTGTCCCTTGCAGAAAGACATGGGGCAGAACGTTGTTGAATATCAAGGTTCCCCCTCAGGTCAGTTAAAAAGACGTTTAAGTGAATCTTATAAAACAGGCAAAGGAGGGGGGGATAGAGAGGGAGGGAAAGAAGGAGGCCAGCATTTGTTTGCGTCCGCACAGGGGCCAAGAAGACGCACTCGTAAGACGAGATGTCTCCGCAGTGACGGCTCAATTCTATCAGGAGCCTTAATTTGGGACCTCCGCTGTCCAGCATTGAATACTGATTGGGGGGGCCGGCCCCAGAGGGGGGGGGCCCTGCATGGAAAATACTGACAAATACAAGTAGGGCCCTGAGGGATATAAGAGACCTTTCACGATCCACTAAATTGTGGGATCAAATGTGCAATTCAACACACAATCCCTGTACGGCGCATGCACACGCCCAACACACCCATCTCAACAGAACACGCTCTGTTCGGATTAAGCCATGGCGTGACGGATCTTAATTCTGCTATTAATGGCTAATACTGGGATTCATCCTTCTACAAAACCGGTCTTTGGCCGTTTGTGTATTCCCGGTGTTATCTTATGAATTCATTCATATCCCTTTTCTTTCTCTGAAAACAAAGGTTGATTCTTTCGTGGACCTGAGTTGCTTGCGTCCCCCCTTCGAGGGCTCACAGTGGAGACCTTTTGAGACTGTAAACAGCTGTTCTGGGAAAAACCTCATAGCTGCAACGGGTGTTTCTGAGGCTGTGTTTATCGAGGTCAAATACCTTGATAAGCAACTTTTCTGCAGAAAGTTACAAGCTGAGGAAGACTGATGTGGTGAGGCAACAGACGTGGTGGAAAGGCAAACATAACTCCAAGTTACAAAGTGAACGTGCGTCACGTTTGATATCGTTGGCGGTTGTATACTTATATGTCCATTACATCATGGCAAGGTGTATCTTGTTCTCTCCATCCATCCATCAACCTATCTATCTGTCGGTATAGCACCCTGATCACGCCCGATCTCGTCTTGATCTCGGAAGCTAAGCAGGGTCGGGCCTGGTTAGTACTTGGATGGGAGACCGCCTAGGAAAAACCATGTACTGTATGCTATGAGTGCTCTGCGTCTGCGAGATACCGTCCCCAGCTATGGGTAAATAGTGGGTAGATGGGACCCAGCCTTGAAAGGCAACCCATCTAGGAGAAGGCTACTTCAAATAATAAACCAAAGATGTTGCCCGCGTCTCTTCCGATCCTCACAAGGGAAACGAACAAAGGGCGGATAAGGCTATAAAGACTGAAACGGCCGGAGTAGGATTGTGAGGAGTTGCGCCCCACAGTCCTTAATTAGCATTGTAAAGTCTAACAATGGAGAAACCAGCTGGAGACAACATTGGACGACTCGTCTGAGGACGACATATATAATATATCTATCAATCTGTGTATCAATCAATCTGTATATCTATTTATCCATCTACATTTCTGTGTGTGACTATATGTCTGTATCCATCTATCTCTATCTGTGTGTCTGTCTGTCTGTCTGTATCCATCTATCTCTATCTGTGTGTGTGTCTGTCTGTATCCATATATCTCTGTCTATCAGTCTGTCAGTCTACATCCATCCAACTCTGTCTGGCTGTCTGTATCCATCTACATTTACATTTAGGCCATTTACCAGACGCTTTTATCCAAAGCGACTTACATCAGTTAATACACACATTGACACACTGACGGCAGAGTCAACCATGCAAGGCGACAGCCAGCTCGTCAGGAGCAGTTAGGGTTAAGTTTCTTGCTCAGGGACACATCAACACTCGGCTAGGAGGAGCTGGGATCGAACTAGCAACCTTTCGGTTACAAGACAGCTAGCTCTGTCACTCTGTCTGTTTGTCTCTCTGTCTGTGTGTCTGTCTGTTTGTGTGCCCCCCCCCCCCCTCCTCGGTGTGTCAATAGTCCATGTTGTGTACCTGTTGGTGGGAGCCATCCACATGGTAGGCGATGAAGAGCAGGAGGAGCAGCAGTAGAACGCCACACACATAGCGTCTTCGCTTCCAGAGGCTGATCCGCGCCACCGGCCAGTGGAGAGCAGGGGAGGGAGAGAGAGAGAGAGAGAGAGAGAGAGAGAGAGAGAAGAGAGAGAGAGGAAAGGAGGAGAGTGGAGAGAAGAGAGGAGAGAGAGAGAGAGAGAGAGAGAGAGAGAGAGAGAGAGAGAGAGAGAGAGAGAGAGAGAGAGAGAGAGAGAGAGAGAGAGAGAGAGAGAGAGAGAGAGAGAGGAAAGGATGGAGGTGTGATGGGAAACAGCAGGTCAATGTAAAAAAAATCTATCCCTAGAAAGAAAAAAATCACCATATTCAATGTTTTTGTTTTTTTACATGATGAAGAGGAGGCAGAAGGAGGGGGGAACGAAAGAGTATGAGAAAGATACAGTGCGAGAAGGGGGAAATAGAAGTTGATATAAGCGTGAAGTCCGGGGGATGTTCAACAAAGTTGTATTTATATAAATGAGTACCCTGTCTCTGACAAACAGAGATCTAATGCTCCTAAAGCCTCAGCCTCTGTGTTTGTTTTAAAACGGTTTGTTTTAGTTTTATGTTTTTTGAGAGCTCATCGATCTTTATTTATACGCGTGCAGAGTTCAGTGGCTACAGACCGTTTGGATTTAACCATTATCTACTCCGTGTGGTTTACTTTACAGGGCACATTTGTTGACATGACTTTGTCCATGACGGTTGTGCAGTGTGCACCTCAGACAGGAACTCACAGGGTCATACGTACACATACTTAGAAGCTGCATGTCAACACAACACAAAAGAAACCACAGAAACATATCTAAACTACTGCAATGCACTGAATGAACCTATAGCCAGTCTCTCTCTCTCTCCCTCTCTCCCCCCCTCTCTCTCTCTCTCTCTTCTCCTCCTCTCTCTCTCTCCTCCCCTCTCCTCTCTCTCTCTCCCCTCTCCCCTCTCCTCTCTCTCCCCCCCTCTCTCTCTCTCTCTCTCTCCCCCTCCTCTCTCTCTCTCTCTCTCTCCCACTCTCTCTCTCTCTCTCTCTCTCTCTCTCTCTCTCTCTCTCTCTCTCTCTCATCTCTCTCTCTCTCCCTCTCTCTCTCTCTCTCTCTCTCTCTCTCTCCCCCTCTCTCTCTCCCCTCGCTCTGCTCCACCCCCTGTTCAGCTCGTAGTGCTCGGGGTTTACCACATCCTCTTGTCGTTTGGAGATAAACACATTGTCCCCGTGCAGAAGCACAACAGCACAGGGTACAGGCTGACCTTATCCAGGCCGCTGCTGTCAACACGCACTGTGACGGATGATGAGTGTAAAACAAACAGGGTGGGCTCACAACGTTTATTTGCTTTTTGTCACAGAAAGACATTTCTGGTTATTTGGTCATTGATTACGTGCGTGCGTGCGTGCGTGCGTGCATTTCAGCAGAACTAACACCATTTCAGTTAGGGACAAATATTGTTTGTTGTATTGTATTTATTTAGAAAGCTCCTGATAATGTTTATCTAGTGTTTGGACACCATACCATCAACATCCCGTTTCTGATTCCCATCTACTGCAGAACTTGGGGACACAGCACTTCTTTGTATTCAATATTAATTGTTGAATGTAAGGAATGCCAAATATACAAGTAAAATGTAATGTCTGGTAGTTCCAGACATCCGGCATGTTATTATTCTATGTATAAACATTGAAATGGAAGACAGGAAGACGCATTTTACCTTCAAGATAACAGCAATGATTATCATGAACAATGTCAATGACACATGAAAACAAACAGGTAGCGTTTTTTTCCAGGTTTTCAACGCATTTGAAGGAAATGTGAATGTGTATTTTCTTTTTCTGAGAAGTGAACATGCCAGCAACAGAAGGAGGGGGGGGACTCACCTCAGAGTGAAGTCACTCAGAGAGTGCAGCAGCTCCAGAGAGAAGTAGTGCAGGGTCAGGAGAGGCTTCCTCCACAGAACCAGGCGTTCCGGCTCGTCCATCTGACCCTCCCTCCATCTGGGCTCGTCCGGAGAGATCCCCGCGTCTGTACCCGCAAGCACACACATGTACATACACACGCACGCACGCACGCACGCACACACAGACAAACGCACGCACACACACATATGCACAGACAAACAAACACACGTGCACATGACACACAGAGACTTGCACGACACAGACAAACACACACACACACAGATGCACGCACAAACATGTGTACAAACAAACAGACAAAAACATTACTTGTAATTCAATTTATTGTAGTATTTTCATCGTCTCATTATACAACAGCCCCAAGATTCAAGGATTGGAACACAGTTATTTTTGCACGAGGGGCCCAATTTTGTCCCTCATGAAACAATTAAATTAAATTAAAATTTCTTAGGAATGAATAAAGCCTGCAGAACTTCTGTTTTGAACAAATGTTTTCACTCCAATTGAGGATTTTACTGTGAATTGTTTTTCTTTTAGTGCGTCTGGGACATATTTAACGAACCACAAAAGTCGTGTAAGTGTATTGGTGGGCGTGTGTGTGTGTGTGCGTGTGCGTGTGGCGTGAGTCTCACTGGCCAGATGTCATGCGTGTATATGTGTCACAATTCATGTAAACGACAAGTATAATAAGCAGTATAATTTTGCAATTGCTTACTTTCCTATCATAATATGGATTAAGGAACACGTTAATCCCTCTATGTTGAATTATATTTCATCGTGTTCATAGGAAAACATTTCTTGCAACTCATTTCTAAAAATTGAAAACCAATTCCATTAAGAAGGCAGTTGTTTTAGACTGGGGGGTTGGTGGCTTCACCTTCAGCGGGTCCACTGTGCAGATCCTGGACTGCTGTGCGCCTTTGGAGAGGGTCCACTCCATCGTCGGCCATCGTGCATTCACTGGGCAGAAGAGAGACGACACTTCAACACCCTGTGACGCACGCACCCTCTTTGATCTGCCTCAGAACACCCACAAGCTGACGCACGCACGCACGCACGCACGCACGCACGCACGCACGCACGCACGCACGCACGCACGCACGCACGCACGCACGCACGCACGCACACACGCACACACACACGCACGCACGCACACACACACACACACCGCACACACACACACAACACACACACACACACACACACACACACACACCACACACACACACACACACACACACACACACACACACACACACACACACACGTCATACGAGTACCTGAGGGCACTCAAATACACACAGACACACATGCACACAGACACCACACATTTGAATAACTCAGTTCACACACACAAACTCACACAAAAACACACACACACACACACACACATAGACAAGTCCTTATAGTACCTGAGTGCACACTAACACACACACACACACAAACTCCCAGGGTCATTAGAGCAGGGGTGTAGTGGGTGCGGGGTGCGTGGGGATGCCGTTTGGCCAGCTCTTTCAGCATGGTCCAAAAAAATATTTGGACTATAAAAACTAACTTTCACTTTGGAAGCGCCGTCAGCTCAGTTTGTCATGACTGCAGGCCTAGCCTGTCTGTAAAGTGGTGGTATGGTGAAGATCAAAGGAGCTTTGGTTATTTTGGATTTGCTCCATAAATGTGTTGAGTGCCATGATCGTTTGTCTAGACCTGTACGTTAGGCCTATTGTTTGAATATGTATGATATTAGCAAGAAGCATTATTATTAAAGGTCCCATGACATGCCAACAGGTGTGAGTGTGATTAGCCGTTACGAGCAGTTTTGAAAATCTGCCCCTTATGACATCACAAGTGGGCATGTCCACATAGATGTGTGACGGATAGGGTTAGGGTTAACGTTTGCTACAGTCCACTGGGTAGGCTCGTAGACTGATCTATCCAGCACACATCTAGGTGGACACGCCCACGTGTGACGTCACAAGGGGGCAGATTTTCAAAACGGCTTTTTAGGCTAATCACACCCACAACTGGTGGCATGTCATGGGACCTTTAAATATGCTGATTTTCACAATTGATTTTGGCTACAGTTTCCATATTTGGCAAGACACAAACCTCAAACTTCTTCTGAATGTGTGTGCATGTGGGATTCCTTTTGATGTTTTTATACACAGTCCCCCGACTAAAAAACTCCCCACCACACCACTGCATTAGAGTACCTGTGCAAACACAAACTCTGGGCCCTAGGATACTTTAGTACACAAGCACACACACACAGAAAATCACACACAAAAATCCGTCATCCATTCCTCGGCACCAGGCCAGACAGACTCATATGTGCTGCAGACTGACCGACGGTGTGCTGTGCTACGCAGATTACTGGTAACTCAATCCCAGTTGTGTGTGACACCAGCCCACCGGCGCCCACTGACGTAGCCCTCCAACAACCAACAGCCAAACTTCTACAGAATAATCACTGCACCCAGATGCTGCACTTGCGCGGGCCAATAATATCATCTAATAATGAAGAGGACTTAGACGGGCTCTAGACACATCTTAAATAGATCAGGAACAGATTGTAGATCTATGGACGATGAATGAAGGCCAATAGGATGAGGGCTGGGGAAAGGGGGAGGATGTTGGGTTCAGGGAAGGGGTAAGGTTTTGGTGAGATGATCATACTGTAGAGGAACGGGTGTGTGTGAGTGGGAAATGGGGTGAGTCAAACACACACACACACACACACACACACACACACACACACACACACACACACACACACACACACACACACACACACACACACACACACACACACACACAAGGTCCTACATAAATATATGGGTTGTTCAACAGTGTATATTTGGGTCCCTTGGGAATCTGGTGAGTGAAGTGAGATGGAGGGTCTCTGAAACATATAGGTATGTAACTCACCATCTGGCCAAATTGTCAGCCCCCCCACTGACCCTCTCTCTCCCTCTCTCCCTCTCTCTCTCTCTCTCTCTCTCTCTCTCTCTCTCTCTCTCTCTCTCTCTCTCTCTCTCTCTCTCTCTCTCTCTCTCTCTCTCTCTCTCTCTCTCTCTCTCTCTCTCTCTCTCTCTCTCTCTCTCTCTCTCTCTCTCTCTCTCTCTCCTCTCTCCCTTCTCCCCCTCTCTCTCCTCTCTCTCTCTCCCCCCCCTCTCTCTCTCTCTCTCTCTCCCCCTCTCTCTCTCTCTCTCCCTCTCTCTCTCTCTCTCTCTCCCCCCCCTCTCTCTCTCTCGCGCGCTCTCTCCCCCTCTCCCCCTCTCTCTCTCTAATCCCTCTATCATGTGGCCCAGTGCTGCCCTAGCGAAGGGCCCCTGGCTCCAGTTTCAATACATCCAGCCAGTGTGGGCTGTCAGCTGACTGACAATGTACAGCTCTGACTTACCAGGGGGCCCCAAGACGGCTCCTTGGGGCCCTCCACTGGAAAGTATCGGGCATGGTCACAGACCAGAAACGATCATCTAGTGCACTTTACCGTAGTATAGCTTGTTTACCAAACGGCAGCTAGGTTTTATGCGAGGGAACCTACTTTCTTACTATTGTTGGACAGTTCAATGTTGACTACTTTCCCCCCGGGGTTATTGGGGACATGCGCAGCCACGCACGCCTGCACACGCAGGCGCACGGACCCACAAACTCGCACGTACGCACATCCTCACACACAAACACACACAAGAAGTTTCTAAATGAACCGTTCCCAAAGAATATGAATTATGTAACAACCTTATGAATTAATGTTTTTTTCCTTCAGCGAGGCATTGTTTCACACAGAGAAATGTCAGTTATGTTGCAAAAGTTTTTGTTGGACAAATAAAACCACATTTTCACATTAGCCCAGAGGTCTGAAAAGAGAATTCTTTTTTCCCTCGTTAATTTAGAACAATTCCCAGTCCCACAAGTACGTCAAGGAATAACTGCTTATTTTGCCTAATTCATTGAGAAAATGTCTGCCAAACAGGCAACAATATGAAATACAGCCACTTGAAAAACATTCCTGTCATTAAATCACATTGAGTATCATGTACTAAAACCAGCGCTAGTAAATACTTGAACTGCGCACTCCCTTTGAGCGGAACTCTGGTGTATTGCGCAATTCACATCCTCCACAAAAACAGGCGTGCGTCAAACCTGTTGAGGAACAGACTGACGAACTGCGTCAATGCTGGAGGATAACCTGAAGTAAAGCAACTCCGCAAGTTCACCTCGTCTTCACGTCAAACAATTGATTAGTTGTGTCTTTAGAAATGCTTTTTAGCTACTCACCGCTCAGAAGGGTGTCTAGTAGGCGAGCTGGGAGATCTCAATAAGAATGTCTTCCAGTGCTGTCCCAGCGGCAGAGTGCGGCCAGATGAAGAGTGCCATCCCTCACCAACACATCACCATATCCCCCCTTGCAGGGAGTGGTGGGGGGGTAAGCCTGACAGACGGACGTAGAGAGAGAGAGAGAGAGAGAGAGAGAGAGAGAGAGAGAGAGAGAGAGAGAGAGAGAGAGAGAGAGAGAGAGAGAGAGAGAGAGAGAGAGAGAGAGAGAGAGAGAGAGAGAGAGAGAGAGAGAGAGGAAATAGTTCATCCTTTGCCTGATCGAACCTCCAGAGAAGCACTCTAATTAAAGGTCTATAAATATAAGTGGATCACTTTCGTGGACCATACTTCAAACGCTCGGCAAACTCGGTGGGCTTCAGACGGAAAGGGGAAACGCTGTCCTCTCGGGAGACGACGAATGGCTTTAAGTTTGTTCCAAAGATATTGACAGAAACAGAACAGTCCGTCCAAAAATCCTCTTTTCAGGTCAATGACAAGCGTTGAAGCAGAATGGGGTCGACTCCACGTTGAGGTTCAGGCAAGGTCGAGATAAAAGCATCGGAAGGGTTATTGAATACTGTGATATACAATTACCATTCTGGGTGAAAGAGTAGCCTTCATCAGACTATGTCTTCGGATTTACTGTGTGGCTCTCAAAACAAGGTCCTATGGCCACACCCACCACAAAGTTTACATCCAGCATCCCACACCCCTTCTTAGGCAAAGAAGAGCAGGAGCACAGGGTCATTTTTTGAGGCCCTGTAGTTATTGAGTGCAGCATCTTCAATGTACCCCACTCATGTACTTGTGAGTCTATTTATTGAAGCTTTGTTAAAAAAATAATCAGCACTTTTTTTTAAGGTAATAAACAGTGTTGAGAAACATTTAGGCTAGTTCATCTAGAAAGCCTCCTAACCTGCATACATATGCAGGATGACAGCGTGTAAAAACGTTATGTTACATCCAGCATTTTTCTCGCAAATGTTTAACTAACTAAGCGATCCAAAGACTATTTAATGCGGCTAAATGTAAATGACACTGCCATTACAAACCACCAATCTATCCTTTCGTTTGCATAACTAAAGAAAAGCCTTATAATGTATGTCATAACGTTGTATTCGTCTAGTAATGTACGTTCAGAAAGATACGAATTGTAGACTATTTAAGAACATCTGTTACATTTAACATTACTTTCCTATCGGACAGAAAAAAATGAAGAAAACAGACTTACTTAACTACCTGAAACACGGGTACGGATTTCATGGAAACATTTGTTTGTGGTCCTTCATATTTCGGACTGCTAGTACGGGGCTGAGTGAATTAACGCTGCCCCACGCTATAGGAGTCCGATATAAATCTATAGATATAAATACATATCTCGTATATATCCATACATATATATGCACATAATTGTTGTTTTTTGTGACTTATGCTGTGCTGCTAGACGGTGACCACTAACACAGCAAGCGAAACTATAAGTTGTGTGCAGGGGTTTGTTATTAAGATTTGTATCCCTTGTCAAACACGTGTGAGTGTTGAGCGTTTGTGTGTGTGACGTCACCAGTACGCGACTGAAGTCAGACAGAAGAGGAAGCGAATCCGCCTCTGCGCGCCGGGCTAACTCGTGGGTATGTATATCAATATAATATACATTCATTCATGTTTAAACCCGCCGATGTAAGACATTTATCTGGAAACATATCCTTTCGCATTGTAGCAGAGGGGAAGTATGTGGCGAATTGATAATCTGAGAAGTGATGTTTTAAATAATGTTATGGTGAAGATGACTTTCAATATACAAGTTCGCTAAACTTATCCCACTCACCTATTTTCATTGCTTTCACAAATGAATGGCACACACTATGAAAAGTGACATAAATAATATAGGTTGGTTCGGCAGATTACTGTTAATTTTTTACTTTTCTTTTGTGCAATCACAGCACCAGCATCAGACTGTTCATTCATGCTGTTAATTTGACAAAGCAGGCTAAGACAAATACAAGTCTTCAACCATCTTGAACGTCTTATGACGCCCTGAACGTCTTATTTCACAGGATAATTGTCAATGACAGCAGGCAGAGTAAAAGTCACTATCAAGGTGTCCTGTCCTGATGACCTGGACACCGGAACAGCCATGGTATTCGGTGTTTGAAAGTAGTTACGTTAGCTCATTGTTTTAAAGCGCCCAGCCTTGATATGTCCAACGTAACTACGTCAAATGCACAACACGATGTTCCTGGAAAAACCTGCAAATGGTACTGCACAATATGCATTATTACAAATACAGTAAATGTGTGATCCATGTCTATCAGCAACGAATGCCCTTTTCCCTTCAACAGCAATCACTGACCATCCCATGTTAAATCCTGTCACTCTGCAGGCACACCATGATGATGGACTCATTGTATAACCCTTTGGCTCTGGGCATCATGGCCGGCTTGGGCTGCGGTCTCTGCCTCGGCTGGCACCTCAGGGCCCGTTTCGGCCAGTCCTCCAAGAACCTTGTGGCGGCTGTGGCGAACTGCGCGAGCGAGTCCAGCGTGATGGGCGAGGGAGGGGAGTTCAAGATGATCCTGGTGGTGCGCAACGACCTGAAGATGGGCAAGGGGAAGGTGGCCGCCCAGTGCTCGCACGCCGCCGTGTCAGCCTACAAGCAGACTCTCCGGAGGAACCCGGAGCTCCTCAAGCAGTGGGAGTACTGCGGCCAGCCCAAGGTGGTGGTGAAGGCCCCGGACGAGGACACCTTGATGGACCTGCTCAGGCACGCCAAGGAAGTCGGTCTGCCTGTGAGCGTCATCCAGGACGCGGGAAGGACTCAGATTGCGCCGGGGTCACGCACCGTTTTGGGGGTCGGACCGGGGCCGGCGGATCTGGTGGATAAGGTCACCGGGCACCTGAAGCTGTTCTAGGATGCATCGAGGTCACGTCTGACTGAAATGTTTTGGATTTGTACGGCGATGTAATTTTGAATGTGGCCAATTTCATACATGTTTCAGTAAAGATCGGAAGTGAAAAAGTTGTCCAGTTTATGTTGGTTGCAAATATATTTACATGCATGTGAAGGATGAAGGTGTCTGCCAAATAATAAAGGTCTACCCATCTTCAGGTCGTTGCGGAGCTGATACCAGATTGTTATGAATTTAGTTAGCCATCATAAAACCAAACACATCTGGCACAGTACACCTTCAACACCAATGTGCCTGGTATTACCATTTCCTTGATATAACCACATTAGATTAACAATACTTTCATTCAGGAATTAAAATAGCACTTCCAGACTGGCTACAGAGGGGGCCAACATGCCCTGAAAGTAAATGAAGGGATTGTGTCCTTACAATAAACATTCACTGCCATTTTTCTAAATTGTACAAATCATTCAAGACCAGTTTTTTCTTGACAAACAAGCTTTTATTTTTTTAAGTGGATAAGAAAACTGCCGTTTCATTCGTTATCTTTATTTTGCACAATCAACTATCTTTAAGTGCACACTTCAATCTAAAGTAATTTAAGGATATAAGGTCAAAGGGGGAGGTTAATGATCAGTTGTCTGCAGAATGCGTAAAGCCTTTGATAGAAACTCTAAATCACCCCAGTCTTATGATATTATCTCTTAATTAGATCTAAGTGGGAACAGTGGACAGATTAACCTGGTAGGGACCACACTGGGGGTCATAATTCTCTTCTGTACACTCAGGAACAGTGACCTAAAACACCACAATATCCAGCATACAAACCGCAGCACAGAAAGAATAACAAGCAGGAGAGGACAGGGGTTAGTCAAATACACACAGGTGGTGGGGAGGAGGCCAAACACACGAGTCAACCTCAGAAACCCCTCCTCCAATGGAATGGTCCCACATTAAGAGCACATATTTAAAGCACAAGGGAATAGGGCATTAGTCGGCATACAGTACTACTACAGTAACTCACAGGAGATCCTGCAGGGCCTTGATGGGAAGTACGCCGCCCTAAACAATAAGAGCGTTGTGGGGGGGAATTAAGTACGCATGTTAAAATAATCTCTTGGAGGTGGGAGGGGTATTTACTTTGAAAAATGACCCGCCCTCTCCCTCAACGGTTACTGGCATGACGTAGTGTTTGTGGTTTTGTGGCCTGGGGAAGCGGCAGTTTCATGTTCAAATATAGAGGAACATAGTAGCATTTGTATTTTTTTATCTTTTGTTTTTCCTTTCTTCTGAATATACAATAATTAAATGCATTTTTTTTTTTTAAAGACGGACAGAACAAGCTTCTCACACATCAAAATGAAGAGATTCTACATTAATTTCTTCTCGGTACAGAGTGCAAATCAGATGCTTCACAACAGACCTTTTATGTAGCCGAGAAGAGGACTTGCTCTTCCAACAGTTTCCCCCACCCACATTGTACATAAACCCGTTTCCCATTCAAATAAAATAGACCCCAAATTTATTTTTCGTTTTTGTTACCATAAATGTGAAAAATTAAATCGGAATGTGAAAAAAATAATCCATGTGATTCGAGCCATTTTTTTTCTAAACAGGAATAAAATGGAGTCCTTCATGACAGTTATAGAGGAGGAAGAAGTAAAAAAAAAAAAAAAAAAAAAAAACTAAAATATAATAACTGCTTGTTTGCCGTCAGTCCCGTTGCAGGACAAACGAACAATATTGGGCTGGTAAAAGGACTGTGGGGACAAGTGGGCCGGGGCTGCCGGCCCGGACAGGGGGTCTTTACATGCCGTAGCCGAAGCCCGGCTGGGCCGGTGGCGGTGCGTAGCCGGCCGGTGCCTGGTAACCGTAGCCGTAGGCGGGCTGGGCCGCGACCGGTACGGTGGGGCCCGCCGTCAGCATCAGCTGGGGAGTGCCTGGAGCGCAGAGGGTAACAACACATGCATGATTCAACGTCCTTTTAACAACACACATCCCCTGATTCAACGTCCTTTTAACAACACACATCCCCTGATTCAACGTCCTTTTAACAACACACATCCCCTGATTCAACGTCCTTTTAACAACACACATCCCCTGATTCAACGTCCTTTTAACAACACACATCCCCTGATTCAACGTCCTTTTAACAACACACATCCCCTGATTCAACGTCCTTTTAACAACACACATCCCCTGATTTAACGTCCTTTTATCACATCCCCTGATTTAACGTCTTTTTATCACACATCCCGATTTAACGTCCTTTTAACAACACACATCCCCTGATTTAACGTCCTTTTAACACAACGCACATCCAGTGATGGTCCTACCAAAACACTATACCTAAGATTAAAACAAACAGTCCTAAAGGTCCAAATTGAGATACGTTTGAGAGTATAAGATGTATTTAAACAATGTATTTAAACATTTAGATGCATTGTAAACAAGCCATCCTTAGAGTTTGGGTTGAAGTAGCAACAAGCCCTGGAGGTGAAACCCGGTTTATTTACCATAGACGATAGGCTGCGTCTCCGTTGCCTGTTCCTCCTCTTTCCTCATGGACTCTGAGGTTTCCAACTTATCCACCTGCAAGAAACACAGGAAAAAGATTGATATGAAGTTTCAAATTTGTAAATGTAGGAGAATATTTAGGGGGGGGACGAGGCAGCAACAATTCAACAAAGCCCAAACAACTCTAAAACCATCAAGTACACTGTTAAGTCTATATATTTTAATGCCTATTATGCAGACGAGTCTACTGGGCGTTATATTGTACCTTTTAGTGGGGTCAGGCAACGCAGAGAAACTATTAATAGCAAAAACAGCAACATGAGAAATTATGAGTTTCCAATTTAGCATAAGCCTATAAACAGTGCATACACATTTTCAAATAACTACGATCCAGATGTTAGTGCAAAATATGCCACTGCTTTTCGTAGGATTTCAAGAATACATTTTTTTTTTAACATCAACCACAAAACCCTGCAACATTTCTAGCACTCATTCCCTTCCACAACATTCACAAGCTGTTCCAACATGCTGGTTGTGTGACACGGCTCCCTGTATTGTGCGCAACACAATGCTGGTGCACGCTTGTGGATGTGCATGTGCGCACGTGCAGTCCCGAGGTTGTCATGGCAGCAGCTGCTTTGAAGTGAAGCGCCGCCATTAAAGTGCAAGGCGGCAGCAAACAACTTGTGTGGGGGGCCACTGGGTGGTGCTGCGCACTAAGCCGTTACTCAACCACACATGCTTCTCCTCCTGCAACTGTCAAAGACTCAGTGTCTTCTGATCCCGGGTCACTGGGCCAGAGGGGGGGGGGGGGGACGTCAGAGGGTTTGTCAGCGTTTCATGAGTGCTAGGTGATATGGTTTAACCCCTTTCTTGATACATTTAAATCAAATCCATATCCAGCTTGTTTTGCAGTAGGGGGAGACAAGGGCATGCCCTCTTTCATAGTCTTCCTGTATGTCACCCTTCTTGTCAAACAGGGATGTACTAAGGTCTTGATTCCGTTTGGGTATAACAGATTCTACCACTCTGAAGGTCTGAACGTAAACGTGAGTGTGCACGGTGCGTGACAGCGCTAAACCCATGCACACTTAACAGGCTGAAGTCGGCCAGGCTCAAAAAAACAAACAAACCACACCCAAAAACCAAGCCCACAAAATGACAAATAAAATGAACCAATCTCAACCTTTGCCTTTTCCTCAATTGCATCAACCTGGAAGAGAAGAGGCGGCAGCTTAGAAAACACCACGTCGTCAACCATTGACAGCCAGACACGAGACGCGATTTGAAGAACCTAGCGAACCGCTGGCTTCCGCACGTAGCAGGGGAAACGTTGATGTGCTGCACGGGCAACTTTTCCCTCTGCTGACTCTGCGGCTGCACCGGCCTTTTGAGTAGTCTTGAATCTTGAGTACTACTACTACTACTACTAAAGCCGCAGACAGATACTGCTCCCGTCAGGGAGGGCTGCCAAGATACGGTTCTGCTCTGCTTATTTATTAAAAGGCACCAAATTCTTTAGATTTCAGGTTGTTTCCCTTCACAGCGTGGCACGTTTTAACACAAAAAAGAAAAATCCAAAAGGTTCACTTTTCTTAAATATGTTTTATCACCCATCTGCCCCCCTGGCCGTTCTAGAAAGGAGACTGCCTCCATTTCTTCTACAGGGTTTTCCACTTTCCCACTGGGGCTTCAGAGAGAGTTTCCTTGCAACCAAAAGAACGAGCAGATACTTTGAGTGTTGGGCAATAGGATTACAAGGTTGGTACAAAATGTACGCCGTGCACGGCCCTGCCGTGAAGCCCTTACACAGGCTGTAGCTCGACGGAGAAGACGCTCAGATTTTTACAACTCTGTTCTGGGTCAGGATGGCGGTGAGGGGGGGGGTGCGGGGGCAGCATGGACCCACCTTGCTGAGGTACTCCCTCATGACCTGGATGAAGTAGGGCATGGAGAAGTCCATGATGTTGTGGCGCCAGGCCGTCTCCAGCACCACGTCGGGCCGCAGCAGGTCGTAGCAGGTGAAGAGGCAGGCGGCAAAGCACTCCTTCTTGTCCTCCTGCAGGAACCAGGCCAGCAGCTCCTCCGCCAGCTCCGTGTCCTTGGACTCCGACGCGTACAGCATGGCGTCCTGGGTTAGCCGGGGGACAACGGGGATGGTCGGTTGGGTGGTCGTGCACAGCGGAGGAACACAGGGCTCCATGTTTCACTCCGTTGTATTGTACGAGTAAGACAATAACAGAATCTACAGGAATGCCTACATCCTTCCTATCTATGTCAATGTACGAGAAGTCTGGAAAGTTTTAGTTTGTCTGAAGTTGAATAGACTATTCACCGTTTACTAGTGTTCAACATTTGATGATATACTTAATAAAAAAAAGCCCTTTTTTGTATAAAGATAGATCCATTTCTAAATACACACAATATGTATGCAACACTTGAATACATAGGATTCCAAAACTGTGGACGGCGGTAGATATTTACAACTATAAACTTCCTATAATCGCTGTAGTACTGCAATGACGTCCGTATCAAAACACACACACAGCACCCAGGTCCTCATACACATCCCTAACGGAGCCACAGCACGGCGGCGACGGGCGGGGCACCTTGTAGAGCTTGTCCTTCTTGCAGAGCTCCACGCTCTGCTTCCAGCGGTTGTTGCCCTTGAAGAGGTAGGCGGCGATTCTCCTGAACTCGATCAGCTCGTGCTTCTCCAGCCGCTGGGCCAGCGAGATGTTGTCAAAGTTGTCGTAGGCGTCTATCGATGTCCTCACGGCCTGGGAGCGGGAGAGGAGGACGGGGACGTTAACGCGGACACGAGGTTGGACGAAAGACGGAGCGTGACCGGAGGGAGGGTTGGATGGGGGAAAAGGTTGAGACGCTCGCTCACCTGATAGTCCTCTTCTGTGATGAAGAGGTTGTTAAGTGCTTCGTTGACCGACTTGTTGTTGTGGTTCTGTACGGAACGCAGGTAGGCCTTGACAAGGGGCAGCTGCTTCACCTGTAAGAATAAATACAGTCAACACCAACATCAATCTTGATTGACAGGCAACAGGTGGGGTTGACTCAAACGTTTTTGAGTCAAGGGTTGAGGTTTACCTTGGAGAAGTAGTTGACAGCGCGAGAGTGGTCCAGCCTGGGGGAGAGCACGATAAGCAGGTCGTTCAGTAACAAGGGCTTGAACTCCAGGTAGAACTGGGTGGCTTTGTAGTACAGCTCCACGTTAGCCACCTGGGTACACGGGGGGACAACAAGACACTGATGGTCAACACTGTTGCTCTACGCGAAAGAACTAGCCTCACAGACCGATCGGACCTACTTGCAGAAATAACCAATACCCGTTTGCGACTATAGTTGGAATGAAATTGAAAACACAGCAGTCTAGCGTCCACTGATTCAACGTCGCTTTAACACAACACGCATCCATTGATTCAACTGGATTCAATTTAAACCATAGTGGAGTGATGATCCTAGAGAGGTTTGAGAGTATAAGATTAAGGGTTAAAAATATAAAAATAAACTAGAGCATATCCTCCACGCTCACACGTTTGTGAGAATGTAAAGCTTTACTCTGCCGGGTCCTACGCTGGGCCGTACCTTGGTGATGATGTCCTTGAACTGGCCCTCTTTCCAGGCGTCCGTGGGGTGGTTCATCATGGTGATGATGGCGTTGTCGAACTCCTCGTACTTGTCGTACAGGAAGACCAGCTCGGCCCACAGGTGCGCCTGCTCGGCCGCCCGCAGGACCTTGGGGATGTTGACGCGGGACCAGAAGAGCTCCAGGTGCTCCCTCATCTTCTGGGGCTTGAACTTGGAGTAGAGGATGGCCAGCTCGGTGAACATGCCCATGTGGGCGCGCTCCAAGCCCAGCGCCGCCTCCAGCATGGTGATCAGCTCCTCGAAGTAGCCGCGGTCCTGGAGGTGGGGGAGGGAAGGGTGGGGATTGTCGATTGTTAATGACTTTTTATATACAACGTACAAAAGCACTTGGACTCGAGCTATACATGCGTCGCTCCGATGTACAGGTCTTTCTAAACAACGTTTATTACATTTACGAGCGCTTATGCGCCTAAAGCGACTGTCAACAGGTGCTCATTTCACTGGTTAACCATAAATGGAACCGTAGAGATAAATGTACACAATACAAAGTAACTGGCCTGCGGTAACGAGTAGACCTGCATAAAGTCGCACGCTAGTGTGCAAGGAAATGTTTGTGGTGCCCTGCAACACTGATTAAATGAACAGACAAATGATAATTGGATGTTGATTATTACAACAAAAAAAAAAAAGAGGTTTTGCTGTTCTACTTAAATATCAGCACAGCTGTGATTATCTTCTCAGATTACCTTCTTAAACCAAATCACAGCTCTCCCTCCTTTGTGATATTGCTTTATTATTAGAATCACTAATTTTATTCAAATTACAACAGCATTTCCACACTTAATTGTGTGTCGTTGTCAATGACGTGTGGAGTTGTAGTGAACACTGTGTGGATCTTTAGTCCACACTATATCCGTCGTGTGCGCACGCCATCCTACCTGGTAGTAGTTGATGAGCTCCTCCAGCTCGTCGGCGTGCACCACGATGTGGAGGCCGCACATCTGGGCTAGCCGGAACTCCTCGCCGTCCACGCAGGCGAAGCACACTTCCTTCCAGGTGCGGGTGCTGTTGGCCTTGCGGGCCCCGTCCACGGCGGCCTGGTACTCGCCCAGGTGCACCAGCGTGGAGGCCAGCCGGCCGAAGTTGGACACGTTGTTGTAGAGCAGTTTGGCCGCGTCGTACATCTTCTCGTCGTAGCAGCGGTCGCCCACCTGGTTTACGTTTGGAAAGAGGAACAATTATAGTCTACTTCTTATCCAGAGATGGGGACAGAATTCAGACGTTGCCGTTGGGAAGGGTTTGGACATGTTGCTCAAGGATGGCCCACGTTTAGGCCGTGGTCATTATGGGAATAGATTGCAGGACTTTTTCGACTGGGAGACACTATCTATCACACTATCCTGTCCCATGGGTTGGCTCAGCAGGCGGCCAAGGTAAGACCACTCGAGAGGAATCCAGTGTGAATGTGGAGGTGCGTTCCGGAGACCTGCTGGATGTGGGCGTTGTTCGGTCCGTTGATGAACTCCTCCAGCTCGGCCAGGCGGTTGGTCTTGGCCAGAGCGAAGATGAGCTCCGTCTCCACGTACGACTCACGGGCCTTCTTGCGCGCCATCTGGAGGAACTTCACCAGGTCCTCCCAGTTACCTAGAACACCCAGGGTCACAGTATTAGGGAATGCTCTATGGACTATTGACCACCTGTCCATCGTCTCTAATGATATAATTTCACGTGTCTTCGGGGGTCCCCACCGCTCTGATCCGCGGCCTGGACCACCTCCATGTAGGCGGAGGGGTCGTCAGCCTTGATGTAGGAGTCAATGGCCTCTTTGACCAGCTCCTTCTGCAGCTGGGCCTTGGCCAGCTGGCTCCACACCGCTGGTTCATTGCAGCGCTCCGCAAACTCGTAGGCCCGGTCCAGGTTCCCAATATGCTCGATGAGCACCTGCAGAAAACCCAGGTCATAATATAAGTACAACCTGCCCTCAGAGTCAAATGCAATAATCATGAATAAAATATATTAAAGAATAATTCCAAAAAACATTATACAAGTGCAATCCATTCTGCATGTATTTTATAGTGACTTCTAGAATATAATGAAATAATCATGATCAGATAATTCCAAAAATTTAAGTAACTTGCAGACATTAATACTTAATAAAAAAAAGAGAAAAATTCAAGTCCATCACTATAAAAAATAAAAAAGACACAAACATAAAAGACACTGGACAAGGGAAAGCAGCGATTGGCTGACCTGAACAGCGGAGGTGTTGACGTCAAACTTCTTGAAGATGGCGAAGGCCTCCTCAAAGAGCTCGTTGCTGATGGCGATGTTGGCGATGTCGGGGGCGTCGTAGTTGTCCAGCCGGTTGATGTACTCCATCACGCGGGTGCGGTCCGCCTTGATGGCCGTCAGGATCAGGAGGTTCTGGAGGTTTCTGGAACGAGCAAGAAGAAATACAGAGAGGCTCTCAGGGCATTGCTCAAAACGACGTGCGAGGACTCAATTAAAGCTCTTCACTCACTATCCTCAGCCGCTGCATTGATGACATAGTTGTACCTTAAATAGTACTCAGCAATGTGTATCGTCTTATCCCAGCTATCTTTGTTGTATACGGGGAATGGGTTAACCTAGCAATTGTGCTTGGCACTTGTTCATATGAACATCTTTACTATGTACCAACAGCGATATATTGTCCATTTTCTTTCTTCTGACAAAATGTACTTATTGCAAGTCGCATTGGATAAAAGCGTCTGCTGAATGCCCTGAATGTACCTGTGCTCGCTAAAGACCGAGTTATCCAGCACAATCTTCTCCAGCAGCTCGATCAGCTCGTTGGGCAGGTCGGCCGTCATGAAGGCCTTGACCGTCACCGACACCTCCTCCGGGTCCTGGGTCTCGGAGAGGGCCGTCTGCACCACCTAGTGGGCGAGACGCGCGTCAATAACACGCGGTCAAACGCCACTGTCGCACACTAAGGGTGTGACTGTATCCCCCTGGTCCTCTCACCTGATCGATGAGAGGCCTCCTGAAGGGGTTGGTCTCCAGCAGCACGCTGGCCCACAGCTCGGGGTCCTTGCGGCGGACCAGGTAGCGGGACAGGCTCTTGAACAGCGAGTTTTCATTGCAGACCTGGAAAGCACGACAACAACGATTTTAGACATCACTTGTTTTGCTACATTAACAGAGAGCCACGGGCGTAATGAATGATCAATCCAATAAGTGTAAATAGAGAACGGATGGGAGGGATGGGGGAGCGAGACTCACATTGATGAGCTCCTGGTCACACTGGCCCCTCTCGTAGGCCACGCAGGCCAGGTGGGGGTCCCTTTTCTCGCAGTACTTGCCCACCACCCGGCTGTCGTAGTAGGGGTTCTCCCGCAGGAAGCGCTCGGGGTTGTTGTTGCTGTCGATGTAGATCTTGGCCAGGGCGTTGTGGGTGGCCGGCTCCTCGCAGCCCTCGTGGATGCGAGCCTCCAGCCAGGGCAGAAGCAGCTTCAGTCTGCAGGGGGAGGGAGAGGCGAGAAGGCCTGGGTTGAGACGGAGGGCTGACGGGACTGGGTCGATTGATTGTATCGACCCGACACCTCGGACCTTGTCCAGAGCGGTTCCGCGAGTGGGAGATCCAGGACAGATGGGAACGCTTTATGTGGTCTAGTAAACTGTAATGGGTCTAATTTTAGCGGAAGGTCAAATTCCTGGGAAATTACAGTGGCGTCCAATGTGGAAAATTCAACGACGCCAAATAAACTAAAATCGCTGAGAACATTTACTCAATCCAAAAATTTCACACATCTGCTTTCTTTTAAACATGTTCTGAGAAGTCAAACGATTATGAAACAGCAGCCGGAGCAAGAAATGACAAATTACTTTTAGGCCCAATCCCATTTCTACCCCTTACCCCTTCCCCCTTCAAAACAAGGGGAAGGGGTAAGGGGAAGGGGTAAGGGGTTGAAATGGGATTGGGCCTTAATGCAGAACAGAAAAAAAAAAAGGCAGTCCATCCTCCTCCGAGCGCAGAGACGCCGGTTACCTGTTCCTCTTCTCCACCTCGGCCACCAGCTCGTCGGTGGAGAACTGGCCGCGGACCACCAGAATCAGGCTCTTGATGACGTCCTCTGAGCAGTCCACATCCAGGAGACCCCCGATCACCACGGGAAGGCGGCTGGGGTTCACCTGGAACAAAGCCAGGCATAGGGAGTCAGTGATCAGGATCAGTCAAACGAACGCATCGTTTGATATAGAAACTCTGCCTGGACTTGGACCAACGTGTTGCGCGTGCCGTTTATAACAAGCTCTATACCGGTCGACGACGGTTTGGGACTTACCTTCTGCACATATATCTCGATGTACTTCTGCAGGTTGTTCCGGTAGAGGTAGAGCACCAGGTCGTGGACGAAGTCGAAGCGGTCGCACACAATGATGAGTGGCAGCTGGTCTGTGAGCTTGGCCTCCTGTCAGGAAAAAAAACAACAACAACAAAGACAACGTCAGCTCGGCATCATCACAAGCCCGGTACACACAGCCAAAATAATCTCACTACGTTTCAGCCATTTGACATTTTATGCCAACAGAAGGGTAATGGGTTTGACTTATTCCCAAAAGGCTCGATAAGATGGCCCCAAAGCAACAACTATTTGTTGGCATGCAAGACAATAAAAAAAGAGGTTAAAATGTATCGCTGATTCCGCTGGCCAATGCAAAAAAGGTTTGGCAGCATTGGAAGCCTAAAGCACAAAGTGTATCTGCCGTTTTATAGACAGAGACTTTCCAGTCTGACTGTAAAAGACAGTCGCAGTTTCTTTCAAGATTAAAAAAAAAATGTAATTACGCCTACTCCTTCAATGACAGTAGCAGTTGGTATATTTCAGTCAGTTAACCAAATTGTCTTTCCACTTGGGTCTGAATCTAAATTTAGCTGCAGCTAAATCATGAAAATGAAATCGAGATACCATCTCTTTTTTCACATAAATTGGTGCTGGAGTGAATCCGAAACATAATAAAGATTCTTAACAATTAAAACGGACGACGAACAAGTTATTATAGAGACGATTTAAAATGCAAAAATTGAAGTCACCCCCACAATGAAGGGAGCCTAATCCTGCTCACAGATCTAAAGCAGACGCCCCACCCCAAGTGCTACCCGGCACCAGACTACACTGTTCCACAAGCAGCGCCAACAAGTGTCACACCGAGACCCATAGGGTTCAATGACTGGAAATGGACTCCCGTTAGACACACCAATGGACGACGACTAACTAGACCACGGCAAGAGCTCAAGTAACTGATTACACACCTAGGACGTTGCATCACAAAGTGCCGATAGCTAAAGCACTGCCATGTTCCTTCTGAGGACTTTTTCAGTTCAACAGGGAACTCGGCTACAGGTGGGAGGAAGGGGCAGTTGTAATTGTTTATGAGTGTTTTACTAGCAGGGACTACACACAAAACACACTCACACCCCCTGGTGGGTGTATGGCTTATGGTGTATGTGTCCATACACCGCCATACATGGCTTAGTCCAAATCCTAAGGCTTGAGAACAGTGTAGGGATGAAATAAAAAAGGAACACAGAGGGGGAGACGGGGGCTTTTGACTGTGTGCAGGGAGAGGAGGTGGTGGATCCATTTACCTTGTACATGTCCTGCCAATGCCAAAGTCAAACAGGAAAAGCATAAAAGATAATATGTGTGGTCAGGATTGGCGACCTTTAACCAAATTCAACTTTACAAGTTGGAAAAGCGGAAGTGATGCTGGAATCAGTCATATTTGTGAAAGGGTCATTTGAAACTCCCTTTGTTTGAATTTAAGTTTGTTATTCAAAGTTACCATAGGCAAATGTGATACATGAGTAACAGAATTGTTGGGACCACACAAGAGGTTGGACATCGCAGGGTTACCTTTATTTGCCTACCAGGTAGTCAAATAAAACACGGCAAGAAAGGAATTGAGAAAAAATAATGCTTTGGTAAACAATGTGATGCAGCCTCACAGGAAACGGTTATTGCACTGTTTTGATCTGGGCATCCAAAGATCGGTCTCTGGCGGATCTTACCTTGAGGAAGTTCTTGACGCGCTCTGGGTCGTAGCAGTTGCTCTCCCGACAGATCCTCTCCACCTCTTTGATCTGGCCTGTCTTGCAGGCCGCCTGGATGTACTTGAAGTGCACCTCTGGGTCCTGACTGAAGTTGACAATGGAGCCCAGGAAGTAGAAGAGACCTGGGTCGCGCAGGCAGAGAGAGGGATGGTTACCATACGAGGTACAACCAGCTGAAGACGTGATCAACCTGTGGGATTAAAGCTCTGAGGTGGCTGGATTGATGTGCATGTACTCCTATATTACAGAGGTTCACTGCCCTTCTAATATTAATTGCTCTTCACCGGTATTCAGTTTGAGCCCAAGAAATGTCAGTGACCTTGCCCTCCTCTGTCTGACTGAAGTAGCCTTTATTCGGCCGTACAAGGCGGAGGATGTGTGGTGCAGCACAGCACCTTTGGATGGGGTTCTACTACTGACCGGCTGGATGGATTTACATAAACACACCCATTGCATGAGTCAATAGGGGGGAAACCCTTTGACCGTTACAGATAATTTCACTTCCTCCAAGGCTAGTAAAGCCTGTTTGAAGAAGACGGTATGAAGTACTGAAGCTGCAATAGGGAATATGTGGCCTTAAATTCCTCTTTCGGCATTCCTGGCAGGCGTTCATTGTTGTAAAACAATGAAACGTTAGGAGACTATAATAATAACTGAAAGCATGCGCTTATCAAAACAAAAACTACATCCACTCCAAAAGCCCTGTGATTTATTAGTCGACTATGAGGGGATAACCATAATAATAATAATAATAGGAGATTTCTTCAAGGTACCCAAGGACACCCTTCATAAGAAAAATCATATCAAGATGGCCACAATTTCCCTTCATATACAGCTCTTCCTCCTGCATGAACCCGTTCGCCAAGATGACCTCATTATATCTTATCACAAGCAGTAAACCGGGTCGACAAGTAGGTTAAAAGAGGTTGCTTAAAAGCAGGAAGACAGTGGGTTCTGGGCCACACCTTCGAAGCTCTTGAAGGACTCGAAGAGCTCGGTGAGGGACTGCGTGGAGAGCTGCTCGTGGTACTTGGAGGCCACCTGGACGCAGATCTGCAGGTTCTGCCGAATGTTGGCCGACAGCATGGCCCTCAGGCACTCCAGAGAGTCCTCCACCGACAGGGAGCCGAAGAAGTTCACCAGCCACTGGAGGGGCGAGAGGAAAGAGGACGGGTTAGTCACATGAAGACCAATGCTGCTGGTCAGAGTGGGGGAGATCGAGAGAGGGGACATATTATACCACCAGGTGTGAGTGGGAGTGGCCCTTTTGAAAATCTGCTAGTGGGCATGTCTATCTAGATGTGTGCTGAATAGATCAGTCTACCAGCCGACCAAGTGGACTGAAGCAATGACGCTCATCTGTCCAGCACACATCTAGGTGGACACGCCCACTAATGACGTCGGAAGACGCAGATTTTTGAAAATATGTCACCTTTAACTTCAAACGGTTTGTTTTGTGGTCCTTGTTTTCTGTTGTACTATAAAAACATGTTGAGTAAAACAGACTGGCTAGTGTCAGGATGGCTAGTGTCTTCAATCCCTCAACATCTACTATGACAAAGAGGCCCCAAGGAGCAGTGAGCTGTTCCTTCTCCCGCCGTGATCACCAGGGCAACGCGAGCAAAGCCTGCCTCGGACATCACCGGCGACAGTGAACACCCTTCCGCTCCGTCCACACTCTTTCCGCCTGGAGAGCAACGTCGGCAGCGGGAGCAGGGATGGGAAAAGTCTTAATCACAGGGGAGAGCCAGAGCAGATTCCCTGCGGTGGCGGCTCACCTCGGGGTTGAGGAGGTGCGTGTGCACCACTGCCCGCTTGATGTCGTACAGGTCTGTGTAGTGCTCCAGCGCCCTCTGCAGGAGGCCAGCCTTCTCGCAGAGCTGGGCGATGTGGGCGCGGTCGTAGTTGGTGAACATCTGGTTGCCAAGGATGGCGTCAGCGACCTGGAAGGGAAAAAGGGGAACAAAAATGAACCATGGGTGAGTGCCGTGAGGTGGCGCATTAGAGTGAGTTCTCGTCCTATTCGGTTTAGTATTTTAGGACAGTATGTGTGCACATGGATGCGTGTGCTTGTGGTTGGCCTCATTTGAACCTATACAACTTAATCCCGTCTTTCAGAATTGCATTTGTTTGGTTCTATACGTTTGTCTTGTTTTAACGCAGTAGGGGGGCACTTTGTGAAAGACACGGGTAGGGGAGTTGCCACGAGGGCTTACCTGTGGTGCGTGCATGAGGTTCATCTCCAGTAGGCGAGTCTGCAGGGGTCCCTCTGAGGGCCTGTTGTTCTTCAGGGCATCAAGGAGGAAGGACGTGCACTGCTGGATCAGGTTGTACTCCATGAACACGTCCACGATCTGAAAAGGGACAATCGAGCACAGCGAGTCGAATGCCAGTTCAGCCAAAGTAATTGACCAGTGATGGAACAGATCCTACCATAACTGATAACCTTCAACCTTTAACTTCTGATCAAGTAAACTGCACTATTGTGAATATAAGGCGTTTAAGGGTTTGCAAGATTCAGCACTAGAACAGTGGGAAACGTTTTTCTACGATATTGCAACACTGGGTATAGAAGCACTCTATAAAGCAAGACCAGCTTGAGAAAAGAAATAACATTTGGTAAGAAATAGGGTAGCAGTACTGTCTGTACAAGTCTGCTGGTTTGTGCAACCGTCGACTACAGCCAGAGGGCACAGGTCGTTACCTGGGTGATGTCTGCCAGAGGCTCCTCGTCCTGCACCAGCATCTGTGCAAACTGCAGGCCCTGCTCCGGGTTGATCCTCATCACGTTCCTCAGCAGGAAGATCCAGTCTGGGGTGTAGCCCACCTGGAACCACAGGGCACCGCTCATTAAACCGGCCTCTTCACACACTGTTGCAACAAGTCACCCTGTTTGTATACCAACACTTCTGTGTTATGTTTATGAGGTTTAGGTCCATGAGGGCAATAATAACAGCATAAATAACAACTAAGAACCATATTAAAGCTTGCAACTTGACATTCCCATGGTAAAACAAAACAGGATTCAAGACTACAGCAGAATGATCCCATTTCCACAATACACAAGTTCTACAAGCACAGGAGGCTTAAGCACTAAGCTGCCAGTTATTTGTCAACCGCTATGTTGCACAGGAAATCCTCAGAGCAAACGGGAACTGCTTAAAGTAAACACGCAGTGGCGGGGCAGCACGGGTACCTTCTTGGCATACAGGACGATCTTGGGGAACTGCCCGGTCTCAGCGAAGCACTGGATGACCTTGTTGGGCACGTTGGCTCTCAGGTACACGCTGAGGGCCAGGGTGGGGTCCACCGCCTTCACCAGGTCCCCCAGCTCCTCCGAGCACTCCAGCTGCACGACACAGGAAGCACAACACTGTCAACTACTGTCGTGTAGAGGGAATGGTGTGTGTCCCACACACACACACACACACACACACACACACAAAGCCTTGCATAACAGTCTGACATCATCGAAGATAACGGCAGAGTTGTGTAAACACACTAGTGGCTGGGAAAGAACCAAATCATCCCCCCCCCACTATTCCTGAGAGAGGGGAGGGAGAGGGAGAGGGGGGGTTGGGGCCATCAGTGCGATACCTTGTCTTCCTTGAGCCACTTTTCCAGCAGCTGTTTGCGTCCCTGCTGCAGCACCGGCCTGCACAGCTCCAGGGACTCAAACTTGTTGAGCTGGCCCTGATCCAGCAGGATGCCAAAGTACTGGAGCAGGGGAGAGGTCTGGCCCTGCTGCGCGGGGACGCTCTGGAAGCGCCGGATGGTGTCCGGGGTACGCAGGATGCCCTGCAGAGGGGGAGGGAGAGCCGCAGAGGAGAGGGGCGGGAAGGAGGAGTCAACGAAAGGAAGCGGGCTAAGAGCGTGCTTCCCTGTAGTCTGACATTTGAATGCATTGAGGAAGTGGCGAACGTGTCGAAGATTAAAGAAGAGATCAAGCTAAATGCAAAACACTGCCAAAACAAAAGGATGGAACGGCGTATTGGTATAGACTATTGCCAAATCAACAATGATGAACATAAGCCTTTGAATTCAAAGCACCCAGAATTCACAGATCACATCCTACAGAATACCAACAAGACCGTTAACCCCTACACCTACAATTTAAAAATTAAACAAAGGACCGGCTCTTGTTCATCCCACATCAGTCAAGCAACAGTTCCTCCTTCCTCCCCTATGGAGCTGAAAGGCTGAGCGACCTGGAGACCGGGCTCCAGGCTGGTTGCGGTGGTGGTGGTGGTGGTTACCTTTGGTGCGTTGGCCGCCACCTTGGCAGCCTCCGAGTAGTTCCCGGCGGCAAACAGGTTGTTGAACTTGCGAGCGAAGAGCTCCTCTGCGCCCGCCAGGTTGTTGCGCACGGCGATGCGCAGCGCCAGGTCGGGGTTCTGCAGCACGTTGGTGATGTAGGGGATGATGTTCTCCTCCTCCACGCACACAGACAGCACCTGGGAGACACACACACACACACACACACACTCACTTTAATACGTGTGGAATAAGACATATCTCCCAACACTCAAGTGTAAAAAAGCCCTTGGGTGTGCTTAATTCAATTAATTGACATAAAATAATTAATTGAATGAATGATTAATTATTACTAAATGAATGCCTGACTTAGAGGCTAATAGGACATATCTGGTGCAGAGTTAATTGTAAAATGTCCAAGTGGAAGTGTCAGTCATCTACAATGTTCAACAGAACAAGCTAAAGGAGCATAAGGCTAGTTTCAATAGAGACATCCCAAGCCTGACAGAAACTGTAGGCAGCTTTCCTTTCATCCAATATTGATCACTACTGTGTGTGTGGGGGGGGGGTGCTATGCCTTTGTCCCTATGTGAAGCGGTTGTAAGAGGTCTGATAGTGAGGTCAAGTTACAATCACATACAGGAAAATGGTTCCATGACGTAAGGAAGTCACTGTGTGTGCGTGCACGCGCCCGCCATCGGCAGTAGTGTTTGCCTTTCCTCATATAGATAAATGAAACGTCTCAATCTGTTCCTCTGTTCACAATCGACCCCCTTTAAGCTCAGCAGGATGAGCACTCACTTCTGAATAAGCATGAAGTGCTGTCCCGGTTGCATGCATGTACCTAGAAGCCTATCAGTCTGTAAATGTGTAATTTGTTTTTTTTCGGCCACTATGGTAGCTAACGACCTAGCCAGGGCAGTTTGTACGACTTCCTTGAAAAAGACTAAAAAAAACAAAAACTATAGGAACGGCTAAATACAAAATGGATGTCAATGGCTAGCCAACTACCCAATTTCGGAACACACATACACCACGTTAGGGTGTGAGATGAATGAAAATCATGGTCGATTCACATCTCCACAGATGCATGTCAAGAAACAAACACCTTAACTATTCTTACACCTGTGGATAACACCACAGGCGTGTCAATCTAATCTGGTTCCAGGGCGGTCGAGATGCTACTATTCAGTCATCTCGTCTATCGCTTCAGTGTTGTGAAGCCCGATGGGATGAGGGCAGGGGTGGGGAGAACAAGTCCAATGAGATGCTGAGATGGGGGGGGGGGGGGGGAATTGAGAGGATGGAGCTCAGCGCTTCAAACAAGAGAAGCAGGTCAGTGGTCCTGGATGGTTAAATACGGGTGAGTTCACGTCATTCTTCCTGCCACTAAAGCAAGGTCAACTCCCCTTTGTCCTGAGAGGGGGTAACGGAGATGCAGGGTAAGGGGGGAGGGGAGGGAATGAGGGTATTGTGTGGTGGGTAGATTTGGGGTTGGGACGAGGCCCTTTCTTAAAGGACATTTGAAAATGAGGCAACGGGAGAGAGAGTCAGAGGGTAGAGGAAACATTATGGGGGGAAGCCAAGCAAACCATCGGCATTCCCAAGACCCAACGACTCAATTCCGTCCCATCTTCATCCCATTCCGTCGTTCCATATAGTCCTATAAAACGGTCCCGGCTGACCATTATTGACCAACAGACGCAATTTAATGTCGGCAGTTGGCAGCCCGGCGGTTAGGCTGCTCTCCTGACGAGAGGATATGGAGACCCCGATGACAGATGAGCTGCAGTATCGAATGGTGCACTGGCCCAGAAACGGCAAGCACACACACACACACACACAACCTGACATACACGCATGCACACAAACAGCCCTGCTGTACACATGCACTATGTCAACAAGACCGCTGGTGACAGGTGGGCGGGTGGTAAGGAGGGAAATTAAGGACACCAGCAGTCGTCTCCAAACTAAATATCACATGCTGCTGGATAGCTGCTGGAGTGTTACCTGTAGGGTTGCCGCGGTGTGGACATTTTCACACCGAGTAATACACTCGCGTCAACACCGGTATTACAGAGTATAAACGGTATAAACTTTGAAACTAGGTCAACCGCCAACTTCTCCGTCAACTCTCCTCTCACACTCGGTGGCAGCGCGCCAATTCTCGGTGACAGCGTCTTATAACGTTCTATAATAGTATAATATAATTTTATCGATAATATCACGGCCAAAAGTTCTATGCGTCTCCGGATGAGCGTAGCGCGGGGAGCTCTCATAGGGATTGGGCTTTGCGGGGTTTGTTTACCGGCGTTGCTATGGTTACCGGTCTTGCATGTTCAACGGTATATTAGGTAGCCTATCTATATTATATCTATTATTATTACATTTTTATTCTCTTAATTATTATTATATTATTTATTTTTACTGAATTTTTTTTATTACGGGAAAAAAAAAAAAACTTGCCGGTAACACCGGTAATACCATATATCACGGCAACCCTAGTTACCTCTCCATCCATGGCACTCTCCAAGAAGTGGTGCTATTCTGTTTCGATGGAGCTGCTCTGCAATGCTCATCATCACTGGAGCTAGAGCGTCACCATCCCATAAACCAGCCGTAGAGTACACCCACCCACCTGGAGGTGCTCCAACTCACAATGAGAAACCCAAAGCAGAATACTGGGTCTATCTTAGGCTGGGTCTTCAGCAAGACGCCATTCCCCGCAGAAACCACTCATCCCTCAGTCCAACTGAGTGCAAACTTCCTGTAAACAGATCCTATGGCTGCTTCAGGGAGGCTCTTCCAGAAAGCGTGGGACACACAATAGCAACAGCATGGGTTGGTGTTGTAAAAACAGGAACGAAATTCAACATGTCTATGCATTTCACTAAACCACAGCCAGAAGGGACAGAGAAAAGCAGCCAAGGAGACTGTCCATTGTGAAGATCACTGCCTCCGTCTACGTTAGGGCTTTGACTTTTGCCCAAAAATCATAGTCGAAGTTTTTTTGTTTATTAATATTTATTAATAATATTTTGACCATTAAATGCCTTCAGTAAGACCTGGATTGGGCTTCGCGAGATTTGTTTACTGCGTTGCTATGGTTACCGGCTGCATCGGGTTCTCCGACATCTCTCCCTCTTGGCCTGCCCATAACAGGTTTGAATATTAAAGGCTGCCTAATATTCGTACGAATTTTGATTTATTTTTTAATATTCAAATTATATTCGAATAACGAAGTTCAGAGTCAAAGCCCTAGTCTACGTTGGTATGCGCATGCTTTAGTTGGGTTTTTTCGTGTTGCGCACACACACACACAGGGCCAATTGTCCCATCACAGACTCCCAGGCCACTCCGCTATATCGACTTTCGTCTCTTCACTTAATTATTCATGTGGAGCGTGGCGTGGATGGAACATTATTCATCAGCTGGCTGGATCCTATTTCCTCTGTGTCGGTGCAACATCACAATGATAGCCAGACCCCTACACAGTCTCCTCTCGGCGTGAAACACTACACTGGACTATAGAGAGGCTGCAGCATGCATGATGAGGCTGGACTAGACAATGTTTTCGTCGTTGCGATCGCCGTAAAGGCTCTTATAGAAGGACATGTCGATGTTTGAGTGGATGAAATATTCTTGAAAGAATCGGGTTGCCTGAAATTTGGATTGAATTACCCTAGATGCAAACGAACCGTCTTGAGCAAGCGATTGCTCACTACCTTCCCAAAAATTGAACTATCTCAGAGGGCAGAACATTTCTGATCGCCACAGATTCTCCAGCGACAGCAGTGTTGTAACATTAACTATGCATGCAGCAGATCCTTTACAGAGCCGTCACATAGCCATGGTGTCTCTAAGGCCGTACCTGTCCTTTCCTGTTGACACCGATGATGCCGGCGGTGGCCTCGTGTGGTGCGGTTACAAAGATGGTCTCCCCGCTGATCCTGTTCATGTAGATGCAGGTGCCCGTCTCCAGATCGTACAGGTGGATGTAGCCATATTTGGTGATGAGGAAGACCACATCCTGTTTGGAGCTTATCTGAGAAGCCAGGAGAGCACATAATCAGATCAGTCCAAGTGCTGAAAAAGTGAATTTGATAAAGACCTTCATATATGAATTTGCTTGGAAAAAGGAACTACATAAGAATTTATGTAGTAATAGAATAGTAAGATAGTCATACCAATCTTACAAAATACATATCAGATGTGCATGTAGAAAAGTATTTAACATGCGCGCCTCAGTGAGCTCACAAGATAAACCTCCACACACCAAACACACAAGACCCGTCTCAGTGACCTTGTGCAACAGTGTTGGATTTGCCATCAGAGGTCAATGATTCGCTTATTTAATCTCGCACGGCTGAAAATAGGCTAAACGTGACTCACAACAAAAGTTTCCTTTTTGCCAACTGTGATAGTGTATTCCAGTATGGAATTGGTTTATTTCTGTGCCAGGCCAGGTTTTGTTTTCCGATGCCAAGAGCAAAGGCCGTCAGTCCTGGCGAATGAGCAGCTTGCACCATACCTGCATTGCCACAGGGAAGTCGTTCTGCGCCTCCGGGGGGAAGAACACGTCCACTGCTTTCTTTGGAAACGGCTGGTTGCCAGTCGGTGGTGTCCCCACTTCGATGATGTGCAGCTGGTTGGAAAGGGACAGGGAAAAAAACCCATGAAGCAACGCTACAACACGTTGGTTCGCGTGCGACTCCGCCCCCCTGTGAACCCGTTCCCAGTGAGGTCATCATGGACGTGGCCGGTCAATCACCTTTCCTCCAGCCTGGCCTCTCACGGCGAAGCAGAACAGAGTGGACTCCTCCGCGTTGCCCTCCATCTTGAACTGGGCGAAGCTGGCGGCGTGGCCCTCGATGGGCTGGGACACCTTCCTGTCGACGGAGTACAGCTGCATGGCGCCGACCACACGGTTTTGCTGAAGTCGGAAGAGGAGGATAACATGAATAACAAGTCAACACAGGGGGCCAATCCAACCAATGGGCTACGTGAATGAAACAAAACCACCAGGTTGTTCAAATACCATTTCAAACTGGCAGTTCATGGTTATACCTGACGCCATTCTACCCCCGTCCAATTGGTGATGTGGCTCCATACATGCATACAAACGTCTTTGTGCCAACCTTTCACCAACCACACTAAAGCCTTTATGTCAGCCCAACGAGAACCTGATTCTGTTCACCGGAGGAAGGCGTTACCTGGGCCGAGATGCCGATAAGCAGCAGCCACTTCTGCTTGGCGTCCGTGCGATAGTTGATGATCTGGCAGCCCGCCAGGCTGGAGTGGCGGTCGAACACCTTGATGGGCTGCGAGTCGCCCTCCATGCTCCAGTGGTACACGGCGTTGTCGGTGACCAGCGCCACCGTGTTGAGGGAGATCCACTTCCAGAAGGTGACGTCGTCCGTCATGGTGTGCGCCTTCATCTTGCTCTTCATCTCGATGTTGAAGATCTGAAGGGTTTTAGCGGCTGTGGTCGGGGGAGGGAGGGAGAAAGGCAAGGCGACAAGAGGCCAGAACAACATTTGGTTATAGACTTTTTAGGCGTTGACAGACAGACAGACATGGATTACCGGGAGTCGCCGAGTCAGTGAAAAAAAGGTCAATTATGGACCAATTTTCACTCGGAGAGGCGGTTAAATGTTTTGAAAAAGGTAGAAAATCCTTGTCTGGGGATCCCAGGGAAGCCGGGGGCTTTAATTGTGCCGTAGGCGGTGGATTCATGCAGGGGGTAATATCATATGTATTGAAAGCCAGGTGTGTAACTACTGACCACTTTCCCTACATAACATTGTACTGTATCAGAGAATAGATTATAGGGTTAATTGAAAGAGCAGGTAAGGTCTGAGCTGCTTAATGGGGATACAGCTTCAGTTAAAAGGGGATTTAATGAGCCAGGCCTAATGAGCTCCCTCTTATATCCATTCCTTGTATTCGATTTTAAAGGCTTTCGAAAGGGCTTGTGTAATAACCCACACTACCCCATTTTCCAGTTGGAGAGCTTAAAGTATATGAGTTGAGGAAACGTGAGGTGAAATATACAACCTCAATATAAAATAGAGCAGGGCTTTCCTTTCCATGTGTTCTCACGGTTTCCTCCCAGCCTCACTGGTGGGTATGTGAATCCCTGTGAGTCTGTATGAAAACTACAGGGCTCGCAGGGCCGGTGACGCTCTGGGAGCTTGTAGTTTTCATAAAGGGCTATACAAACAAACCTAATGACCTTGCATAATAAAGAAAGATCTACCATCTAAAACATCTAGTCACGTAGTCCAACTAATTCTCCCAACCACCAACTACAAAGCAGGTAAGGAAGGAGAGGGAGGTTGCAAACAGCTCACAAAAAAGGGCAAAGACATTGGTATTCAATCAAACACAATCAAAGGACACTTCACAGTGGGGCTGGATTGAGGTGAAGGGTAAGGCCCAATCCCATTTCTACCCCTTCCCCTTCCCCCTCCCCCTTGTTTTGAAGGGGTAAGGGGTAGAAATGGGATTGGGCCTAAATGTGACCGTGAAGAGGGCTTTGAGGGGCGGGGCACAGCCATCCTTCAGATAAATGGCTGTGAGATTGTGTGTGATTTGAGGGGGGGGGGGAAGGTTCACTCACCTGTTTTTTTACTCTATATATTATTGTTAGTTTGAGTGAATGTGACCTATAGAGCTTGTACATCAGAATGCATCCTGGGAATTGGGGGGGGGGGGGGGCGTACTCTAATCCTGAATCAACGTGGAAATACCGTAAATTAGGCTAAATCATAGCCTTGGTTTTGTTTTGACACATGTCTGAAATGGGAAATGCCCCGTAGGTTTCAAATCATAGTGCCAAATCATTTCATGATCAATTTCTGAAGCAAAATGCCCCAAAGCATTCAAATCATAGTGCCAAATCATTTCATGATCAATTTCTGCGCAAATGCCCAAAACATCAGTGCGTCCAACATTATAAACAACATCCCAATGCCTCCAAATTGGCAGCAGTGATTGCGATGCGACATTGATGTACAAGCCCCCAGGCTTATTAAGAAGCAATGAGAGAGCCCCTTTTCTTTAGTACATTTATCAGAACGATCAGGGAGAATCTAAAGCAGAGAACATTGCCATTAGAGCAGAAGAATTCAGATATACAGTTTAAAGCCACAGCCAAATCATAAAGTGGAAGCAAATTGAGATTTGATTCAATCACATTTAGAGCAGCTTTTTGGTGCACGTGTTCGGTGTTCAAGCGAGTCGGGTCCATAACAAATGGTTCCATGGCAAAGGTTATAAAGCGTCATACTAGAAAGGGTCAGCTGAGGGGTTTTACATGGTAGAATGAACGGAGGAGGTTGTATAGCTAGGAAGCAAGGAAGGAAGTTCCACGCTGATTTAGTGCACAATGGGCAGAGAAATGCCCGACAACTATGTGAGCCTATTTATAGAAGTATGAGCACACCGTTTAACCCATCATGCCATGAAGGCACCATGGACTCTGTACCTCACATAGCCGCACAGTTCATGTGCATCGTTGGCATTGCAGCTTTTCCTCCTATTCTACTTCCATTTACTCTGTAATGTTTAACCAGGCAGCATAATCTGAAGGCCTGCCAGTCAGTACAGGGCTCTCCAAGTCACATGTGTGTCAGCAGTGAAATGCAACTCTAAGAAACTGGCGGCAATTCACAGGGCTGTACATTGAGCCCTGTTCTTGAACTGCCTTTTGGGAACCATTCCCCTGCATTTCCCTAGGCTGGGGGGGGGGGGGGGGTCACGTTGGGCAAGAGCCCAAAATAAAACTATGCAGCAAACACTTACAGCCTCAACGTGGCACACTTTCATAAAAAATAGATAGATGCAAGCCTTGACTGCTAGAGGATACAACTAACCAATTACAAAACACTAAATGAGCACACATGGCTTTAATAAGATTGTCGTGCCTTAAACAAGTGAAGGGTTGTTTTCCTTAATGCTCAATAAAAATCATAGGTAATGTAATTTTCAGGTAATTTTTCTTCCAACAGGAAATGACTCACACCCACCATGGCGTCACATCTTATCTCAACCTCGCTCAAATCGGATGTCTTCCCCAGGCCACCCTTATTATCAGGACCTCACTTGGAGATGTCATTGGGTCTCCAGCCACAGGTTAGTGAAGCCAGTTTATTGGGACTCGAGTCAGATAGGGGAACAACACGCCCTGGCCAATGGAAGGCCAGGTCTAGTGGCCAACCGGAGGGAACCATCGATCACACACACACACGCAATGTCTAAGGGAGAAGTCAGCAATAACTGATCTAGTGGGAACTAGGGCTGTCAAAATTGCTCAAAAATGACATTCGAATATTCGTTTTGAAAAAAATCACGAATTCGAACTATTCGAATATCTGGTTGCCTATTTTACGCAGTTGCCGTCAATATGTCAATAATGCGACAAAACCATGGTTCAAATTAGTGGGATATATATATCCTATAAACAGCCCAGTAACGTGGAGGCCTAATCATGAAAAGCCACAACTTTGTATGGCTTGCATTTCACCACCACACCTGCAAGCGCGGCAAACCTATAGTAATCTGAGAAGACGGCCCGCTTCTGAATGTTACAAAGTATGCTAGTGGTAACGTTCCTTGCTTTGCTTACGCATTTATCGAGAAGGCCTATTAAAATCGATAAAGAAAAAAATGCATGTCGCCTACGTCTTCCACCATGTCAGCGAAAGGGCCAGCACTACGCACCGTTCGGATCATGAAAAAAAGCTTTCCCGGACTTTGCCCGAGAACTCACCCCGGGTGCGCCGTGGACAGATGTGCCCGCATGTTGCTGGTTGTCGAGTGGTAGGCCAATTCAACTTTGCCACAGCTTGCAAATAACCTTATGCCTTGCTCAAACAATTTTTCCTCGCTGAGCCTAAAAAGCCAAAAAAAACCTCCACACGGCACTTGTAAGGTTGCGGGGTTATGATCTCCCTCCCCGACTCTGATGCAGCCGCGACGTGTTCTGTATTTTCAGCCATTTTCCTCTGATAACGGTTTTTCACACATATAATCATGACGTAGCTGTTTTGTTTTTGCGTTGTGTGTGATTGTTTACATTTCCCGGGTATGTGTGCGTATGCGTACAGTACGTACAGTATCAGATCACGTACAACTTCCCGCGCACATGCACGTACAGTAGTAGCCTATCAGATTACGCTGTAGGCCTACAGTAGCCTATCAGATTACTTTGTACAGTATGTGTTCTATGTTTGCCGGTCTCGTTGAGAGTGCTGGTGGGCGGCGGCTTTCGCTGGGCATTTCGTTCTTACTTAAAACCGAGGGACATCGCGAACAGACTAGGCTCATTCACAAAAGCAGATAAAGAGGCGTTTGTAACCGCGCGGAGTGTGTTTTTTCACATTCGAATATTAATTTTCACGTTCGAATTCGCGTTTTTGGATACATATTCGAACGAATATTCGAACCTCGAATATTCGTTGACAGCCCTAGTGGGAACTAACTCTTACGAAACAAAGCTGACAAGAGGACATGAAACCATTGCGCTTGCGTAACCACATGGGCACATCAATTGGTAGAGGGAAAACGGGTGTTGAAATAAAAATAAAGGAATACGAAGCAGATTTATGCGGAATTAAATGAAAAATCAATAATTAAATAAAATGTGATTACATTTATTTAATCACAAATTGGCACCCACAATATTCTCACCCCTTCACAACGGTGACTAAATCACAAGTACAGCTAAGGAAAAATGATGGTATGCGAGCATTCAAGCTATGGTTTGAAATCTAAATCCTGTTTCACAATATTAACAGCCTAATCACATACAAGCAGAGAGATGTTAATTTGTTAAAGTCTTAATTTGACACATTAACAATTAATTTTATTAGCAGACAGTTCCAAATCTTGAAATGTAATTGGCCAAGTTCTGCACTGGGAGAGAAATAAGGGGACCACAGCTTATTCTAAATGTATACACACACAATTGTTTTTACAGTGCATGTGTATTTATGGAGCACTGAGCACTTTGCTTGGAGTGGTGGATTCGAAAAACAGGATTTAAATTTCCGCAATGGAATAGTTAAATTTTAACTCACCGTCTGCATACACATAAGAAAGCGGTAAAAAGGAAAAAAAAAGAACAAACAAAACACAAAAACAGAGAAAAACAAAAAACAAAAAACACAAAAAGTCAAAGCAATTGTGGCTGCTAGACAAAAAAATGCATATTACACTACTTCTGAATATAATGGTAACAGAGAAACTGCCAATTAAATACTGTTCAACACAAAAGTCGAAATAGCTTGATGTATGAGAACTTAAACGGATAACTTTTAAAATATACATAAAGACGACAATGGGACAAATATTGACACCATTTCATGTCTACGATTGTAACATAATAAAAACAAGAACTACAAGGCAATGGCTTAGACGGACAAATAAACTCACGAATCCCCACTGCTAAGCTTGACACATTGGGGTAGACATGGACTCAATCGGCCGTGGCACTCCCGTACCTTTAAGTGCGATGACCTTGCTGGCGGGGTTCATGATGGCACTGTCGGCAGAGATGGGCCTGCGAATGGGCGTGTTGGGGTCGGCCATGTCGATGATCACCACCTGCGCCTGCTCGCCCACCTTCTCCCGGATGCAGATGAACTTGTCCGACTCCATGGTCAGCGTGCTGAACCCAATGTTTGCCGGATTGATGCCCAGGTTCTGGAGCTGCGGAAATTAAAAGGAAGCGAGTGAGTCGGTGAGGGCAGGTAATGAGGTGGAGCCAGCTGTTGCATTGGCTTGCTTTGACTGATATGAAATGGTTCATATTAGAATGATGGAGCCATGCAGCCACATGTTTGCATTTCTAAAAGCTATGCGCAGCAAAGGTTTGTGTTCCAATAAATTCAATGATTAATCAATTATCTAAACTGACATTCAATTTTCCGGCGAGTATATAACTATTAATTCATTGCAGCATGTCCTTCCAACATGGGTAAAGGGGGCAAAGGTTATAATAGTCCCTAGGGTAGTTTAATTCAACCTGACAAACAACAGTTCTGCTCCAACACACTTTGAGGCTGGCTATAGATATAGCTATATCTATAGCTATATATAGCTATATCTATATATATAGCTATATCTAGCTATATAGCTATATCTAGCTATATCTATATATCTAGCTATATCTATATATCTAGCTATATCGAGAGAGAGAGAGAGAGAGAGAGAGAGAGAGAGAGAGAGAGAGAGAGGGAAGAGATGAAGAGAGAGAGAGAGAGAGAGAGAGAGAGAGAGAGAGAGAGAGAGAGAGAGAGAGAGAGAGAGAGAGAGAGAGAGAGAGAGAGAGAGAGAGAGAGAGAGAGAGAGAGAGAGAGAGAGAGAGAGAGAGAGAGAGAGAGAGAGAGAGAGAGAGAGAGAGAGAGAGAGAGAGAGAGAGAGAGAGAGATATACACACATATATACCAGGAAAGAACATTTGACAAACGGCCAGGAAACCTGGTCCAGCTGTTTTAATCTTTGCTTTGCTCCCCTCATTAAATAAACCATATCAAACGTAAATGAAGAGGTCAAGCCCAGAGTGGCTTTGTTCAACTCTAAAAAGGCAGAATGATGTCTGAGAACAGCAGCAACCAGGCAAGTGGGCGAGGTCGTTTCAACGGTCAGCTGATAGCCCCCGCCACAGCTGGTGATGTCATGGAGCCTGACACAGAGCAATAGTCCTCTGGACACAGTCTGCTTAGGCTGAGAGCAGCTGGGTGGGGAGCTCATTCTGATCCAAGATCCTTTTCACAGGAAACGGAAAAAGAAAAACATCCAGTTGCTGCGAGACTGTCTGCAACTCAAGTTTATTTCCGATGCAACCTGGATAGCAATCAAGGCCACGCTTTTAAGCAAAGCTCTTCACCCCCGCTACCTCAGATAAAGGGTAGGGTCCAAAATGTGCACCTGCAACCAAACAATGGCAGATAGATTTCCACTCTATCAAGCAAAAAGGCAGAATTCAAAAATAACTTTTTGGGATTCTGGATGCATGGCCCACCATGAGTTCAATCTGACAGAAGTCAGCTTTACACATGGTCATAACCTGGCCGTCACAGAATAACAAACAAGCCAAGAACAACGGCAGTGCCCTCTCTCACCATGTATATGAGGAACACATCAGACCATGACCTGCATATAAACAACACTGTGGGAAGTCAGTGTATTCACACCAGCAGGCAATATGCTACAGAATACAATGACAAAAATGGTACAATACAGGATTAGACAAGAGAAAAGGGTCATGTATTCAACTTAGTTCCGATGGGCTTTTTGCTTAACCCTTGTGAGAATTAAACATTATTGTGAGGTTGTAACAAAGGATTAAGAAGATCATCTTCCCTCCATTCAAGTGATTATACCCTTAAATCCAGAGTCATGTCTTGTGAAAGGAAGAATGTAAAGGAGCCCCAACTGACAGCTAGCATTTAGCTTAGCTGTGTGATGATGGCTCCAGTACTAGGCGTGTCTAAATACTGTTGCATTTGGCATGGCCTGCAGACAGATGTTATAAACTAAACAGCATCATACAACCAGTTAACGAATTATAATATCCCATCTACTTGAGCTACGCCGTGGCTGTACAATTATATACTAAAATCAACTTGTGCATACATCACTGACGAAAGCTACAAGTAAGAATGTGCAAATATGGGATGCCATTGTGTCGACTCAAAATGAAAATTTAATCCTGATCAGCCACCTGCCAAAAATGTATTCAACACAGCCTAACCGCCTGCCCCACAAGGCCAGGCAGCCAGAACCATGTTTATCTCATTGTTTTCCCTTGAGTAGTCCCCACCAAAAGAGCAAGGCTAGGCGGCCGTTTATCTACAGCACTAGGAGTGACCGTCCTATCGTCGAGATGTTTCTGGCCCCCTCCTAATCAGCAAACACAAACCCCAGTTCCAGAAAGTGGCCCAGCGTAAACGGGAGCACCTTGTTTTATCAATGACAGAGCACGCCCTACTGCCGGCCCCACCCTCATTCTTTCATGTGCCTGTAATCTGGCTGGCTCTGCTGGCAGTGACGTTGCTGAATATTATGACAGGGCAAATGTTACAACCCTGCTTGGACAGACAATGGCACCAATACTCATTATAGTATTTTACATTTTCTTGAGTACTGCCTATTGCCTAGTACCGAGTTCTGCATCTAAGCCCCTACTGCTAACCTTCAATGACAAACAATAGATGTAGCAGTACAGCTGGAGGGGGATTCATTGTGTTTACTGGTGCGGGATGCAACACACTACGCAGTTCAGAAGACACAACGTATGTGTCGCTGTTCCAAACCTAACGTCAGAAGATTTATAAGTACTACTTAGATTGAAAAATGTGAACACATCCCTCTATATAAAAAAAAAATGAGCAGACCTTTCTCTCTGGACGGCTGCAGATGGATTTTCATACAGCTGGAGTAGGGGTCCTATGGGGTTAGCAAGGGAGCAGGCCCTACACACCAAAACCATTCAAGACAGACATGTCATCTGACTGGCACACTCAATCCGTCCACCTAATGCTAGGATATCAGCACAACGCCTGTTCGTTCAGGTGGGAAAAAAGGGCCTTTCAAACACTGGGCTCACAAGTCGACTTAAAGGCAAGGAAAACGAGTTCAACCATTTCAACAGATGTTGCGCTACTGGGTGGCCCTAGCATGGTTTGTCAGACTGGTTTAATATGGTCAAACAGATCCGAGCTAATGCTCCTATGACGTCAGAGACTAGGAATTCACCGGAAAGCAGGTCAAACCAGCAAAGAACCAACAATGTGAAAATCAGCTCAATGTGGCCTAGCCGGCACTAGCTAGGAATGGCACAGCTAATGCTAGCCTGGCTAACACTACACTGCAGAACCAAACAGCAGACCTCCAGCTAAATAAAATAATGTGTGTGACTATCTCTGGATACTGCCTTGTCAGACAGATTTAGAAAGTGACAGGAATCAAACTTGATTTCCATCAGAGCATACTCAGTAACCCAGTGGTTTATACAGATGATTATTAGGTGGTCATATTCTTCTGGAGTAAATAAAAAACAAATGGTAATTTACCATGATTTAGTTTGCATTCAACATCAGCTGAGGTTTACACACACACACACACACACACACACACACACACACACACACACACACACACACACACACACACACACACACACACCACACACACACACACACACACACACACACACACACACACACACACACACGGCAAGCTATTCAGTCACACTTTGAACTTTGGAGCCGGGCTGATTTAATCTCCTTGTGCTGAACCATAGCGAACAGTATGGTCCAGAATACACACTACTTTCCCACAAGGAATTCTTGTCACGAAAGGAATCCTAGTCAAAGCAACAGCCCTATAGCATTGCAGTAACATGCCACAAAGACACTTCTGCTAATTGTCTATCAAAGCTTTTTCGTGAAAAGCTCGGGGGAAAAAAGTCAGGAACCACCAGCAACTATTCCTCGTGATCCAGAAGGAGGAGCCCAATCTGTTGACTTGACTAGTTGGCCCTTCCTTTGAAGGCACCTTGCTCAGCAGAAAAGAGGCCAAGGCGCATGCTACCAACGCAAAGTTCAAGGAGGGCCAGGGAAGGATGTACCATGCAATGTGCTGAGGCTCGCAGCGCACACCAACCGGAAACCAGGAGCCCATTGTCTACCGGGGGCTGAAACAACAGGCTGCTCCACTACCATGTGACCATTGGAAGGCAGTGGGAGGTTTGAGGGGGGACCGGCATGTGACCAGTGGAGAGAGGATGGAGATGATGAGCGCTGCCCAGATAACCAGAGAAAGTAGAGTAACAGAAAGGGGAAGGACTGCATGTGTTTGAACTTCCTATCCATTTCCACCTCAAGCTAGTTTTGCTGAGTTGGTTTTGGGATTCGAGCATCCCCCCCCCTGCTCCCAAATGCATGCTTGTGTTGTACATTTTGGAATGTCACGTTTTCAGCAAATCTATATCCTGACTGGCCTATCATGAGAGATGAGCAACAGGTCAGTCACCAGCAGAGTTCAAAGTGCACATTACAAACTGTTGCAGAGTGCAAAACCATAAAACCTGCCCGTCAAGGATCCAGTAGTATTTAAGTTAAATTACACATGTCGTTAACCTATTTAGATTCACTTTTACACTACAACACTTACTCCTTTGAAGTGTATCCATAGAGGTTTTTCCATTTCAAAAATGTTTTTTGTTACTGCCGTTAGCCTTGCAAGGCCTATGTAGGAAAAGTCCCTACAGCCCAAAATGTCCACATTTCTCCAATGCAGTGAGAGTGAATGTGCCAACAGTACCTGCAGGAGCATAGCCTAGGAGGGCCATCCATGTATAAGGGAAGTAGAATCTTTATCAAAGACAGAACTTGTGTATGTGACCTATCTGGAAGAGTATGATCATTTCCAGGTGAAACCTCATTATCAAAAAACAATGAAAAGAAAATAAATAAAGATTTGCAGCCTTGCTAGGAAGGCCATTGGTCAGAATTGTCTTAAATCAAAACCTAAGCGTTTGGAAGGTTCTAACAAAGTGCTATGAACATCTGGGAGAAGAGTAATCTGTCAGCTGAACTCTTATAGGGTTGTATAAATGGATGATATATAAAAATGCAAGCTGTGCAAGCGAACCGGATGAATGAGAAGAGAAGTTTGCTGGCCAGGGCATAGCTCTGTAAAAGAAATACCATTTAAAGTCAAGAAGAATAATCATAGCAAAGCTTTAAGTTTGCAAACATCTTGACAATACCTGTTATCATGTGACCAAATGATGAATCACTAACCAAGACCAAGTAGCGTAAGCCCCCTGCAAAAAAAAGCTTTAATACACATTGATGCATTACCAGACTGCTCAAATACCCAATTTGATCAACTCTGAACAAGGCACCAAGCTAAAAACTATTCTTCTTGTACTGAAGCTCAGCATCATCAAAGAGCACATTACAGCTAGCTGACGTCAAGGGCGCCCTGGTCTAGCTATTATCTTGAACGAAGCAACGAGGGCAATCTCCCTGCGCTGCAGTTTTCATGGTGCGGTGATGAGCAGTCATCTCTGCACCTTTTCACCACCTGACAGTCAGATATTTATAAACAAACTCTACAGTAAAATACAGACATAAAGCTGACTGACCTGACTGTTCTCTGCAGGACACACAAGAGTTTAAACATAAAGACCCTTGCTTACTAATTTGAGATATTCAAATATAGATATTCAAGATATGTTGGGTGGTAAAGGGGAACCAATATTGTGCATGGCTTGATGTGGAACATGGAATGCATGCTACGACATATGATAGTCATCATGCCTTGGTGATTGTAGCTACCTTGGAAACATGTTGTATGTCACAGAAATGACCTTGGCTTCTCAATGACACAGAAATCTAAGTTAGATTGCTGTTCCTTATCAAGAAGACCGGACTGTGTGCTGAAATTACTTTAATTGTAATAACTACTGGTGTTATTCCATGCATAGACAATAGGAATTCGCGTGATTTGACTGTTGAAAATAAACTCTCAGGCAGCATATACAACGTACATTAAATAGTGATGACCGACCACTATTGCCTTGCAATTCAATACTCTTGAAGAAACTAATCCATCAGCCCCGATATATAATCAGGCAATAGAGCAAATATTGTCATGTTTTGAAATAATATATCCTGTATTTAAACCAGGTACACAGCTGTTCTAATCAGTTATAATAGAAAGGTGTTCAAACCCGGCATTAGTGTCAACAACAGGAAGGCTTCTAACCAATGTTGGCATTAAAAAAAAAAGATCTGTTGATACTCGGGGTATATCTTGAACTAATTCTTACTCAGACAAGGACAAACATATTAAAATATGATGAATATCATAAAACAACGTCAAAGTTTAAACACTGGGCCAAAGCACTCGGTCTAAGCATGTGTAATATAGGCCATAAACGATGACAAATGCATCTTTATCAAGAAAATGTCTAACCACATTTTGACTAACAAATGGTAGTCTTCAAGCAATGAGTTGATCGGGTTGCCTGTCTCGGTTTGAGAAGGGACGATGATTTATTAATTAGCTCAAAAGATCTTGTAAGCGAACAGTCTTGACCGTTTCGAATCCATACGTTTTTCGAAGCATTAGCCTTCTCACTTCCTCAACCTGATCCGACTGGAATTGGAATCTACATAGGCCTAACATAAACGTGATAAAGAAAAAGCAATAACTTACATGACATAACGAACTAAAGTAAACCAGTTATTTGTAGCAGATAACGACCCAACTATCCATTATCAACATATCAAACAAATTGCCATTGACCACCAATCTGTGGGTACCATTTCATATTTTCCACCAGATTTCTTGCATTACATTAACGTTAAATCTGTCAGATTGCTCAACCGGATATATATTTATATATACAAAGAAACACACCTTTGGACCAAATAAACGGTCACGACTCTTGACTCGAGATTTTTCCCTGCTGCAGGTAATGTCTCAGAGATGAGAGTTTCGGATTGCTACGGTGGAAAGTAGGTTATAGTTGTACCTATTCCAACACAATAAACGTCAGAACATTGAAGTACTAGAGTATCGGATGTCACCAATCGTGTTTATACAAATAATAAAGACGTATACCGGCATTGTCAACGTCAAGTGTTGCAGGCTACAGTTTCGATAGCAAAGCTACACTGCTTAGTGAGATAAACGTCATCCAGACTGGTTAGCTAGTTAGCATTGCACTGCACTAGCTGATTGAGCTAGCAGGCTCAATTAGCCAACGATAGCATTTAATGTTAAGCTTGTAGACGAACCGAAGACAAACCAGTTTCAACAATTAAATTAACAACAACCCAACATTTGCGACATTTCTACTACACATTCATCGGCATTACCTGCAGGTGCTCCTGGAAGCGAATAGGCAGGATCTGAGCCATGGCGGTGTCTCTCTACTCTCCTCCTATATGCTCTAATGCTAACAAACTACGACTTCTTCCCTCAGATCCTAGCCGGAGAGCCAGGGGACGGCTGTTGTAAAGTCCCAGTAGATGAATACTACGCGTTGTTCTTAAATGTGTTAGCAGAATGTTGGCGGTATTATTTGACTTTAAACTATGTACTTGCTGGATTCCCCCTAGCTAGTTAGTGCCGCTACACTGTCTCCCTGGACCTGCAATGGCGGTGGAGGTTGGTCAGCGCTCAGCAGAGGAAACATTCCGGAAATGAATGTGTACTCATGGCGGCGGAGGAATATTCATTCCAATGGCAGATCAAAAAGTAAAAATGGGAAACGAAATATACTAGGTGTTACACGTATGTACACTGAAATATATATTGTGCTATACCAGACACGTTAACGTTTACTTCGAAATTAAATGTAACACAGTTTTAGAGTTGGAAATAGGCACTATTTCTTTGCGATTTGCCCTTTAATTTTTGCCACATCATTCGTCTTTGTGAATTAACGTCAGTTCCTACTTGTTTACCACAGTTGAACGCCACCAATGAGAATACTCCGCGCATTTTACGGAATTTCAATTTCTCCGGAAAGTTAAATTAATACACTTTTTCTTCTTTCCTCGCTATGTTCTTCCAAATAGACAATTTCATGTAGTAAGGAGATTATTCTTTTTACTGGACTATTGAACATTTTACAGATATGCCTGTATTTAGGTTTCGAATTTTACTTTTTTATTTTTTTGATGTTATAAAAATAATAATATAATCAAACTTTAGACAAGGTTTGTTGTAATGCTAAATATTATTTAGTTAATCATAGCGCAACACAAAACGTTTAATCAGTAAGTGATGGAAGGATTTTCAGCAAATGAAGAACCAGCATCAACTCATAACACCCCCCCCCCCCCCCCCCCCCACACACACTCACACACACACACACACACACACACACACACACACACACACACACACACACACACACACACACACACACACACACACACACACACACACACACACACACACACACTAAAAGTGCTATATAAATGCAATTTATTATTATTATTATCATCCTGTTCCTAAACGTACAATCTTTTTTTTACTCTGCACAGTGGGAAGAAAAAACATCTTAACATTTTTAGTTGTACCCTATCAATGGCTTTCTTATCCCTTACATTTATCAATCAACATTAAAATACAAATATGTAGGTTGAAGGTATGTTCAACTAAAGTGACCATTTCCCCTTTTTTATGTACGCAACTATGGCGGCCACAGGATGTTAAAGCATTGCTTAACCAAAATTGGCTGAGAAGTTGAGAAACTTGATCATCGCTGACCCCACAGAAGGGATGCTCTGTGTTCGCTGAGCTAGCAGTTGGCTCCTCAGGAACTGAATGGTCTCTGATTTTAAAGCAGAATGGATCAGTATGCAGCGTTTGCTTGCACCATGTTTCAGAGAATATCAAACATTAGGGCTATTTTTCGGTTCCTTTGATATTCTACGTCCACATTTTTTTGAATGTGATAAAGCAGCACTGATTTTATTAACTACAAAACAATATTGATACAAATGTGTTGTTAATTATAAAAATATATCATTCGTACAAAAACTAAACAGAACAATTTCAAACCAATTAACAAAAAAAAGTATTGCGAACAGTAGAGTAAAATATTCTACTAACCATCGGTCTTACCACATTCTTTTATTGTCTGTGTGTTTCTCTAAAAGCACCACTTCACCGTCTTCACCTGAATAGGATTAATTTGCTGTTGCCATGGAGATGCTGAGACTGTGTCACCCACAGTGAGGCCGTACATGATATCTCAAGAAATATAAATAAACACATCAATGGGACTCTTTTGTGAAAATGTAGAAGGACACAATAGGGTTTGATCAGCCTCAAGCTACAAACGGAAGCAATGCTGCTTTTGCTCTTGTAATAACTTTGAATAAGCAACCTCAAGATGAATATGCCCTTCCTGGTTTAGTCCCCACCCATCTTGGATGAAGAAAACGAGAGACACACTTCAGTGAAACACTATGACTTTATCCCAGCCTCTTTTTTTTAATAGAAATGGAGATCAGCCACAAATAAAAGGTAACTGTCTCATGCAGATATCTGGCTGTTAAGACTCTCTTCGTTGGCAAGGGTTTGGACACAGATGGGAGCGCTGTGTCTTCCTGTCGATTGGAGGAGCGCCCCTCAGAGATACAGAAAGGAGGGAGTGGGTCTGACACTAGTATCCGGAGCTGGTTTTAAGAAGCCACAAAGGCTCTCTGTCTGCTCTCTCTCTCTCTCTCTCTCTCTCTCTCTCTCTCTCTCTCTCTCTCTCTCTCTTCTCTCTCTCTCTCTCTCTCTCTCTCTCTCTCTCTCTCTCTCTCTCTCTCTCTCTCTCTCTCTCTCTCTAGTTGCACTAAAAGAGAGCCTGATCATATCAACATTTTCTTCATCCACAGTGTTTTTTGTAGCAGTGGGTACACACGTATTCATCACTGTACCACCACTGTTGATTCTTCTGTAATTTGACTGATCTGCATTGAAAGCTACAAGTCCTATTGTATGCATGGACATGCCGTCTACCCCATCACTGTTTCTGTCTATGTGCTTTTTTCCTGAACACTTCTGATGATTGAATATGGCAGTAAGAAAAACAAAATATAGGCCAGTATTATCCTTTAAACAACATGCCAACCAGAAAACAATATTACTATCACAATTATGCCTGTTGCTTCTGTGATGAATGAGTGTGTTGCGGTGACTGGACTGGATGCCTGGACTCTCCTCATGGATAACCGGCCAGAACTCCATCACCATTTCAATATGATGTGCATGTATTTACCTGTATGGCAATTATGGTACCCATTGCACTCCTGACCATCCCTGGAAGAAGGGATCCCCTGCTATGCGTTTCTTCTCAAGATTTCTTCCTTGCTAATTTCAAGGGAGTTTTTTCTTGCCCGTGCGGGGGCTTGGGTAAAGGGGGGTGTCATAAATATTTGGCCTGTTAAGCCCTTTGAGACTGTAATGGTGATTAAGGGCTATACAAATAAAATTGAATTGAATTGAATTGAATGAATCCAATGCCCTCATTGATAATATTTAAGGCGTACAAGAGGGGGTCAAATGTGTAATTGAAGATGTTAGGTATGTTAAACTCACCAACTCACCTATTTCATAATTTATGCTGAAATTGATTCATCTTCTTACGCAAAACGTACTTGATACCTAAGAATAATAAGCTATTATGGGGGACCAAGCATGTCCGACTCACAGGAAGGAAAGGTGAGGGACAAAAGGTGTCCGTTTACCAAAGGGATTTATTGTTTCCACAAAAATACAACAAAAATCCTTCTCAAACATGAGGCTTGGAAAATGAATGCCTGTTTCTGGCTGGGTGAGGATCACAACTTCAGTGCACTCCCTTCATCACTGCTGTCTGCATGGCACCCAAAACAGGTTACTCCTATACTCCACCAACCATTCTACTAAAATACCGCCACTGGGAATTGGCTGTATGCTTGCTTAATCACATCAAGCCGCATCAGCTGGCCTAGTCTGCAGATTAGGGCGAGTACTCCCAGGTGAGTAACCCTCCCCAGGGATTGGAGCTACCCAGGGTGCTGATTTGGGGCCTGCTGTCCGGTACTGTGGGGGTGCTGAATGTCTGTGGGCGTCGTCATAAGCCAGTCTATTACCATGTGATGTCCTGGTACGATCCCTCAGCCATGCATGCTATATTTAGTAATGGTGTACATACGATGTAAAGATAAAGTGATATTGCCGGCATCTTGCACATAACTCTATCGACCCTGTGCTTACAGCTGGCATAGCTCATAAAGAATTAGATATCAATATATATAAATAAATAAAAGTAAAAAATGACTCGGCTCACAATAACTGTCAATACCACACTTTGTGCAACATAATATGGTTTAATATGATTCTGCTTTGGTGGAAGGAAGGCATCTGTCATGATCGATATTCAGTGGCATTTTCCTATCTGTCTCTTTCTTTGTTCGTTTAGATTCAAATTCAAAATGTTTTCCTGAATGTCCTGTCGATGTCTTCAGTGTGTGTTCCACACCATTGGTTTCCCGTCCTACCAGCTGTGGCAGATAATTAAAATTAACAAGCACACATTGAAGGCTCAGTCCAGTGTCAGTCACCTGTTTTCTGATGTGTTTTGCTGCCCTTTTGCAGGGTTTTAATATCCCAAATATTCTTTACACATGTGTTCCAGTTTCGTGTTATGTGTTTGGATCCTAGTTGCTGTTAGGCAGAAACTGATGTTACATTCCACGTTATAGGCCCTATGTGCATTCCATAAAACACACAACCAAGTTATATTAAAAGTCGCATTGGGTTACATTGAGAGTCGTCAGTGTCTGTAGGCCGGAGACTTTCAGAATTGAAGAACCCATTAACAGAGTTTGGTCCACTCTCACTGGCTGTGCAACTGTGTGAAGTGAACAAGCGTAGCACTGATGGCTGTGTTGCATGAATGGGAGGCCAGCACATTTTATTTGTAGTATATATCAGTTATGAGTTGGGATTTTATTGATAACATAGGGTACTATCGATACAGATGTCGGTTATTTTAGCTATGAGCTAGGTTAAATGTTACACATTGTGACTTTAATTAAAGTGTTCAGAAACAACTGCACTATCTTTATGCAATATTTGTGTCACTTGTTTCCATTATTTTATTTTCGATTTCATTTTTTAAGGATACATGCTATATTGTAGCCTTTAACCTTTGGATATTCAAGTAACCCAGTTAGGTCTATATACGGATTTTGTTAATGTAGGCTACTAATATTTGTTCCCTACCAAGGGGGTATATTAAACTGAACAACAGACACATACCACATACAACTCAATACATTTACAATTCTAGCCCTGATTCTTAACTCACAACCATTTCTCATTATTGCAATGAAACCCTTTAAGGACGTGTCAAGTTTTTCTAACAAGATCAATCTAAATATTTGCATTACTAAGGAGATAAAAAATGTAACTATTATGTCTTGGTCGGGCTATTATTTTTTTTATATTAAAAGGCATTTATAAAATTATTTCGCAATTATCTTAAGAGTATAACCAAGACACGTTTAAATATCTCGGAAGATATTTTGGCGCGCGTAGCTGTCCAGGGTCCTGTAGAAGTCATTTGCTGACGGCGGTAACGTCGGCTTTGTTTACTTGTAGCGTGTAAAATGCTAACCAGAAGGATTGACAAATAATTCTAACTAGGTCGATGCAACTCCATTGAAAGATGTTCTAACTCTTGAGTATTATACCCAAAGAGTTAAGACGTCCCGCATTTTAGCTCCAGGGAAAGCATTTTAGCTTCAGGGAAAGTCCATATTTAACGAGTTAACACTAGCCCCTTGAGCTAGGTCGTTGGCTAATCAAAATCCCTTATTAAGGCTACTGACGTACAATTTGAAATAGAGGGAAAAACATACTCAACAGTATGAAAAGACACGAAGACCAACAAGAAAGGCCAACAGCAGGTTTGCAAAAAAAAATACTTTAGTCGCTTTTTTATTATTTTTATTTTACAGATTAGTTTAACTACAGAAATACAGCAGAGTTGAAACCCCTTTTATGTATACTAATGTCTGAACGGGACTCTGTTTCCTCTAGGATGCCTCTCTGTTCCACTCTTTAACCAGAGGAAAAGGATCAGAATGCCCGTGACATCTAATCCCTCCGATAAAGACTTCGGTGTCAGCAACGAGAGCATGCCAAGTACTAGTTCATTTTACAGCGCAGAAGGTGAAATACCGATCGTCTCATGATCCGGGAGAAAATCCACATATCTTGCCTGTTTTCGGCCACAAGGTGGCAGTGCATACGGACAATGTGTGTCTTTAAGAAGGCATCCTTATGCTCTCTTTGTCAAAGTCTATGTATTTTTTGTCCTTAAGGTGGTTACCAAGCTTCAAGTTACCCTACCGGTACACCCCAGAGCTACTTTTGGAACAGACAGAGTACCAGTAACCCTCAGCCTTATCAGCAGTCCCAGCAGAGTGGTAGCAACCGGAGTGCACCTGGACCAGCCCCTACCATTAGATCCTGTGCCACACCCCTACCACACCCATACAAACCAGGGAACACGAGGTAACCCTGAACTCCTACTATAATGGGTTTGAATTCACATTAAAGGGAATTCCTCTTTTTCTCTTATCCTCAGACCCATTTCCTCATACATAGCTTACCAAGTATTTTCAACTTTGTGCCGACATTATTGTAGGCTACACATTTCACCGATCACAGATAATGTGATCTACAACACCCCTTGAAAAAAGAATGTCTGTTAAGATATACATATTGTAAAATCGACGAAAAATCTAATTTAACTGGCCCATAGTTTAACTCATCAATCATGTCTTTAGTTGTCAGATGAACCAACAGGACCCTCCGGCAACCGCTTACCAGAGACAAACCAACTACCACCTCCCTGCCCACACCAATGAAAGGACACAGGTCCAGACCAAGCCTTGGCCGGAAAGAGGTTCTTCTCAAATGGGTCAGCATGGATCCTATTCACAGGCCAGTTCTCCAAATAACCTCTACACTCAACCACCCAGACCTCCTCTCCCTCAGCCCAGCCGGCCTCTTGCTCACACAGAAAAGACACAAAACACTTCCTGGAGATTTAAACCCACTAACGACCAGGGTTTACAGAGACCCCCTGTGGAAACAAGCCACAGCATGTTTCGCTCTCAGAGTGTATCCGGGCCACCACCACAGGTAAGACAACCATTGCAAATACAAACAATTCTATTGAGTGTGTTTCCCAAATTGTATTGTAAAAGGAATGTGGAATATGTGTCTGTTGATTGTGAAAGCTTATTGGCTGATGTAAATCCTAGGCTTTGCTGCTACACTTTAGTGTTGTCAAAAGTATAAAAAAAAGTATGTGTACTTACTGATGATTATGATGCATACTAATATTCACGTTGTGGTCGATGCCAATAGACCCAACCAGCCTTTCAGATTCAGAAGTCAGCCACGGGTCAATCATTGAGGATTCTGACAGCTGTTATTGCTGGCATGAGACACTGGAGCCAGTTCAAGGACAGAGCACCGTACCTGTTTGAGATATTTGGTTAGTCACGTTGAGTTATGTAACTTAATACTCAGATGCTCATATGCTATTCATCTGACAGGCTGTGCTTCTTGTCTGCAGCTACTTTGGACTCTGCTGTAACCATGGGCTCACATGGATCCAAGAGCTTCCTCCTAAGAGATGGGAAGGCTACTGTGCAGTGTGTCTACTATGAGAACGTAAGGGCCACGAGGACCCGGTGCAGGGTGGAATAGTGGCTAGGGAGGTTCGACTACCAACCCAAAAGTGGGAGTGGGTTCAATCCCCAATATCGAGTGACCCACATGTAGAAGTAGACTGATCTAGTTAAGATAAGTCCACTAACCGTGCCATGACACCTCTATGGAAAGGGTACATTTCTCCATCTGGAATTACTAACGTACATCTTTGTAGCATTGACGATGCTACACATCACCTAGGTGGCTTTTACAGGGCTCCTCCATAAAGGGGACACAGGGTGGTGATGTTTGTACCAGTGTATTGCCGAGGTTGTATAGAGCAGGAGGTATAACCTACTGCCATGCTGGAGATCTCCTTGAGTGTGTGTGGAGATGGATGGTTTACCTGTGCATTTTGATCGCTCAATGCATAACAGGTGTGCACCCTCACTCAGCCTCAGATTCCAATCAGTCTGACCCGGGCCAGATGAGGCTCCTTAAACCAGCCATTAAAAAGGTCAATAGTGAATTGCACACTTCCTGACCACAAGAAGGTTCATTACAAAGTCCAGGTTTAAGATTAAGTTCTCACCAATAAAGGTGCTCACTGTAAAACTTTCCGAAACCTCCTAACTGTGTCCATGTACCATGTAACCCTAACCCTAACCCTATCTACCTGTTTTTTAAATGCCCCCAACAGGAGCAGGAGCTGCCCAGGCTGATCCGTGGGCAGGTCCAGCGCTGTGTGGGCAACTACGACCATGCCAAGGACCTCCTGAGGTGTGTTTCCGTCCGGCCCGCTCTGCCCTCAGAGCAGAGGAATGTCCAGGAGGCCGTCAAAGCCTGCAATTTAGAGATGAGGGTGCTGGTCAAGACATTCAGCGAAGTCTGAGCAGAAGCAACTTCCTTGCTTTATATTCCTAATGAGTTATATTTTCTATTTATGTATTATTATATGGGATATTTACATGAAAAATAGGTCACCTGCAATATGTTATGTGATTTGTCAAACATGCTTCTCGTGCCAGTTTGATTCTTCAGATTGTAGGCGTTTGAGTTATTATTGAATGGTCTTACCTGTAAGGGGCGCTGTTGTCATGTTCTATATTTGTGAGTAGCAAGTTGTGTTTAAGGTTGTTTGAAAATATATAGTATCATTTATTCTATATCCTAAAAGTAGAAAAATTGTTTGATTGAATATCCAGCAAAATTAAATGTGTTTCTTCAGTTTTGGAAATTTTTATTGCAAAGAAAAGTCACAGAACAGCAAATATTGTCAGAGCGCTTGATCAGGGAAGGGCATTAAAGATGAGGTTACATCTGAAATGTTATCCTGGAAAGAGGGGTTGGCTTAGAATGAAGTTTGAAATCGCGTACAATTATTAATTTATTTAAAGTCAAACATTACAATGAAAAACTCAATACTTCTATACCCTACGAAAACAGTTTTACCAGTGCCGAGACTTGACACAGAAGGGTAGAACAAATTGGGGCATTGTTTCCGTCCAGTGCAGTAATGCCAATCATTTGTACAGTCAAGCACAGTATAAGGTCCAATACAATACCAACACATTATTCTTCATATTTAAAAAAAATACAGCAACATAATTACATAGTTATTTTTCAAGGGCAAGACATTATGGATTCAAACTAAATGTTGGCATTTTTAAAGGTTTAACGTAATTAAACTCATTCATTAAGAATAATTAACACTTATATAAAAGGTAGTCTATTTTGATGAAATTGGCAGTGCACAGGGTAAGTAATTGGGAAAATATGTTTTGTCTGTGGAAAATCATGGGAACAATGCCATCAGTCAGAGGAGGTGGAGAATGAGTGGATCTCAAGGACATGCACCATGTTTCACATTTTATGTGAACGCGTTAACTTCACATTACCTGAAGCCAAGGTTCAATTGGTTCAGTTCTTAACTCTGCCACTCAAATCCACATACTACAGGGACTCCAAGAATAGGTATATTAGTGGGAAGTCACGACCTTTTAATTTAACGAGTAGAGTGGCTTTCTGCCTCTAGGTAAAGTCAAAACAGGCCAGGGTGTAATTTAATATTAGTACATCAGTTTCTATCTCTGTGCCATAAAAGCTTCCACGGCGTAGAAGCTTTTGTAAACTTGCTTCCTAGACATTTTTAAAGTTCCATCAGATCACATTTATCACACTGAAGTACAGAAGAAACACTTTACCACAGATAGAGAGAGAAAGAAATACAACTAAAAGTAATACACCTTACACATCAAGATCCAGTTATTCCATAAGTAGGGAACCTGATAAGAGTATTGAACATGTTAAAAAGGCACAAGTTGGTGTGGTCGGATGATCACATTTAAAATCCAGATCAAAATGCTCTTTCAACAACAAACCCCGACTGATCATGCATGTTTCACTGTCGTCCTTTCTATCCCTGCCTTTTGGGTGTTTCAATTTGATCTTGAATCTGAGAACGAGATTCAAGTGCGTTGTACTTAGAAGACCAAAATAAAATATGCAGGGTTACCAAAGCCAAACAGGTCACAGAAAGAAGTCTGGGGGGAAAAAGGGTTGAAACAAAGACGCAGTATTTCCAACATCAACTGATCACAAAGCATCTTAAAAACATTAACTTTTGACAACTAGTATATTACGTTTTAATGTAATTCCTCTTCAGGGGAACAAAGGGTTTCCATGCTTCTTGCCGGCAGGTCGAGGCTGTGTGTAATGGTAGCTTTTGTGTGAAATGTCCAACTTTTGTCCGACTTTACAAGCCTTCAGAGCCGACAGTTTGAGATCAGCTCACACCTTTGTCAAGAACATCCATAATCCAAGAGAACTGTTAAGAATCTTGTTGATTTGTCCAACCTTTAAAATCCAGCTCCATATTTACAATCCAATGGCATCCAAAATAAGTCAGTAGATGCAAGGACTTTAAAGTCAAGGGTCCATTTTTCCACGCTCATTTGAAGTTGCACTCCATTCCACCCTTACTGTAACCTTCAGAGGTCCCTCAACCAATCATATTATCATTACACAAGCTCTTCAAATGAAAATGTCCTTATTTCCACAATGACAGAAACCTCTATTGGGGCAGAGTAATGACGCTTGCTATTCGCCTTGTCCAGACAGCGTGGGAGATGAATGAGAATTTTATACGACTGCAATTACCAACAAACAATTAAAAATAGAAGGAAGTAGTCAGGCATTTGGAGGGTTTCCCTTTAATACATCAGGAGGAATGTCTGCCATATGTTTGCATTTATGTAAAAAGAGGTTAATCTCCTTCCAGACAACAAAGGTATACACTTACAAGCTGAGGATCATAGGTATGACAACAAAACAGTTTATTATAACAAAGCAAACCAAACAAACCAAAGACTATCCTGTGCACGTTATTTTTGTTTAGTCTTACGATAAAGGAAGTCTGTCGAGCCGTGTGGTTTGTTGGCTCAGTAAATACCGGCTCTTTAAAAACAGCGTCCTAGTTGTATTATTTTTTTAATGGGACATGCTAGGCCACGCCTCTCTCTCTCCCCGACACCAGAACAAGGAAGCAGAGCGGATAGTGGCGATGATGAGTCACCAATGGAGAGAGAGAGGGGGGGGGGGGGGGGGGGGGTTACCGCAGGGGGCGTCGACCCTGAAGCAATGCACTATAAGAGCGTGGGCAGGGGGGTCGGAGACAGCTGCTCCTTGGGCGCGTATTTGGCGAAGAAGGGCAGGAAGAGGGTGAGCATCACTCCCACGATGGCCAGCATGTAGCCCCAGCCGATCTGGCAGTCGCCCGCGTAGTAGATGTCAGAGTTACCGCACAGAAGGAACGCACCAGGCTCGAGTTCAGGCCGAAGGGGTACACCAACAGACCGGAGCCCATGATGAACACTGCAGGATGGGGGGGGGGGGGGGGGGGGGGGAGAGAGAACACAATGCAGGGTTACAGGACAGAATATCAGAATGGGACACACACACTGCTCCCTGGTGGATGGACAGGGTTTAGTGCAAACATTGCATGACAGGTGACCCTACCGGAGCCCAGTAAAGCCAACCGGTGGTGGGAGGCGGCCTCCTCGGTGGTGCACTACACTGGCACCTGGTGCCCAGGTCAGAGGGCCTATCTGTTCGGAAGGGACACAGAAGGGCTGTCTGGAGCCCAGCAGCGTCAGCACACACGCCCCAAGGACATGGTACAATATCATTAGCCAAATTCGCCTAATTGTCAAGTCTTATTTTAGTTAAAGTGATTTAGGCAGATAGTGATTATGGATCGACGCTGATTGCCGGAGGATATAGCCAATTAGCCAATGAGGGCAGCATTAGGAGAGGTTAGATATCAGAATTTGGCCAAAATATGATATTGTGGGAGTATGATATTAAGAGAGCACACCAAACTCAAATGAAATTCAGGTTGAATTTCAGAAATCAAAGTCGAGGTCGTCGAAACTAACCTGCCAAGCGTACAAATATATTGATGTGGCCTTCTTGGTATTCCCTTTCATTTCCAAACCACAGTAAAATCTCAATATGGGTTTTTTCTTGGCACGCAATTGATGAATTGGTTGGCAAAGGTTGTACAAAATTATTATAATTATTATAATTAACGCATTGCTCTATATGTCTGCATTCTGACACACCATGTTATGCTCTGTAGTGTGACTTAATTCGATATGAAAAAAATCAACGCCAGTCCTTATTAATCAAGAACAGCTTCACACAAAGCTGATCATGTCTCCCCGAAACCCATTAGCAAGTGAAGGACTTGAAGAGAAAAAGTCCCACCACTCTACATGGCCACGAGTGTACGACCACACTCTCTCAGACACTCTCTGCCAACAGAAAGGTAGCCAGAGTCTCACTCTCTTACTAATTGAGTCAAGTCTACCCTCACTCAGTGTTGCCAGACAGGTATCGACTGAGCTAGTATACTGTCTGTACCAGTGCGATACACTTTCCAAGTGGCATTTCGGTTCAAATTATTAGTGCCTGTGCCAACAGGATGGGGACTGTAGAAGTGTTAATTCTTGTAAATAAATAACGAGAATAAAGTTAGCTGTGATCTGGAATCCATTGAGCTGCCGTATGTTCAATGGCAGCATGGTTAAAGGAATCCACTATTTCAGTGAAGGATCGGCTTAGGAAATTTAACTCAAAATAAATCAATGGGCTGTGTGTTCAGCGTGGTGAAGTTCTACTGCTGTAATAGAGAAGGAGCGATAGGGGGTCTATACTCTATCTTTTATGTGGTCCACGGGTTAGAACTGGAGGCCAGGCAACAGAGAATTGGAAGCCAGTAGAACAAGATGGGAGGATAATTAATGACCGATAGAGCAGGGTCGGCCTTAGAATAACCAAAGAGTAAACCGAGCAGCAGTGCAGCAGCTGTGTGTTACGGATGAGGAGGAGGAAGATGCACAGAGCTCAGCAGCAGCTGTGTAGATCAGGTCAACCTGAGATATACTGTACGGCAGGGCGGATCGCACCAGACAACTAAATCATCGGGCTCAACTCTTCAGAAAAAGGAAACGACCTATAAGCATTTTCATATCACATCCACCGCAATGAGTCTCCATACAAGATAAATCAAAGTAATTAGCCGGCTCAATCGTTTACACAGGTGGCTTACGAACCTCCATAGCATAAACTATATCCATTGCACCTGTCTAATATTACCCACCGTGCCTGCTTTGCTAAATATACACAGTATATATTTTTACCAGAATGCAGACAGTGTATCAGCATTAAAGGCTCATACACCAACATTGACACTGCCCAACGGCAAGTTGTTGAACCCACTGTAGTTTGTCAGGTAGCGCACTAATAGAGCATGTTAGATGCAAAGAAGCATCATTAAAATGTAATTACTTCGGTTTTCAAAAAGCTGTCCACAAAACAGCCACAGGACATTACAAACGATTTAGGGACTGATAGAAACAGTTTACTCAGCTTCAAGGATTCAGCCAACAGATTGCATTATTGGTGCACAGGAAGGAGAGGAAAGGAGCAGAGGGGGGAGTAGAGGAAAGGAGAGGACAGCAGACGATTGACAGGGGTGATGATGAAGATGGTGACAGAGAGGAGAGGAGAGCAGAGGAGAGGAGACGAAGGAGAGGGGAGGGGAGGATTGACTGTGGTGATGATGAAGATGATGATTGAGAGGACAGGAGAGGAAACCTGTGGGGAGAGAATTATTGTCTGACAACCAATCAGGTAGGTTGGCTGAGAACAGCTAAGTCTCTAGGCTATCTTAATGGCTCTCTGAGATTGAGGTTCAGCAAATAATGGGCAGGGCGCAAACCCAAAGTTAGCCATCCTCTCTTACACACAACCTCTTGGAAATGGGTCTATAGACAAACCTGGTCAAAATATTATGCTACAATGTTATCACATTATTGGCCAGGTTTTTCATATAATACCAGACACTGCCCTAGTTGTAGCTTTCATTCAAATACCAACAGTAACAAATACATGCTTTGATTGTTATAAATGTTTATCGAGAAACAAGGCACGAATGAACGTATAGCAAAAGGCAGTGAATTTCCTCTGGTCTGAAGCCCTCTCGTATGTTAGCATGGATAGAGAATGCTACAGGCAAGCCAAGAATACTGCTGCAAACTCGATAGCTGCACCGGCCTGCCAATAGTGTCTGCGTTAGAGCAAAAGCCCAATTATTGTCAAGTGGTGGAAATTACCCACAGAAGCAAACATGCATGCTTGAGCGATTTACTAATATCTGTTACCAGCACTTCTGTTTTCTGTCAGGCAGAATCAAGCCGTCCATATTTTACCCTTTTATAAAATGTTTTTGTGTTAACAACCCTGAGGCCAGGAAACCTTGAGGAAAATCACAACAACACACGCATGGATGAGAGACAACCCATTCCAGTAGCTATGAATCGCAATTAAACCTTGGACATTTTGTCGAGTGTTGTGTCGCTAAAGGGAGCTTATTTTTTATGAAGGAACCATCCGAGTGGAAAAGAACGAATGAGAGAGAAAGATAGAGGGAGCGAGAGAGAGGGAAGGAAAAGAGAGCGGGGGAGAAAATAGGGAAGAGAGATAGAAAAGGATAGGGAGCGGGTGAATAAGAGAGAGTAGAAAATGGACCGGGCACTTCCTCCGGCAAAAGCCTCAACACCCTGAACCCAATCAAGCACGGTTCTCTTTCTACGCTCCCCTGAACTCACACCTCACTCACAATCTGGCACGACACATTTTGGAAAGTTGCTGGCGGTGATGGCAATGCAGGGGTCGACAGGATGCGAGAGAGAGAGAGAGAGAGAGAGAGAGAGAGAGAGAGAGAGAGAGAGAGAGAGAGAGAGAGAGAGAGAGAGAGAGAGAGAGAGAGAGAGAGAGAGAGAGAGAGAGAGAGAGAGAGAGAGAGAGAGAGAGAGAGAGAGAGAGAGAGGCTGAATGCGCACTCATGCCTTTTGAAGACGTGTGATGAGGACCTGGCTTTGAAGGGTTCCAGAACATGGTATTGCGGTTGCCATCAGCAACTGCAGGCCTCCACAATGCAATGCAGGGTCTAATCATGTATAACACTCACACACACACACACACACACACACACACACACACACACACACACACACACACACACACACACACACACACACACACACACACACACACACACACACACACACACGCCCTCATAACAGGCAAGATACCTCTCCTCTTTCTCATGAAATACACATTACATCACACATCCATCTGAATCATGACGTTGTTCGAAACCAAATTTAATTGTGAACCACAAAACGCAGTTGACTGCGTGCGTTGTTAGTCGATGCCACATATTCATTTCTATGTACATGCCTTCTGCTGCCGTCCCAACGCCATCCAGAGAAGACTCCTGCCCCGCAGCTTTAACTCCATTACCCTCCTACGCCGCCTGCTCTAACTCTCTTATCAGAGGAGAACCCAATGAAACCCTTCGGCAACGGATGGCACCCCGTCTCTCCCTTAACCCCCTCAGTCCAAGACCCTGCTTAGCCGTAACCCCCCCCCCCCCCCATTAGTCAGCACTGCTCTCCCATCTCCCCCCACCCCCCACCCTCTCCCATACTCCCCCTGTGGATGACTATTACGTTCACAACGCTTCCATTACTGTCCCATTACAGAGTCCTCAGCCGGCCCCACTGTACAACCCGCGGCTGGAATGACAGCACGTAGTGCTGAGTGGGGTTTGATCAATGATCATGATCAACCATGATCTATCCAGGGTGAAAGCACACACACACACACACACGCGCACACGCACACACACACACACACACACACACACACACACACACACACACACCCACTCACCCCCCACCCACCCACCCACCCACCCACCCACACACACACACACACACACACACACACACACACACACACACACACACACACACACACACACACACACACACACAAACACATTGAACACAAATACAGGAAAATAGGACATTCCCTATGATTGCACTGTAATTCAGTCTCCTTCCCACACAGGCTTGGACTGGGTGCGGTCTGCGCTGTCAATAGCCAGCGTTTTTTCATAACGCAACAAGACAAAAGCCACTGAGATAAGGCTGGGTTATAATGCAACACGCGCACTGAGCTATGGGTAGGCAATAGAAGTGTGTTGGACTGAACTAAGGCATCTCGCCGCTTATCTACTCTGACCTATAAACCCTTTCTCCGAGACACTCCCAGTAGGTCCCCAACAGGAGGCAGTGGAATGCATAGCCTAATCCAGTGTCCCTACATGCACACACAAACACAAACACACACACACACACACACACACTTGTATAAAAATGAACACAAATAATTCACACACTTACACAAATGCACAAAAACACACCACCACATAAATGCACAAAAAACACAACCCCACATATACACACACACACACACAACACACACACAC
>OLKM01000011.1:935989-938489 GCA_900291075.1 Melanogrammus aeglefinus
ACTGACACACGCACACACATTCATATTGACAAACACACACCAGACACACACACCACACACACACCACAACACACACATTCAATACACACACTCACACACACACACACACACACAAACACACACACCCACACCTACACACACACACAAACACAAAAACAAACAAGCACTGCGTAAGAAATAGTCTGTTGTCAAAAGTATGAATTAAACGGCGCCATATTGATATAAAGCTGTTCATTGTGTGGCTTCTGTATATTGCCGATATTAATCATCTGCCTTGTGCGAACCAATCACGAGTGGCGTCGACAACATGGTTAATGAATTGCAACAGATGGCCAATCCAAATAGCTCCCCTCTCCAGCACACCGCGTATCTATTTGCGATTAACCATTGTCCAAATATACAATGCTAATGTCTTTCCTGTATGAGGAACCCATTACATTCCTGAGGGCCAGGAGGAAGGGGTGTGTTAAGGGGCCGTGAAGATGAAAGTTTTCCGAGAGTTTTCCTCGGAGCAAATGGAGCAGAGCCGGCATATTAATGTTCAGGTAGTCGACCGGGAGCAGGAGGAGGAGGAGGAGGAGGAGGAGGAGGAGGAGGAGGGGGGAGGAGGAGGAGGAGGAGAGGAGGAGGAGGAGGAGGAGGAGGAGGAGGAGGAGGAGGAGAGAGAGAGGAATGGAGAGGAGGAGCAGGAGGAGGAGGAGGAGGAGGAGGAGGAGAGGAGGAGGAGGAGCAGGAGGAGGAGGAGGAGGAAAGGAGGTGGGGGGAGGAGCTTGGAGGCGATGGGATGAGGAGGTTAGAGGAGAAAGAAGGAGTAGGAGGAGGAGGAAGAGGACAAGGAGGAGAAGCAGGAAGGAGGAGGCGAGGCAGCCGGAGAGGAGGAGCTTGGAGGAGGTGGGATGGGGGCGTAGAGAAGGTAGCGAGGCTGCGGAGGAGCGACTGTGTGGCGGTGGTGAGGCCCAGCAGGGACTCCGTGCCTAATGTGATGAGCTGTACACCATGCACACGACCATGTTGATCATTTAGCTCAGGGTGCCGCTGGGAAATGATGCTAACGACCCTGCTCCTCGGCGAGACCTTCCGACTGTGTTTGTGTGTGTGGCGCCGAGTGTGTGTCCTCATTGCCGGAGGCGGTGGTGATGATGATGATGATGATGATGATGACGAGGATAACGATCATGACTTCAGCAGTAGTTTAGAAATTCCAAATATCCTCGGCTAATAGGTGTTTCCAAAACAAAGGTGTAAGATGTGCTTGTGTGTGTGTGTGTGTGTGTGTGTGTGTGTGTGTGTGTGTGTGTGTGTGTGTGTGTGTGTGTGTGTGTGTGTGTGTGTGTGTGTGTGTGTGTGTGTGTGTGTGTGTGTGTGTGTGATGGCGGGCGAGTGGAGTTCAGTGGAGTCTGGAACTTCAATAGGGAGGGCGAGCATGATGAAACATTTCATCCTGTATCCCTGTTTATGCACACATTTATTCAACTTTTTGATATTTCCTACAGTTTTAAGTCAGGGAGATGTGCTCAGAAAAGTAAATCTGTTTGAAAAAGAGGAAGGGAAGGAGGGAGAGAGAGGGAGAGAGAGGGGGAGAGAGAGAGAGAGAGAGAGAGAGAGAGAGAGAGAGAGAGAGAGAGAGAGAGAGAGAGAGAGAGAGAGAGGAAGAGAGAGAGCGAGAGAGAGAGAGAGAGAGAGAGAGAGAGAGAGAGAGAGGAGAGAGAGAGAGAGAGAGAGAGAGAGAGAGAGAGAGAGAGAGAGAGAGAGAGAGAGAGAGAGAGAGAGAGAGAGAGAGAGAGAGAGAGAGAGAGAGAGAGAGAGAGAGAGAGAGAGAGAGAGAGAGAGAGAGAGAGAGAGGGGGGAGAGGGTCAGAGAACAGAGAGAAGTTTCAAAGAAGGACATTTGAATCTATATTCTATGCCCATGACAGTTACAACAACAAACGTCCAGCGGGGTCTATTCGGCTGTTTACACACCACAACATTTCAATAGATGCACCAAGACGACACCTGCTCCGAACGGTTCGGAAAAGCCCTATTGAACGGTGGATTGAATTGTCTTGCCCAAGCATTTGGACAGGCCGCAAGCGGTGCTTGCAGAACAACCCTAATTGTCCTAACGGACGTGCCACCAAATGTAAGAGCTATTATTCTTCAAACCCCAATATCCACATCCTAACTTGCAGGCGTCCATGAGCACATTTCAAACCCCAATATCCACATCCTAACTTGCAGGCGTCCATGAAGCACATTGCTCCACCCCAACCAGCTCCTTAAGGCCATGCGCTTGTATTCAATGTAAGTCACTTTGAGTGAAAGTGTCTGCTAAATGACTTCAATGACTTGAGTCAATAGCAGTGAGCCTGAAGTCAAGGAGGTCGATGGGGAAAATAAATAAACATACAATCGGGATTAACAGTTTAATTCCAGGGTAATTAAATGAACCTTTTCATTGACCTTTAAGACTGAATCCTCATGGTCAATCAGGACTCGGCCACCGCACTGTAGTAGTGCGC
>OLKM01000011.1:953489-970638 GCA_900291075.1 Melanogrammus aeglefinus
AACTAAGCACCCCGGGTTTGAATCCTGCCCCGGGTCATTAGCTGCATGTCCGCCCCTCTATCTCCCATACCTTCCTCTCTATCTCACTCGATAATAAAGCACAAAAATACCCAAATTTAAAAAAAATTTAAATCCCTCTGCTAAATGTCAAAAGAATGTTTGGTCTAAAGTTAATTTCCTGTATTCGCCCCGTTGGGAAGAAGGCCATCGCGAAAACCCGATCCAGCCCTCTCCGCTGGAGATTGAGAGCGCTTCCCGCTGGCGCACCGTCTTCAGGGAGCCAAGGCGTGTCAAGCAGACGCCATCAATTAAGCTAACCGCTTTAATCGAAGTAATGGAGCAACGGCATCAGTGACGGAGCAGCGTCCGGCGTCAGCAGGCAGCCCTTAAAGTTTAAACAACCCTTGGCTGGACTCCCAAGCGTCCGCTAAACTGCCTTCGTCGCCGTTTGCTATTCCCCTTCCCTCCGCGGCTCCCTGGTCTGTTTAAGTGGAGTTTCATAGTTTTAAAACGATCCATCCCGGATTGACCTTGCAGTGGCATGGATTCGTTTTCTCTTTACGAGACGGACGTCAGTGGAGCAGGTCACACCCGTCCTAACCAAAACCGCCTGACGGTATTTATCTCAGATCCAGGACGTTTGCCTTTTAGAAAAAGATATTCAGAGCATCTCTTCCTAAGAAATGCGCCTCTGAACTTAACCTTTTCCCCTGTAGACCTGTGCCTCAAACACAGCCCTGAATCTGCAGAGCTGTTTGATCTGAACCAGACCTCTGAACCTGTAGCACCAAGAACGTACATCTTCACTCTCAGATATTGAAGGATGGCAAAACAAGGACATCTCACAGATTACACCGCACTACATAGTGTCTCCTCCGCGTTCTCGTTAATAAGTCCTCCTTGTGTCCTAACCCAGACACATTATTCATTTCTGTCATATTACCCTAGAAGTAGGTCTTCAAGTGTGGGGGGGGGGGGGGGGGGGGAACAGAAAATATGATGTGGCGTCTGAGCTATCACACTGGCAAGCTTCCATGCATGAACGGATGTGACAAAGCATTGGCAGACATCTTTATTAGTACTATTAACGGGGAGCGTGATGTGTTTTCTTGAAACTCATTAACTTGAGGTTGGATTGATGATGATGATGATGATGATGATGATGATGATGACGATGATGCCAGCGAACGCGGCGGTGGCGGCGCTGGTGGTGGGGGTGGTGTTGTTGGTGGCGGTGGCGCTGGTGGTGGTGGTGGTGGTGGTGGTGGTGTTGGCGGCGGTGGCGGCGAGGGGGCGGGGACGGTGACGTGGACCGTTGACAATGAGCTTGCTTCATTATCATAACGAGTCTGTAGTCTCACTCTCTCTCTCTCTCTCTCTCGCTCTGTCTCTCACTCAGATGAGCTGGTGATGGAGGACCAAACAACAGCAAAGTGCCCGCGTACCAATCCGGTGACGGAGGCTCACTGGAGGTTGGGTAAATAATGATCGCTCAACTCATCTCTCTCTCTCTCTCTCTCTCTCTCTCTCTCTCTCTCTCTCTCTCTCTCTCTCTCTCTCTCTCTCTCTCTCTCTCTCTCTCTCTCTCTCTCTCTCTCTCTCTCTCTCTCTCTCTCTCTCTCTCTCTCTCTCTCTCTCTCTCTCTCTCTCTCTCTCCATCCCTCTATCCGTGCCCTTTGGTGTAAGTCATTTTTAACCACAGAGTAAGCCCTGAGGCCCCTCACTCTGGCCCTGCGAGCGCTCGGCTAAGATGACAAAACCCTGACTCCTGCTCTCCCTCCCGGCGTTCTCTTGGACACCCACCCCATCCTCCTCCGCCCTCACCTCCGCTCCTCCTTCCTTCCCTTCCCTTGCCGGGTTTATTGCGACGGAGCGACGCCGGCTAGATGAGATCCCAGTGCAGCTTAACATCTGGCCGCTCCAGTGCTGATGCCCTCATAAATAAAAGATAACTCCTGTCTACCACGCGCAGTCGCACTGGTATAAATCATGTATATGGATTTCCACTTGCCTCTCACTCTCCATTTCTTCAACAATCTCTCTCTCTCTCTCTCTCTCTCTCTCTCTCTCTCTCTCTCTCTCTCTCTCTCTCTCTCTCGCCCTCTCTCTCTCTCTGCCCTACTATGCAGACCCTTTGCTGCTACCTTTTTGCCTCTACATTTACACAAGTGTGCCTATTTGTAACCACTGGGGGGCAGCCAACCGTGATAGGTTGAAGCCTCTTGCCCGGTATGTGCACCTTAAGCCTACCATCTTGATATGCAGATTGGAAGCACTTCGGAGGGCATTTCTAATTGCATCAGTATGTATGTATGGACGGACGGATTGAAGTGCGCTGAGGTGGCGAGTTGGCTTAGGGGTGGGGCCCATTATGAGACTCCCAACACAGAGCTGAACTTTAAATCCAAGCTAACCAAGTTAATTCCTGGTTGATACACACACGCGCACACACACACGCGCACACACACACGCACACACGCACACACACGCACACACACACACACACACACACACACACACACACACACACACACACACACACACACACACGAGTGTTTAACCCACGACATACAGTAGTAATATGAGTTTAGCAGATCTCCATATGCTGAGACACTCAGTTTTGATAGCAGAGAGCCCTGTGTACATAACGATGTGTGTGTGTGTGTGTGGTGTGTGTGGTGTGGTGTGGTGTGGTGTGTGTGTATGTGTGTGTGCTGTGTGTGTGTGTGTGGTGGTGTGTGTGTAGTTCCTGTGAGTATGTGAATGTGTGAGAGTGTGTGCGGTGTATGTGTGTGTTTGCGTGTTGTGTGCCTGCGTGTATCTGATTGTGTGTGTGTCTGTGTGTGAGAGTGGTGTGTAATTGTGTGTGCCATGTTTTTTTTGTCTCTGTGTGTGCATAAATACACACGCCTGCATGTGTGTGTGTGCGTTGTTTGCATGAATGCATGATGTTGGCATGTGGTGTCTGTAAGGGGATGGGAAAAGCAAAGTAAAGAAGGATCGTCCATGTACTGAGATGCTGCCCTGATGACACACGCCGCGCACAGCCAACAATGATACTGTGACACTGTGGTCCCTTGTTTGGCCCGGATGGTTGAGACAATGCTATCCACGGGGGGCTTGATGCTTGGTTTTTGTCTTTGTGTCAGTGCCTGAACTCTTTGGTTTTGGTTACTGTTATTAACCCAGATAAACTAATAAACTACTTTTTAAACTGTTGTCAATGCTTTTGATGACACCATACTCTTAGAATATGACACAAATATAGCTTTGATATATTTTAAACAGAGAGCCTGAAACTTTGACTCACCTTGACATTTATTATCTTTCATTTAATATTCATACTTTTTTACTAGACTTTAAAGAGGTTTTTCCCGCTCACAAATTGTTCTTGAAAAATTCTGATGTTTACAGTGTTTTCTTCTCAAGAGACCCTGCTGGAAGATGAATAATGTTTTGGAGATTGGGAGATGAATACATACCCACACATACCCAGCCATCATTGTTAAGCTGATGACCCGCACTTCCATTTAAATCTCTGACTGTTGTTGACTGCAGTTTAAACACCCACAGCCTGTGTTGAATGCTTCTGTTCTTGCTAGTCACAGAGGAATAAACCAGTTACTGGCTCAAAAAAAGATGCACATCCCTTCACCTCGTATATTAGGATATAAATCAATAAAAAAATTTCATACTTATGCAAAAGCTATATTAGATTGTATTGGCCACACCAAATAGATAAGATACAATACATGCCAAAAAAATAAAATCAGGCTGCTTATTTTAGAATGAGTTAGTAGATGATAATAGGATTATCTGCAATTTAATAACATGCACTGTGGTTTTCCTAAACCACGGTTATGTTTTTATATAGTAAACCATTTTGTGCAGCGTAGGTGTTGAGTTGATTCATCTGGGTTCCAAGGCTTGTTTGTAGTTTCTTTACCTACTATTTACCAAGAAGGGGCATTCACCCTGCCTGTTAAAATAACAAACCACCCACGCTGAGCCTAAAAACAAATAAAGACCAGGATAAGGGAAACTCTAGAAACTCTTAGCCAAATCAAACAATCAAAAAAGAAAACTAGCAAAGTTGACACAACGGAATTTTTGGAGAATCATTATTTAGTACCAAAGTTGAGACATTGGATTTATGACGATAGAGACAAAAAGGAAAATAGGCTAAGGCTGTTGTGGAAATGTATATTTTATTTAGTAAACTATCATCTGATAACTGGGGGATACAAGAAAGTCAATTTACCCTATGAAAGTCATTCATTGATGTTCTCTAACAGGTATGACTGTAGTACGGTAGATAATAGTTGGCTTCATATAGGGCTATAGCTTTTTAAAATGACCAAGAGGATTCAGCCATTTTACGCAATACGAATATTGGGATCTGAAGAGCAGTAATTGTTAGGAGTCAATGTTCCGTCCTCCTCACGTGTCCCCTCTTGTGAAAAAAAAAATGATGAGAGGAAAAACTCAAATAGTAGTACAATATGGTGACTACGTTGTATTAAGATCCACAGACCGACTTGGCAATATGTAATAGTAATGTGTGCTTAAAGCATGCCTACCACTCGGTTCTACACAAGGCCAGTGGATGATTCCTTTAATCCTAGTTGCATTAACGTACACTGAAGGTGCACTTTCATTAAACTATCGTTATTTCAGTACTACATTGGCTGTCACAGGGTATTTCATTTTATGGTGCTTTTTAATGAATAAGAAGAAAAAAATAAGAAATAAGAAGAAATTCTCTGACATCAATTTGCAATACTTTTTGAAAACACGATGTGAAATGAAATCAAGGTAGAGCCCAATTTTCAACTGTATCTATGTATGTATGTAATGTATGTATGTATGTATGTATGTATGTATGTGTAGGTGTGTGTGTGTGTGTGGTGTGTGTGTGTGTGTGTGTGTGGTGTGTGTGTGTGTGTGTGTGTGGTGTGTGTGTGGTGTGTGTGCGTGCGTGCGTGCGTGCGTCGTCGCGTGCCGTGGCGCGTGCCGTGCATGCATGCATGCTTGTATGTATGTATGTATGTATGTATGTATGTATGTATGTATGTATGTATGTATGTATGTATGTATGTATGTATGTATGTATGTATGTATCTGAATGCCACCCATATACAGTGTTTTCTTCTTACGTCTGACTGTGCGTTCACACCAAAAGCGAATTGAGCTCCCAAATCACCAGAAGTCATTCACTTTCTATGGGCAAGACGCAAGAGCGACCAAAGCGACGCAAGCGTCGAACGCTACCAGCAGCAAAAGGTGAGCGAGCAGAGCGACCAAGAAAAGTTGAAGACGGCTGAATTTTATGCAAATTAGGCTACTATGACGCGCGGCCAAATACTGACAGCCAGAGTGGTAGATATAACAGAGTGGCGACACTTCCATTGGACTCCGTTGTAGCGCCTACCCTACTTCCGGGGTATATGGAGCCTCCGAATAGTTCCAAAACAACCATATTTACCGGCGTAGGAGAACGCCGTTCATTTCCATTGCTGGCCGCCGAGTAAACTTCTGAGGTAAATTGATTAAATAGCTACCTTCTTTTGAATTATCAATCTGTCTATATTGTATCAGAGGCCCTTTATGATGCAATATACTGATATTTATTTGTATATGCACACAGCGTAATTATATATATATTTGTCTTGGTAGTTCGACCGAGTTACCGGCTAGTTTTGTATCTAGCATGATTTCACCATCTCTATGAATGGTATCTCCAGGGGTAAATTGATTAAATAGTAGCTACCTCTTTTGAATTGTCAACTGTCTATATGTATTAGGACCTTTTTTGATGCATATACTGATATATATTTGTATATGCACAGCGTAATATATATATATTTTTAGCTTGGTAACGACCGATTGGCCTGCTAGTTTGTTAGCTCGACTTCGCCGTGTGGATGGTACCTACACCAACAATTACAACAATTCAGTAGCTGAATCTAACTTTTAGTTTGTTAGTTATTTAGTTAGTTATTTATGTGGTTGGATTGCTAGGATAATTTAGGTTGATTTAAAGGATGGGTTTTATGATAGCGATAGCTAGTAGAAATAACAGTGTGTTTGTTTAATTATATCCTGGAAAAGGGTGATGTTCAGCACATGAAGCCCTACAGATGCCCGCCGCTTCAACAATGCTGATTGTGATGGGCAGTCAATTTAACCTGTATGGCTTTTTTAATTGTCTCCTTTCCCCACCGTATTTGTTCCATTTTCCTGTCCAAGGGCTCTAATTTGGTCGAAATTAAACACTTGTTTTAAAATTCTTGTTGACACTGAATTGTTTCTCTTTCTTAGTGCCAAATTGATTCTTTTTTGTTTTACAAGAGCCCTCTCTCTGCTCTCCTTCTCAATAATATTTTCCTTCCTTTCTAGTTGCCTTATTAGGTCCTCCACAGTTCGCCCCATCAGTCCCTGGCAGTCTGGTCCCTGCGAGCAGCTGTCCCTGGAGCAGCTGGCCCTGGCAAAAGTTATAACTTCACTGTTGACCCCTGACTGACCGGCCCTCGGCACACACATCCCTGGAACACCTGGCCCTGGATCACCTGCCACTGAATCACCTGCCACTGGCAATGTGGCCTCTTGATTTCTCTCTCCTGTCTCTGTCTGTCCCTGTCATGGTCCTTCAACGCTCTTGGAAATCCACCTCAATTTCTCTCCTCATATCTCTGTAAAAAATTACACAGGTAATGTTGCTGTTATATGTATTTTGCCTTTGCATTTGCAACTACTGTCATCTCCAATGTAAGAAAATGAATTGAAGCGAAACATTTCTGTAATGTGAATTAAATCATCTGCCACAATCAGAAACAATAAAAATGTATAAATGGATCTACCGGCAAATTAGTGTCTTATCTACATTGTGTGCAAATCCTCAGAGAATCCCTGCCTTCTGGTTGTTTTTTAAACTGAATGTACAAATATGAAATTAGGTTAATCTCATTCGGAGTGTAGTCTATCCTTGAATTACATGAAATGGGGAATATTGTTAGCTGCCATGGGTCTTACCAAAGTTTAATTTGGCGCAATATGTGTGTTCCGTTGCACTTATCCGGAGGCACCCTCACAATAGGGGGTTTCCTCTTCGGTTTAGGGCGATGGAATGAAAAATTGTTGGGACTGCAATCGGCCTCAACTTCAACATCCCAACTACTTTTGTGGCTTTGAATTGGTCATTTTCAAAGTGTACCTGTAGATAGGCTTGTAAGATCAGTTTCCATTCGCGCTTCAAATATCATTGGAAATTTGGAAAGTCATAATTCTCTACACTTACAATTATTATGCCCTTTGAAATGCTAGCAAGTGATCTGAACATTACTTACGTTACATAGTTTGTGACTGTTGCTGACTGTCGGTAAGTTTTGATGGCTGAACCATTGCCATCCATTTTTTTCCTGCGCTCTTGGCTCCTTGGGGAAGCCGTACATGTGGTAACCCTTCTCGGACCGATTGGAGCAATCCAAATGCTGCAACAGCCAACCATGGTATGACCATTTATCTATAAAATGTTTGTAACCAATGAATCATGACACACCATTGAAGATCACAGAAGCGGGTAACAACTGTTCCTCAACCACTTATGCCCCACACTTTTGAGAATAGGTTAGAGTTCATGACAAACGAGGGATCCTCCCTCCTAAACCCATTTTGATTTGCTCAGGGCTATTATAACTTATAATAGCCCTGAGCCAAATTCCAAAATTCAACAACTTTTATGCCATTACAAGACTTATAATTTATAAGTCTTGTAATGGCATAAAGTATAGTATAATTGCAACGTTATATGTTAATGGTTTTGCCCTAAGTATATAGTGTTCCCTGCTGTGTCCATTGTTGAATCTGTTCACACAATCGCAATCACTTGTTCTTGTCACACTAATTGTTTAATAAAAAAAATAACAATTTCATTCATCCAAGCGTAATGAGTTGTTATTCTTTAACATATTTGATACTTGTGTGGGACTTATAATCTTTAAATGATCATGGTAGAACATCTTGAATAACTTGTGATTTAAAAACAGATGTAAGGTAAAGTAAGGTAAGGCCAGTATGACTAAACACACGAACGTGAAAGCTTTCCCCCAAAACTTAAAACGTATCTAATAGCTTTCAGTTGTCCCCTACCACTCTAAAAACGGACATTTTACAATAAATACAATAATGCAGTAGAAAAAATAACTGTAAAAAAACAGTCAGACAAATACTTGTATGTGTTTTTTTCATTCATATTTACCATTCAATATTGAAATCTCTGCTGTCGTCCCATAGAATAACATTGAAAGCGCGGCGTGTTTGGAACTATTGAGGCTTACATGAACCACGTGACAACCACGTGACCACCCTGTCGGCGAGATCATAGCGTGTCGCAACTCTCTCTCTCTATAGCTCTGGGCGAGATCATAGCGTGTCGCAACTCTCTCTCTCTATAGCTCTGGGCGAGATCATAGCGTGTCGCAACTCTCTCTCTCTATAGCTCTGCTGACAGCCAATTGGAATATAGACGCTCTTTGCTTGTATTTCTATGGCTTGTGCGGATCCCAGGGAACACTGAACACCAGCACTTTGGTTCCCACCTTCTTCTTTGGTTCCTACCTACTGACTGTACAAAATGTCGACTGAAAAATTAATCGCGGCTGTAACTGGAACCAGGTGTTGTACGATCCGAGCCTTTTTAATTTCAGAGATCGCAACAAAAAGGCTATAGCCTGGGCGGAGGTGTCACGCGTGGTTGGTTGGTCTGGTTTGTGAGTTAATGAAACGTTTGAGATTATTGATCCTAGCATACTAATCTTCCGTGCTCTGAATGGGACGATAATCGTATTCAAATAAATCGAAAAATACGTTGTGCAAAGGAATAATACGTTGTGGAGAAGGAATAATGCCACACATTAATAATTGCAAATAATAATGCAATGATGAATAATGCACTGAACAAACGTGTCCACCTCCAAAGCAGTTTATTAGCCTGGATAGACAGCTGACAAATGACCACTGTTAGCAGAGACACGCTTATTATCCAAAGCGACTTACAATAATAAGTAGGCTAGATTTGTCATAAGAAGTGAACGATATCGCTTGTCATGACAGTGATTATAACAGCTGTGTTTTCTGTTTTGTGTTCAATAGCCCTAGTTAATGAGTGCAACATAGTGATTTTGATGATGATAAGCGGAGAGTATTATATAGAAAATGATATTGGTGAGGTGGAATCATCTTTAATTAAATAGTAGCCTATAGATAGAGAAATAAATAGCCTAAGTCAAGTCTTTATTTAATACCAAACGACACAAATCGTCGGGAATTTCATTGAGGTGATTCGGTTCACACGGGACATAAGACCACACAGAAACAAGGACAAGTCTGACTGGACATACACAAAATACATACTCCATTAAAACTAACACACACGCGTGAGAAAGATGGGTTAGATAGATAGACAGGACAGACAGACAGACAGACAGAACAGACAGACTAGACAGACAGACAGACAGACAGACAGACAGACAGACAGACAGACAGAGAGAGAGAGAGAGGAGCAGAGAGAGAGAAGAGAAGAGAGAGAGAGAGAGAGAGAGAGAGAGTGTAGAGAAGAGTAGAGAGAGAGGAGAGCACGAGAGAGAGAGAGAGAGAGAGAGAGAGAGAGGGGCAGGCAGGCAGGCAGGCAGGCAGGCAGGCAGGCAGGCAGGCAGGCAGGACAGGCAGGCAGGCAGGCAGGCAGGCAGGCAGGCAGGCAGGCAGGCAGACAGGCAGACAGGCAGGCAGGCAGGCAGGCAGGCAGGCAGGCAGGCAGGCAGGCAGGCAGGCAGGCAGGCAGGCAGGCAGGCAGGCAGGCAGACAGACAGGCAGGCAGGCAGGCAGGCAGGCAGGCAGACAGGCAGGCAGGCAGGCAGGCGCAGGCAGATAGATAGATAGATAGATAGATAGATAGATAGATAGATAATAGATAGATAGATAGATAGATAGATAGATAGACAGATAAAGCCTAGATAGATAAAATATGTTCCATTATTTGCCTTGCGGAGCCAGTCCCAGTCGTGTGCTCCTATGCAAAATTAGCCATGTGCGCCAATTGTCCATATTTGTTTGACGAATGAGTGCAGATGATGATTTGCAGATGCAGATCAGTGAAACATATTTTAACTAGCCTACGACAGCACGCCAACGTTTTTTTGTTCTCGGTTGTAATTACATTTTAGGATTATAGACATACATACATAGGTCCTATATTATTTTATATATATTATAGTACTAATATATATATATTATATATTTATAATATGATTATATTGATATATATATATATAATAAATATTATATAATATATATAGATAAAGATATATATATATATATATATAGATATAATGTATATATATATATATATATATATATATATATATATATATATATATATATATATATATATATATATTAATTTACATATATATTATAGTATATATAGTATTTACTCTACAAGGCAAAACCCGTCTCTGCAATATGTTAAAAGTGTATAGGAGTTGACTCTTTCATATTGCTGTCTGTACTAAAAGCACGGCTCCTTTAGATGCGTCTGCAAAATTGGATTGTAGGCCTACGTCATGAGCGACTTGAGCGACAAAAGCGAACAGAAATATTCCCAGCGATTTTTTATGAGCGACCAAAGCGTCTTTGCAGCGCAATTCGCTTTTGGTGTGAACGCACAGTTAGACGTAACATGATGAACATTTGACATGACAACATGACAACATTTGGGGTGAACATCAGAACCAGCTGCATCAAAATGAATCGCGTTTTGCGGTCCAAAGATAGACGCTCCTCGAGGAGCCGCATTCCCACAGCGACAGCCACGGCTGCGCGAATGCACAGTCACACTGCAGCACGTAGCTAGCCAATCAAAACGCACAGCAGGTAGCCAGCAAATCAAAAACTCACCAGAACCTAGCCACAAATCAAATGGACGTTTGCTGGATGACGCTGGTGCGTCCACCGGTAAGCGGACTGTAGCCGTCCTTGGAGATCGGACTGAGCTACGTTGTTGTTAATAGTTTACCCTGCACCGTATGAAAATGTGGTCTCCTCATATGAAACGAGCGCGTTCTACAGGGAAAGCGGTTATGCAACCTCTCTTACAAGGTGAAATAGCGGCCACTATTCCCTATTTCATCACAAATTCAGAACATGTAGCTAGCGCACTGCTAATGTTAGAGGGTATCCAGGTTTTAATCTGCTAGGCTCTCCATGGTCCCTGGAAGTCCAATAATTACTGTCAAAAAAGCATGGTCGATATCCACAATAGGCCCTACTGTCAACAATTTATAAAGGCTCTTAATGTCAAAATGACATGTCGACATATCCATAAAAGTGTCAAAATAACATGTCGAACTATCCATAATGCACTAAAATAAATGCAGTCAAAAATAACATGTTGATATCCTCATATAAATCGAGGGTATATGTTTATGGATGAGCATCAATTTAATCAGATTTCGCTCCTGGCCTTGGATTGGAAAATGTTCAATATGAATTATGATTCCTGCATTTTAGTCACATACACAGATTGAACAGAAATAGACGCAGTTATCAACTCCTTTTTGTTTAAGTTAATTTAAAATAATTAATTCTGGCCGAGGAAAATTATTATTATTTTCTATTGCTTATAAAGAGTCCTAATTCCACTGTTGTCTTCAGTAACACATGACTGCAGCTGCTCTTATTGGAGATCAGCTGATCCTTGATAGAGGACTATGATTGAGAACTACACCCCACCTACTGAACCAAGTTATCGCCTTTATCGCTGACAGATGTACAAGCAGTCCTAGGACATAACATGTAAGAGACCTTCATCATGCCATGTTATTTTTCATTTACAATTTTCTCCTCCTTATTTATTTTAAACAACGAAAGATTCACGAGTAGATGCCAGAGAGATTGGCATTGATCCCTGGACCCGGGAGCCTGACCTCTTTGTGCGCTTTGCTAGAGAGGGCATTGGTGCCCCCCCCTGCCCCCGGGGAATGGAACCTTGTGGTAAGGACTCAGACCCTAGCAGCTTCCTTCAACTTCTGCTGGTTTGTATACTAATTTTAACTTGAATTTACTCCTTGCTGCTGTCGTGTTTGCCGTGTGTTAAAACCGGGGTACAAAGTGCTTTAAATAAGGTGTTTTCCTGAGGGAGTTTGGCCGCGGTGTTGGTTCGAGCGTGCCATCCAATTCAACTCGCTAACTAGTAAAACGCTAGTTCCTACAGAAGTCAATGCTAATCAAAAGTGATTTCAAATAAATGTATAATCAATAAAATCATATCCAATAAACCTATATTCCTACCAATTAAAAAAGGCTGCCCAGACCCCATACCTTTCTTTTTGTTTTCAGTAATCATTACCGTGTCGACACTCCCAAAAACCCTCCCCACTTCAGCCCGAGCTAGTTTTTTTATTCTGAAGTTCACTACCTGCCGATGTCACTATATAAGAGGGGGCTTAATTTTCCACACTGCGACTTAACCCCAAGAGTCTATAAAACCGGTTGGAATGGTGCGTGACATAATGTGAAGCCCCCTATATCGCATTGAAAAAGTGTTATATTTTTGGTGCAACACTCACAGAGCACACAAGCCCATTCTGAGTCGTCCTTCTAATGTTTTTTATGTGTGGCTCATGTTTTCCATCGCTCTCGTCCCTTCTGCAGCCCAGGATGTCACAGGGCTGACGCTGTACTACTTCAATCTTCTCCACGGGCCAGTCACACCTGGGACCACCCCGTGATGAGCACTATCGTTCGTGCGTGGTGACACAGGAGCGGCAGGCGGGCCCCGCTGGCCGGCCCCGGCGCTGCAGGGAGTAGGCTCCGCTGGGAAGAAGGAGACCAAGGAGAAGAAGAAAAAGAAGGAAAAAAGGAAAAAGAAGGTGAAGAAGAAAGAAAGAGCCTCTCACATGACTCCTGGAGTGAGTGCGGCTCTTCATCGGTTCTGTAGCTGGATGTTTAATGTGTGGTTTAAAGGTTCCAGTGTGTAAGATTTGAGGTGGGCAATAAGCGAGCGGTGAGGTGAAGACGGCAACCAACTGAATCCCACTCTCAGCTCCCCCTTTCCAATCACTACGGTGGCCTGTGTTGTGTAAGGGCCCAGTAGGTGCTTCCAAAATGATGTGATCGTCCACGACAGCATCCTAGTAGGCCAAATGTCAAGTGATGAGGTTCTTTGATAAGATCTATTGATATTGTATTGGAATGCATATTGCATAACATTCTTGAATATTGTTATACGTTCCTTGACGTAAAGAGGTTCTTAGATAGATTCATGAATTTGTATTGTATACCGTATTGTATGCGTTTCGCCTTGCTTGACGTATTTGTCAGTTATGGGCTACGTGTAGAAATCATGGCGTGCAGACATTGCGGCCCGTCAAGGAAGAGGACTCACTCCGCCATGTAGATATAAAGCTCCAACTACGATAACGTAACCAAATTTTTTTTCATTTAAGATAATTAAGAAGCCGACCCATGAATGTTATATTCCATTTCTGCCAAAGGCTGTTCACAAGATAGCCAATCATTCACACACTGGACCTTTTTAAAAAAGGACATTTCCTGGGGTTTTATTTTAAGTCTTTAAATAGGGAGACTAGTAGAGGCAGTTGAATCTGGTGTAAACTGGTAGTAATGTAATCGATGTCATTTTGTGCTACTGCTCTTGCATTTTAGAATTGCCATTGTTTTAATTTTTGCTAAATGTTCTCTCCGGTCCGATAGAATGTGTGTTATATAAATTTTGTTATTATTATAAAGCCATTATTATAATCAGGTGGAGTCCCTGACCCTCTTGTGGCTTGCATAGAAGAGGGTACATTGTTGCCCCCCTGCCCCGGGCTGTAAATTGGAAGTCTCTTACTCAGGGGTTGTAAGGGACTACTAGAGTCAAACTTAACAGCTTTTCTTAAACCTCTGCTTGATTTTCCATGAGGGAAGGCCCTTGCAGAAGGATAGCAGCATATAGTAGGTTTTCAAACTATAAAATCCCGCAAACATTTACAACAATACAAAATCAAATATGCCGAGACGGACAAGCGCGACAGACACTGATCTCTAACGAAGGAAGGAAATACAAGTTCCAAAGTAGGTTGCCTCGAAACCCTCGTAATACATTGTTAAAGCCTTAAAACCGGATCAGGCTATCTAGGGGCCAATCTGTCTGCAAGTGATTCTCAAGGCTGTAGTCGTTTAGATAAACATAAAAGCCTGTCTGCTCAATTCCGTGCCTACCTTATGGACATGCGGCGTCTATACGTACGCAGTGTTATTCAATTGAACGCAACAACGATTGCAGTAGTTTGTGACACTTTAGAACAATTTATTATAAACACAAGATATATCCCAAAGATGGACTGTTCTGCGTAAAGTCAATATGAAGTCCACTGAAATCTCATCAACACTGGCATAATAGGGTGCAATGGGGGAGGAGGAGAGCTTAGACAGCCTGTGATCACCTTCAAAGTGGAATGTGGTACATAGGTGTGCAGCTAATGCAAGCAGACACGCATAGTACAACAGATCCCTGTAGTCAAGCCAGGGAAGGAACGTAGACTTTTTCTCTGGAAAATGCACAACGTCGATTTAGTGTCAGATCAAACAAAATTTGGATATTTTTGACCCAGGTTGTTAAGAATAGCTATAAAACAAAAGTGGACCCAAAACAGAGCTTTGGGAGGACACACTGATGCAACATGTAGGTACATAACAAACAAACATGAAGATGATGGGGTGTACTGGCATTTTGGATTCACATTGCCAACGATACCCTTGTGCTTGATGATCACACAACGGGCCCGTCCACCCAGGTCCACCCCTTGGTGAAGAACAACTAGCATGGTATGGTGCTCAAGGATTTTGAAAAAGCTTTTTCTCCCGGGTTCAAAAACGGTTTGAAATATTGAAGCCATTTTCTATTTGATATCTTAACTGGGGCAGAAGGAGATGGCTGGGCCTTTTTTATTTAGAATGGTTGCCCTTGTTTACTTGTTGGAAAAGGAATGGAAAAGTGTGTTTATGTTCCACAATGCAGCCTCTGAGTTCAGCCTGTTGGTCCCCTGTGCCGTACCACCTGGCAAGCCTGGCTCCATTGAGGGAACTGGATGCCCTTGGCCCGGCCCCGTACCCAGCGCCAATCCTCCGCTCTCCGGGGGTCCCTTGGGAGGGTAAAACCCCAAAGCTCTGGGGGCTGGAGCCTCTCAAGACATCCACTTGGGTAACGTTATCCAAGATTTTGGTTAAAAAGTTGACGTCACAGCTAGTCGACGATGCGGATCCCAATCCGTAGGAGATGTTTAACTGAGTTTTTAAATTGGTTTGACATGCATTTGAACAACCCACACGACACGCATCTGCACAGACAATGCCATATTTGCCAAAGCCAATAATTATGGGCATAAAATGCCATATTTCATTCGTGACATTGTATTACTATGTTTTCATAGTGGTAATGATGCATTTAAATATCATTTCATACCCATACTCTCTCTCCCCTTGTCTCTGCCTATTCAGGTCCTCCTGTGCGCAGCAGTCGGAGGCCTCCAGTCGTACTTGCAGTCCGGCCAGGAGCCGGGGAGTCCACATGTCGCATAGTGTCCGAGCAGGACCCAGGAACGACCCCGATGCGGGGAGCAAACTCAGGGAACCAGGTCGCCCAACACAGCCGGCCCAATGTTACTGCTCTTACCTTTTTGAAGATCCATTGGTCGCACTGTCTTGATTGTGATCATCATGAGACAGTTCTATGTGTATCTAACATCATGACCTGCGACTGTGTTACGTGCCTGCAGCAGTGCTTGGTGGTTCAGCCGGTAACTTTTGAGGAACCTCTACTGGACTCTGGGATGCCCCGGGAGGGGCTGCCATGCTAGTAATGAGTCGGTCGTAAGTACAGTGAATAGATAACAGCAGTAACTCGTGATCTTGGTCTTTATCTATATTTTTACCAGTTGATATTGTGGGGTTAATAGATATGCAAAGTTGCTAGTATGTTATAGTCTCTCTTCACCATGACTTTAAATGGCCATGTATCTATGAATTGATCATAGCCTACTTTTAAATTATAGACGTACGCCTTCTCCATACAGCTATGGATCAGATGAGATTGTTATTTTTGTCCTCCAGATTTCAACCTGTATGTGCTACAGGTGTACATCACACATTAAGACTTTAAACACAGAAACACAAACAACACATTAGGCTGTGAGTTATGTGAGTGCGAGTGATTACAGATGCACCTACCCAGGCAATTATATCTCAAAAGTTATGTCACAGGAATTACAAATACCAATACATCAATAATGTATCCCATTCTGATGATTGAAACATCAGCTGAACTTTCAATAAGCCCCTCTTATGACACGCTCTGATTAAGTAAGTGGGTTGCTTTTAAAGGAGACATATGAATACCACCAGGTCGTTGAGTGTGATTAGCCTTACAAGCCGTTTCGAAAATATGCTGCCCCATTATTGACGTCACTAGTGGGGTGTCCACCTAGTATGTGTGCTGGAATAGATCAGGAACTAGCCTACCCAGTGGACTGAAGTAAACGTGTCATCTATCCAGCACTTGATCTAGGTGTGGACATCGCCCACTAGTGGACGTCATATGGGCCGATTTTCGAACGGCTTCTAGGCTAATCACACTTCTGTGGTATAATATGTCCCTTTAAAGCTTCAAGGTGCCACACAGGCCTTAATGGAGCACTGCCAAAGAGAAATAGCTATTATCTGTGTGTTGTGTTGTTTGTGTGTGTGGGGGTGTGTGTGTTTGGGCTGTGTGGTTTATGGGTCTTGTGTTCTGTGTGGTGTGTGTGTGGACATGAGAGCAGTGGCGGACCTCCACCAGAGGAGCGTACGAGCCAGAGTGAGGACCTGGCTCTGTCCAGAGACACAGCTCCAGAGCCCCCTCCCAACAGGTACAGCACGCTCTCGGGACACTGCCGGCCCTCTCATGATTTCCTCATCTGGAATTCTCTTTCTTGCTCTCGTTTCAGCCCCCCTCTCTGTCTCCACCTTCTCACCTCTCTTCTGTTCAAAGCGTAGATCATATCATTGGATGTCTGAACGTCCTGTGCTGTTTCTGCATTGTTTCGGTGTCAGA
>OLKM01000012.1:0-16014 GCA_900291075.1 Melanogrammus aeglefinus
GAGAGAGAGAGAGAGAGAAGAGAGAGAGAGAGGAGAGAGTGAGAGAGAGAGAGAGAGAGAGAGAGAGGAGAGAGAGAAGAGACAGAGAGAGAGAGAGAGAGAGGAGAGAGAGAGAGAAGAGAGAGAGAGAGAAGTTAATCCAGAAACTGGAAAAAAATTACCTTAGGCATGACACAATTTGGAGGGAGGCGAACAAACACAGGCAAATAAAGGGTTGGTCAATGGTTCAAGAACATCTTCAATCCATTATATAAGATTATTCCAATACAGAACCTTAATCTACGTGTAATACTTTCTAACAATGAAAATATGCTATATTAGAGTTTTTCAAATACATCGGCCCATTTATGCTGATATATAATTTGCATTAAAAAGCAGAGACATGAATGTGTCATGCTCTCATTGTTAGGGGCTTTCCTTCAATCTTCAGATTCAAGGTCTTAATGTATCATTGTTGTTTTGTCTATCTATAGATAAACCCATTAATACAATAATTGTATGCATTTATTTATTCCATCAATAGCATACTTAACCCTGTCCTTAACAGAGTTACTTTACAGAGTTAGCAATTAATAATATATTTATACGCACCTATAGCTTGTTTGTTGTCAGTTATTTGTTGCAAGTTGTCCTATTTCCTGCTGTGTTATATACTGCGGGCTAAATAATCAAGTTCAAGCACGCTACTTAGTACACTCGGTGAGAGAAATTGGCTTGCGCGAGCTCTGCATATACAGTAGACTGTGCTTGTTTCAGGGGGGGCGCGGGGGCTGTACTGCCCAGTTTAAGCGTGTACACTGCAGGAGATCGAATTGTTATTGCTTGAGGCATCCCTCTGGCTAGAGCCAATGGGTTTATAAGATGAATGTTAGCTTTACTGATGAAACACACTCGCTCTTCTGTGAGGCAAGCAGAAATACCCTATCCCTGATTGCTGTAGAGTCCTAATGAAATTCCTCTGAATATAACAGGTGAGAATGGTGGGGTGCCGGTTTTGATTGCACAACACGCAGACAATATATTTAATGAGAAGGCCTACTGACCATGAGGTTTTAAAGTTTAGTTGAACAGGCCGATGTTTATTTCAATGCCCATTTGGAATCCAGCGTACTGCGTGCAATGTTAATAGATTTTTAAATATGTAATATTGTAAGGCAACAAATCTTGTATTATGTGCATGGAAAAATTACATCTGTTTCACGAGCAATATGATCGCAAGGAAGACCTTAGTCACAGTAAGTAATACCAGAATTTCATGGATGCTATCTACCACCGACTGCATCCTCTATCTTTTCATCTCCCCGTTTTGTAATGTAATGGAATAGAAAAAGGGGATTGAAATAAATTGAAACTGTGGATTTGGTTGACAAAAGCAACAGAGCAATCTGTGAGTTGCGTTAATGAATTTTAGACAGCAATGGAAATCTATGTAAACTGAAGCCCTATTTAACTTGGTGAAAGACAAATTGTTTTCATCGAAGCAGGAAAAAAAACAACCTGTCACGTTTACACTTTTCCATTAGGAATGACTTCAATAACAACCCAATCCACAGGTGCATACAATTATGCCAGCTTTATCCTTTAACATATGAGAATGCCGTCAAGGAAAGTGATTTTATTTTTAAATCACTCACTTGAGGTGAAATACAGGGTGAACGAAAGCTACACAAATCCCCATTGAGCGAGGCTACTCGGTTCACACAAAAGAGGCGACGACCTTGATAGACCCTGCATTTCCAATCCCTCCTCCAAGTCCACGACCCAACTCCAGACCCGGATCAGACGTCTGGCACTGCCAGGCTTTGGTGTGATGAAGAAAAGGGAGGAGGGGGAGAAGACGAGGAAAGCGTGGGTAGAGGACTTGATAAAAAGGAACCTCATTTAGCTGAGACTGTGGGTGCGATGAGTCTACCTGCGTAGCACAGAAAGGAAACCCTTAAACAAGCTGTTGGAATATCGGAAGACACTATGGAGCACTCATTAGGTGAAAGAGCAGAAAAGTCCTCAGATGAAAAGCAGGCATCATTACCGCCTGATGCTGGTTCGTCTGCAGAAAAAGAAAAAGAGAGCGAAAGTAGGAAACACAGTATATGTAAGAAGACGAATCCCACCAGTGCTAAACGGTAATGACAGGAGGCTTTTTTTGGTCAAAATGTGTGTTTTTCACGCATTGATCATTAAAGAAAATAATATCTATACAAAATAAATGCTCATGGATTATTTGTGTGTACAAAATCCAGCATATCTTTTCTAAGTAAGTTATTTAAGAAAGTCTACCGAAATTATCAATTTGGTGAGCAATAGTTTTAGGCTGCTTGCTTTTACAAGAGAAAGCATGCCAAGTGTTGACATTTCTCAAGAGTTAAACCCTTTCAAATTATTGAAACTAAGGTGATCATTGTAGGTCTTTTGTCTCGTAATTATAAGTTGCTTTTTTTGCTCGTCTCACCTAAAAATGTTATCTTTCTCTGTGGTAGAGCGAAGGCCATGAATTCATGGCATGGTGTGGGTTGTTTCATATAATCAGTTTTCGTTTTTTCTGAAGCAGTCACCCGATTCGTTTCTTTCCTTTGAAACCATGCATCTGGTAATTTGATAATTATGGGAGGGTATTATAATGACGGCAGCGGTAGCGGTTGGTTAATTTGATGTTTCACCTCAACGGGACCGGATCTAAATCAACATATCCACACGTTCTACGCTTTCTTTTGCACTGGGACAAAAAGTGAGGGAGATAAAAACAGAAAAAACAACTGTTTAAGAGCCCCCTTTTGACTCCCCAAGTGTTATCTGCAAATGAGTTGCACTCTCCTCGTGAGTTACACTTTGGCTTCCTGTTTTGTATGTTTGTTTGTTTCATTAATGCTTGAACAAATTCCCCTTCTCTTTGCCAACATATATGCCTTTAATAATTGCCAATGCACCCTCTGCTCATTAGTGTTATTTACATAGCTGCTATAGATGCTAAAGAAGTCAACATTTGATCGTCTACAAATAAGAATAATATGATAATCGAGGAGTTTGTGCTGAAGTCGAAAAACAGTGTCATTCTGCACTGCAATACAAAGCTGTGGCATTTAGCATTTTTACCTTCATTTTAATTTGACAAATAAAAATCATACCAGAAAACCTACCTGAAATAAGTCATAAATAGTGCGGGAAAGTTGGAAACCAAGTTGCCCTTATTTTTGTTGTTGTTTTTGGTTAAACCTTACTTATTTATTGCCATAATTGTACAAAAGGAAAGTACTATGGATATCATGTATTGATTGCAAATGATAAAAGTTTGAATAGGATCAGGATGAATAGGAAAAGGATTGCCCATTTGGATGACATCCAGTCTGTCTGTTTTGGCAAAGAAAAATAAAAGATCAATACTGAGGCTTATACAACATTGAATCTGATCTGACATTCAGAAATAGCCAGCACATTAGTCTCATCATCTCAACCCCTCTCCCAAAACAGCGGGTCTCTCTTTATGGGTTTCACCTGGACTTTGCTGACTGCTGTTTCCCCAGCTCCTCTTTAGTGGTGTTGGAGGAGGCTTCTGATCCACTTCATCTATGGGAACAAACTCCTGTTTTTCTTTGGCCCCTGGGCTCCCGGCCCTACTAAATCAATGTTCAACAACCATCTCTCTCTCTCTCTCTCTCTCTCTCTCTCTCTCTCTCTCTCTCTCTCTCTCTCTCTCTCTCTCTCTCTCTCTCTCTCTCTCTCTCTCTCTCTCTCTCTCTCTCTCTCTCTCTCTCTCTCTCTCTCTCTCTCTCGATCTTCTGTCTCCCTCTTCTCTTCTCTCTATAACTCTCTCTTTTTCTGTCTCCCTCTCTTTCAATCTTCTGTATCCCTCTTCTCTCTCTATAAATCCCCAATGTTTAACAAACATCTCTCTCTCTCTCTCTCTCTCTCTCTCTCTCTCTCTCTCTCTCTCTCTCTCTCTCTCTCTCTCTCTCTCTCTCTCTCTCTCTCTCTCTCTCTCTCTCTCTCTCTCTCTCTCTCTCTCTCTCTCCCTCTCCTCTCTCTCTCTCTCTTCTCTCTTCTCTCTCTCTCTCTCTCCTCTCTCTCTCTCTCCTCTCTCTCTCTCTCTCTCTCTCTCTCTCTCTCTCTCTCTCTCTCTCTCTCTCTCTCTCTCTCTCTCTCTCTCTCTCTCTCTCTCTCTCTCTCTCTCTCTCTCTCTCTCTCTCTCTCTCCCCCCCCCCCCCCCTGTGAGTGAAAGAGTTTTGGAAGGTGCTTGGACAGTAAGAAGGCCACACATAGAAAAAACGCGAAGGGCGTTGAGTCAACATGCTCTGGTGCAGACAAAAAGCAAATCCAAGATCAAATTGCCCACCCCTTTTAATAATAAAGAATAAACCCACCAGCTCACCGAGCAGGCTTATCTGTGTCTGAGGTCGCCGTGCCAGGGGTAAATACACTGCGGTTAGTGGCCTTGGAGGGAGGTGAGGTGAGTACACGCTTCCTGTAGTTGTTGACATTTATGTTCCCTTTTATAAACACCTTTTCTTCTAAATATCAACACAGTGCGGGATAATGAAATGTGAAATGTTATCGAATTAATATTTTTTAGTTTTGGCAAGTTCATTTGGTTCTGAACGTGAACACAAGTTTCTCCATTGTAAATTGCTGAAACTAACTATACAAAACTGTATTGTTTTCAGGGTCAGCTGAATTTGAACCTCAATAGATACACAATTGTTTTAAGCAAAAGTACTTAAGGATCCCAAATAGAGGATGCCGTGCAATCCACAAAGAAGCAAGAAAACATGCAGGCCGTGTAGTGTTTACTCCATCCTAGCCCACTAGGGTCTTCACTGTTTTGAAGTGTTGTTGGCAATCTTAGTATTTGAATCTGGTGCCCTATATTATGCACTTATGGTATTGAAAGATAAAAGCAGTGAGCAACTAATTTCCTCACTATCCGATAGTGCATAGTGGTTACATCTGTGGACATCTAGTCTAATCTAATCTCAGAGTGGAAGAAGTTAGACCAACGCTTGTAACTGTAACAGTGTTTCCTGTTTTGTTATGATTTTGTTCTTCTGGAGATAATCTTCAGAAAGACCTTGACAGAGTTAGCCAGTGCTGGCCGAATTTGCGTCAACTGTCGGCCAAGGGAGGACAATGGGAAGATTTATTATGACTGTCAGAAGACTTTCTTCTGACAAATGTAATTACTGTAAGTCACTTTGGATAAAAGCGTCTGCAAAAATGCCTGAATGTAAATGTAATATGCTGCTAGTTTTAGGTAGCAGTCATCTTCTTGATCTGAGCTTAATAGTCAGTCATATCATGTATGCTATGTTTCTGCCAGTCAGGTGGTTTCCAGTAGAGAACCGTTCCATGTCATTCCATGCGTCTACAGACACCCAACCCAGAAACATGATTGGTCGAATTACATTTGAAGGGAACGAAAATGAAACGCCCTCTTCACCAAGATATGAGCTTGTCCACTGTCAGACTTAAGACGTGTTTATCTGAAGTCTGATTTGTGAGACAAGTCGACATCTAACACATGTCGACTTGTTTATGCGACCAATACACATCACATAGATGTCCGGGACCTAACTACTGCCCGTCAAGAATAGCCTCTGTACCCCAAATACTGCACTATTTAGTTTTCACTACATAGGATCTATATAGGGATTGGAGAATGGGTACGAAATTACTTCAGACACAGCCCCAGTGTGTCAAGAGATGCTGGTGAAATGAATTACAGAATAACGTCATAACAATCGGAGAACAAATCAAAGTGTGTATTTATGTAGTATGTAGAGACCAATGTCAGAAACTATTACTATAAAAAGCATTATCATTATCAAACGTAATCATATTGAAATGTTGGGAAAATGGTGCTTCATTATGATCGAGTCTAGCCTTAGTGATGATTACTTTAAAATGAATTATGGAAACATTTTAAGGTTTTGTCATTGTCAGCATTATCTTTTTCTAATAAACAATTTCTTAAAAAAAGTGGGTGGCATTTTCCCAGTGTGTCTTGCATCCGGTATCCTGTACCAGAACACAAATAACCCAGACACATCTGCTCTAAATGACAATGTTCTCACAGATAATTGCGCAAAATGTCACACGCTCATTTGAACGAAAAAGTCGGAACACAAACACAGCCCACACGTGGCATTATGAACCCACTCTGACAGAAAGTGGGCCTTTGCCGAGTTCAGACTCACTTTGCCTTCCATGCCAAACGGTAAACAGTGCAAATGTGTACGCTTCCCTGACAAGTTCTGTCATCCCACCAGAACTGGAGGCATATAGAAATGGCTTACAAATTTTGGCGTATCCGACGCAGGCTAGCCATAAGCCAGGTGCTAGTCGAGGTCTGCGGAAAAACGGTATTGAGACCTAAATTTGGACTAACATCTGTCCTACACGGTCATCTTAGATGCGCAGGGTGGTGACGTTGAGCTATTCTCGTTCTACATCCTTGGTTTTGTTCGACAGGTGATTGGTCGATGGCAGCCGAGGCAGTAATATTACTAAGAGAACAATGTTGCTTACCCAGTGAAATTTTGATACCTTTATTGGAGTGTTGTAACAACCACACATAGGAACATTTACAATGTAACTTGTCCTACCTGAGTTTCTGATCTTTGGGGTCACATGGTCAGATGTGGCCTCCCCCAACAAGTCATACGGTATAAACGATCCTTGTTTATTCCTCATTGATTTAAGCAAAAGAAAAAAAAAGGCTAAAGATAAATGTACTATATTTGAAATTAATGTCACACTTTTTTCCCTTCAAGGGAATCAATTGGGATCTATGCTAAAACCTGAGTCAAAAGTGTCACTTGTCCAAAGCAAAGCAATTAAACCTTTTTCTTCTTCGTCTTCTTTTTGTAAGATTGTACCAAAACACGAACCATAAAAAAACAACTGGCATTTGACAAAAAATCTCACATTTATTTATTTTTTTAAACAAGTGTTGAACTTTACATCAGTCTTTAGTGATGGGCCCCTTAATAACATGTTTACGAAAAAAGAATGAGCTACAGTACAGCATTTATACCAGTGCTGGAAAATGTTCAACTATTTCCCATTGATTTTTTGGATTCTTTTAATAAATAAATGTCCAAACCCAGGCGGAAGAACTATGTATAGAAACTATCCTCAAAAAGTGGCGCTTGCTCACTACTCTGCAATGGATGCTGAAAAGATATATTTCATACAGATTCGCACAAAATTGTGCAAAGCATAAACGTCTTTAAAGGGGCATTTTTATAATCCCATTGTACTAAAATAATGTCGCTTTGAATGGCGATATTAAATAAATGCATTTCAATGGGCAATATCTATGGAGTTCATTAAGCAAAAACACTGTTCACAAGGGGAAAAAGTGAATATGCATCTTGTATATGGTTGAATCCTTTAGTTTCTATCAGCCTTTTAAATGCTCAAACGTCCTATTATGAATGACATGTCGGATTCATAAAATATCGCATAACATACTTGATGTGCAACTTTTACACAATAGTCTCTCAAATGTTAAAACTTTCCAAGGATTTCTTCATATTCACGGCGTCCCATCCATTTATTTTTGATGATTTTTTTTATCTTACACTAGCAATACAACAAAATATATATTTCAGCCATTTTCCTTGACAACAGTTCAATGTACATTTGAGAAAATATAAGGCCAGGGGCTGGATTGCTAGTGGTAATACAATCCAAACTTCATGGTGACCGGTGCGACTCAGGAGGGACCGGCATCTAATATTCCTAATATTACAGTCTCATCTGAAACATATTACAACCATATAGTCCGTATCCCGCTCCGAGAGTGTCATTTTGTATATAATACAAAACAGGCTTCAACGAGAATGTCGTGGAGTGTATGTACAATCTTTTGACCGGTAAACCTGCTGATCTGATGGATCCAGTATTGTTATTTTGTTATTTTTTTTTTTTGTTTTACGTTTTAATTGTTTTCTCAGTAATTCTACAGCAGCAGCACATTTAAATACATCGTTGGCTTGTCTTTTAAAATTGAAATTTTGACTTCTGCATTGTATGTACAGTTCTTTGCACTGCCATCTCTGTAAATCAAGTCTATTGGTCTAGAGGGAAGGTAAGGGTGGTATGCATGGGGTGCTGAGTGGGGGGGCGGGGGGTCTGGCGGTAGGGTGCAGATTTGGTTGGCTTTTGTGCATGGTAGTAGGGGTCTTCTAGGTCTTCTTTGAAAAAACAATAAAAAAACGCAACACTTTCCTAGCTGTCAGACATTGTGTGTGTGTGTATGTGTATGTGTGTGTGTGTCTGTCTGTGTCTGTGTACCGTCTCCCTTCCGCAAGGTCAAGAAAATCCAAATATCTGAAAGGTTCAGGAGAGGGGAAGCCGGGGGGGGGGGGGGGGGGGGGTAGGAAGGAGAGGGTTGGGGGGCAGGGTATATGATTGAAATACATTTAAAGGCTCGTCACTAGCTGCATCTGTCCTTCCCGCACGTCTCCCTCGGGAACGCAGCCCTCCTTGGTGGGGGTGGTGGTGGTGGTGGTGGTGATGGGGATGATGTAGCCGTCGCTGCCCACCCGGCTGATCTGGTAGTAGGCCTGGAGCTGCTGCTGGCCGGCCCCCAGGTTGGGCATGCTCTTGTAGTAAACGTCCTCGTTCTCGCTGCCCTTGGACGGGGAGAGGTCCTCTGCCGAGGGCGGGGCGTCCGGGCTGCAGCTCTCGGGGCACGGTGAGTCCTCGTCCTTCAGCCGGGGCGTGCTCGCGTACAAAGAGTCATGGTCTCGGCTGGGGGACTGCAGGGGGCTCCCGCCGCCGCCGCCGCCGCAGCCGTCATCGTAGGGATGAGGAGCGGGATTGTCGGCGGCGGCGGGGTCCGCGAGCGGGCCGCCGAAGGTCTCCACGCCGCCGTCGGTCCTCACCAGCTTCTTGGGCACGTAGAGGAGCGAGTGAGTCCGCTGGGGGATGAGCGGGGCCTCCAGCTCCCGCTGTTGGGGGTGCAGCTCCAGGCCCCCCACCCCCACCCCCACCCCGACCCCCGCCCCGGCGGGGGTCGGGGTGGGGTTGGCGGCGGGCGGCGGCAGCGCCGGGGCGGCCGGCCCGTCGCCCACCTGCACCAGAGACGCGGCCGGCTCCACCCCCATGGCGTCGTCCTCGCTGCTGCTGCCGCCGCCGCCGCCGGCGCTGACGCCCACCACGGTCACCTTGGGCGGAGCCCGCTCCGTGTGGTGGTACCGGTGGGGGTGGGGGTGCAGCGTCTGGTGGTGGTGCTGCTGCTGCTGCGGCTGCTGCCCCCCCGGCGGGTGGCGGGGCTGCAGGTGGAGGGTCTGGTGGTGGTGGTGCGGGTGGTGGTGGTGGTGGTGCTGCGGGTGGGGGTGGGGGTGGTGGGGATGGTGCAGCTGCAGCTGCGGCGGCGGCAGGTGCGGCTGCTGCTGCTGCTGGGGCTGCTGGGGCGGCGGGTGCGGGTGCGGGTGGTGCTGTGGGTGCGGGTGCTGGGGCAGCGGCGGTTGCTTGTGCTGGGGGGGCGGTTGGTGCGGCGGCGGCGGGTGCGGGTGTTGCTGCAGCAGCGTCGAGGGGGGCGGCTGCTGGCTCTTGTTACAGGCACGGAGGTTGTTGTGCACCAGCTCGGAGATGATCATCTTCTCGAAGGCCGCGTCGTCCAGACTCAGGCCGCAGTCCACCACCTGCACCGAATCCCCAAAGTCCCCGTTGCGCAGAGAGTAGCTATTGTTAAAGTTACCATTTAGCGGTAGTGTATCCATTGCACTTGTATCCCTCACCACATTGTTCATTGAGTGCCCTGGGGAAAGAAAGAGAGGAGGGAGAGCAAGCCGTTTAGTCACTTCCAGGCAGCACCTATTAAAAAGACATTTAACGCTGTTTAGGATGCAGTTCCAAACACAAAAATAAAGCCCGGATTCAAATCAAGCCATGCCACTGATGTCACAATTGTTAGAACATCCAATAAAGGGCATGCATTAGGTTGGAAGAGAATTATCGTTTTTTTTACTTTCACATATGCTTCTCGTTCGTTCCAAGTAACCGTAAACGCGGCGTGTTTAGCTAAGTCACGATGGTGACGACGCCGTGAAAGTGATCCCCAAAAACAACATTAAGAGACAAAACAAGAGTCATGACCGACGACGACGACACACACAGCAATCGAATAGGTTCACAGATGTGTAGCCACAAATAGGCAATACAGCAACGACAACATCCACATCAACGATGGGTTTTTGCGAGCAACTAATTGTGTCGATGTAAGCCGAGGAAAGGAAAGTCAAAGAACAAAAGGAACAGCGATGGAAAACGAAAATGAAGACAGAAGGGGGGGGGAAAGAAGGGTTGTGTGTCAAGGGGGGGCAGCCATCTTGGTTTTCTCACTATGGGTGTGGGTGGGTGGGGTGTGGGGGGAGAGGGGGAGGGGGAGGAAGGGAGGGGGTTAGGGGTGGGGGGAGGGAGAGGGGGTGGGGGGGACCCACAAGCAGCACTCCGACATCACCACACACAGCATGAGGAAAGACTCACTTTAGACACTCACATCATGTCTGTCTGCTCAGGCTATCTGGTCTAAGAGTAGCTGATGTACAAAAGAAAGTAAAATGATTTATTGTAACAGGATGACAAAATAATCACTCAAAAAGGATAAAAAAAACTGAACAAAACCACAAGAAACAAAAAATACGTGTGAAACTCTGCAACTGAGTGAGAAGAGCAAGGGTTCAGCAAAACAAATCGCCAAGCTAAAGACAGAGCTGCCCCGCCCTCAAAACAATACACAGATAATAATAATAATAATATTAATACTAATAATAATAATCACATGCAATAATTTGTGTAAAATATTACAATTGTAGCTTTTAGTGTAAGTCTCATTCTCATTATAGTTAGTAGTATTAGTAGTGGTAGAATACAATTGCTATTATCTTTTGTTTTAATATTATCATTATCGTTAGTATCACCAGAATATTTATGATATCATTATTATCATTATTGTTTCTGGTTGGAAGGGCAACTCAAATTGAGGGTGTGTGTGTGTGTGTGTGTGTGTGTGTGTGTGTGTGTGTGTGTGTGTGTGTGTGTGTGTGTGTGTGTGTGCGTGTGTTGTGTTGTGTAAGGGGCAGGGTGGGGAGGGCTTGTTCAATTTAGGACGGTACACTTTCTTTGCGATTGCGTTGGGGGGTTTGTGCACCCCCCCCCCAAAAAAAGGGAGGGTCAAGAGGTCAGAGGTCAGAGAGCTCTGAGCTGTGCACTATGCTTGGCATCGGTCGTCACGGTGACGGTTCCCCGGCGAGCTCATGGCCTAGCTCAAGAATAACACAGCAGCAGCGGGCGAGGGAGGGAGGGAGGGAGGGAGGGAGGGAGGGAGGGAGGGAGGGAGGGAGGGAGGGAGGGGAGGGAGGAGGGGTCAGACAGCAGCCATGTTGGGAATCGCTCTGAGCATTGGGGGGGTCACCGAAATCAGCAGGGGGAGGGGAGGGCTATTAGCCAGCTAGCCAGCCTTCACGCAAGACTAGGGAGGAGGAGGAGGAGGAGGAGGAGGAGGAGGAGGAGGAGGAGGAGGAGGAGAGGAGGAGGAGGAGGAGGAGGAGGAGAGGAGGGAGGAGGAGGAGGAGGAGGAGGAGGAGGAGGAGGAGGAAGGAGAATGAGAATAGGAGGGAGAGGGAGTGCAGATTGCATCAGCCTTGGCGAGCGGGTTCGGTGGTACGACAACAAATGAGCGGGAAGGAGGTGGAGGAGAACAAATAAAAGGGAAGGTGAAGATGAATAGGAATGAGTATTTCTCGTGACTCATGCTGTCATCCAGATAAGGAACACTGGGCCAGACTGTGTGCTATGCAGACACGCACACATACATACACATACATACACATCGCACGTACACACAAAAACATGGGAGGAAAGAAAATAAATATGAGAAATTGGACAAGGGAAACACACACACACACACACACACACACACACACACACACACACACACACACACACACACACACACACACACACACACACACACACACACACACACACACACACACACACACACACACACACACACACACAGACGTATACGCACACAAGGAGACATGTAAAAAATACAAAAAACACAAAGATTCACACATACACAAACACACACACACACACACGGGGAGGCAGGGAGACAGGGACAAAATTACAACAAACACACGTACACACAGACGCACGTACACACACACACACACACACATATGTAAATAAACATGAAATACACATATACTGTGTATAAACACACAAACACATATATAAAAACACATACACACAAAACACAAACACACACACACACACACACACACAGTGAGACGTGGAAAGAAAACATGAAGAAAACAACAAGAAAAACACACACATTAGCACTAACTGAAGGTGTGAGGAGAAAGAAAATGATAAGAAATAAAAGGGGGGGGGGGAGGGGTGCCAGCTGTTGTCATGACGTCTACGTGATTTGTTTATGCTTGGCTCCGAGGCGACCGGGTGACCAGGCAGGTGTTGTCTAGGAAACCGGGGGGACAGATGTGTTGCGCAGGATATTTAGTGGACGCTGAGACCGCAAGAACGGCAACCAGGGAAACACAAATTTAGACTGCAAGGAGGGGGGGGGGGGGTAAGCTTGACAAAACCAAAAGTACAAACAGGAAAAATGTCTGTCATGTCGGTTGTCCGATAAATGTTGTCCTCCATGCCATGCGTATGTTTAGTAAACATAGAATATTTTGGCAGGCTGTTGGCTCCCAAACAGTGGAGGAGAGAGAGAAGCAGAGTAGCATTGGCTTGTAATATGAATGGATTTGAATTCCAATTGACAAATTGATTCTTTGCTCGATTTCTCGGTCGATTTCTTTTTTTTAAGGAATATAAACGAACACATAACGACTTGTCTCGGATTGCTCTGCGAACCACTTGCTCGATGAGTGTGTGTTAATGGTCTAAAAGAAAAAAACAGTGATTGTGCCATGAATGGGGGGGTGTGGTTTGGTTTTAGTATTTTTTTTTGGTTTTGGTTTTAATAAGCATGCTGATAAAAATTTACATTTGATAGGCAAAGTTAAGTTTTACTCCCATACTTGTCTCTCTGTAGGTCACTAGAGGGAAGCACAGGGGAGAGCAGAAGACATGAATAAAGAAGACGCCATTTCATTTTTGCAAAATAGAAAAACAACACAATTAAAGCACACAGTCATTACTATAATACAAAGAGAGGTGGAATCGTGGAATCATACTTTTAATGCCATGAGCAATTGCTTGTTTGGGGAGAGGTGGGGGTTTCTGCTTAATTTATACCTTAATATCCCCCAAGTATTTATATTTAATCAAAAGAATAGCCAGTTTTACGAGTCCCATTTTGCCCGGTGTGTACCATCAGGGCTTCGGGGGAAAGCTCCCACTCAAAGCGCGACGGGAAAAAAAAAATAGCCAAAATTTCATTAGGATCATGATAATTCAGAAGCATTTATCTTAATAAGCATGCAATTAAGTCTACAGCATGATTTACACTATCTCAAGGCAGAATACGCAGTATCTCAATCCCCTGCTTAATCATTTTGTCCCATTCTGTGAACACACTGAGTTTGGATAAGAGGGGGAATCTGAGATGGGAGTGTGTGCGGAGCTCCATAAATCTTAGAGGTAGCTCACCGGTTCAAACAGGGGAACATTTACACACACACACACACACACACACACTTCACATACAAGTAAGACAGACCAATACGTAGACACACAAATATGCATAGCGTCACTCGCAGGCCCCGGTGCCACACACACGCACACACACACACACACACAACATGCGTACGTGCACGGACACACACTGAGACACTGACACAAACAGGCACCAACAACTGGCTGATGCACACTAAGGCAAGAGCATGCACGCACACACTTAAGGGCACACACACATTCACACACACACACACACACACACACACACACACACACACACACACACACACACACACACACACACACACACACACACACACACACACACACACACACACACACACACACACACACACACACATACGAGGAAGACAATGATACAGAAGGGCAAGATTCAATACTTCTGTTGTCTTAGAAATAGTTCTGCCTTGTGTGTAAATTCATGTGGAAACAGACAGAAGCAGAAGTGGGTGAGGGAGAGAGAGAGAGAGAGAGAGGGGGAGAGAGAGAGAGAGAGAGAGAGGGAGAGAGAGAGAGAGAGAGAGAGAGAGAGAGAGAGAGAGAGAGAGAGAGAGAGAGCGAGAGCGAGAGAGAGAGAGAGAGAGAGACAGAGACAGAGACAGAGGTCTGCATGTACGGGGACATGTCATGTAAGCACACCTGGCGAGTTAAACACTGGGGCTGTGGGGCTGTTACATACGACAGTCTCAGCCAGTAAGGTGTTATATGGGTTGTTAGTGCCTTGCGGTCGAAGAAGAGGATTTGTTAGTAGGTAATTTCCCGTCATTCCTAGAGTGGCAAGACAGAAGGAAGCGCTGGTCAGTCTTTGCTGCTCCACAGTTTGAGAGTTTGACAGCAATTGTGAAAAAATAAATGTTGACGTGTTTGTATGTGTTTCTACATTTTTGTGTTTGGTTGGATGGTGAGAAATGGAAATGGAAGAAAAAATAGAAAGAAATAAGGTAAACATAGGGATGGCTGTTCAGTTGTGATCATAACACAGGTTATAATTATAATTTGATTTAAAAAAAACAAACAAAGAAAAAACAAGAGCAGAGCATTTGAGAATAGGCCGGGCCTGAGTGTACCCAAGCATTCAGCAGGTCCTATATTAGAGACCAATACTCCCATGGCGGGATGTCCTGTCCTGTCCTGTCCTACTCACATTCTGCACCCTGCACACACCTGTTTATTTATCATGCAAATCGCGTGCCCGGCCATGGCCTCCCATCTAAAGGAACAAAACATTCCCCTTTCTGATTTTGGATCATTGTTTTTGGTATTTGCAGGTAGTGCGTTAATACCTCTAAACCTCTCCAATCCCTAGGTAATACAATCCCCCCCCCCACCACCACCCTTACCTCCACTGTGCTCATTATTGCCTTCTGTCACGGTTATTTTTTCATCTGTCATGTTCAACTCAAAATAAATAGTCAACACAAAACAGCCTTCTCAAAGCCTTTGTAATTTCCTGCAAGGGTTTACGTTTTGAACCGGGTCCAAAAATCACCCCCCCCCCCCCCCCCCCCCAAAAAAATAAAATCCCAGTAGAATTTTTGAAATTCTCCTCATGTAAAAAAAACAAAACTAAAGACATTATTTAGCCATAGCCATTGGCTCCTGGAAGCCCCTTTCTTTTCTAGAGGGTTGTGTGTTTTAAACGGCTTGGTGCGTTTCCAGTGCCGTTTATTACACGTGTTAAACCCCATCTGTCATGTCGACATGTCTCCCAGGGTTGTTGTGTGTGTGTTTTTTTTTTCTGCTTTTAATGACAAGGAAGTGCTCTCTCAGATCGGGGGCCTCTTCCTTCAGAGCTCCGCTCTCCAGGGGATGCTGGGAGTCCACTACCCCGACCAGAGTGATCAATACCCAACCTCCACATTAACGTCACGGAGACGAGATGCAGGGGGGAAAAAAAACACCGGATGGAAATACAAATCGAAGAAAAAAAAGAAAACTTTTAGATTGGAGGATATGACTGCTTTTGTTTTGTCTCTATTCTTACTCGGTGCTTTATTGGTTTATTCTATTGCAAATGAAACAAAACAAAAATGCAACTCTAGAACTGTACTTCTATTCATCGCATTGGTTTATTATTTAGAATAAAAATATCCAAATAGTACTATTTTTTATAGAAAAATATGGAGTTTTCTTCTTTCGAATCAGGATATTTAAAAAAAAAGAAGCAAATTAATGAATCAATGAATGGGGTATTAGGGCAACCAGGTTTTTTTCTTTGGCTGTGTTTTTGTGTCGTGTTGAAAAGTGAGCAGTAGAAAAGAGAGCAAGGGCAAAAGGGGGTGGAGCCAAAAGAAGAAGAGGAAGAGGAAGAAGAAGAAGACGAAGAAAAAGCAGAAG
>OLKM01000012.1:16280-36280 GCA_900291075.1 Melanogrammus aeglefinus
CCCCCCCCCCCCCTCCCCCCCCCCCCCCCCCTAGAGTCCTGCATGAACTAACAGAGGTCACCTTAAACGCGCAGAAAGACCCGACTGTATATAGAACTCTGGCTCACCCTGCATAGCCAGGCCGTCGCTACGGTGTAAATGTTTCCTACCCCACCGCACACATGCTGTCTGTGTTTATTTGTTTCATCTATTTATATTCCTTGCATCTACTTCTTTCTCCTGAGTGTATAGCCAGCACTTAAGAACCAAACTTTTTTTTTGGAATCCTTGCCCCAATTCACATGGGCTGTGGCTACGCAGAGAGGGAGCAGATTGGTCTAATTCTTTTTTTGTTTTCTGTTGGGGGGCGCAAGGTCTAGATTTTTATTTTAAAAGCACCACTCAAGCCTGTGAAGCATCAAACAGTCATTAAAAAAAACCCAAACATGAAAAAATAAAAGAAAATGAAAACCCTTGGTAACTCTCAATGGCTCTGCAAAAAAATAAAATCACAGGAAGTAAAAAAAACTATTTCTAGCCGGATGATGAAATGAGTGTGCGTGTGTGTGTGTGTGTGTGTGTGTGTGTGTGTGTGTGTGTGTGTGTGTGTGTGTGTGTGTGTGTGTGTGTGTGTGTGTGTGTGTGTGCGTGTGCGTGTGCGTGTGTGTGTGTGTGTGTGTGTGAAGAGGGATGGGGTGTGAGACTGACCTTGGTTAAGGGTAGAGGTGCTGTTGATGTCACCTGAGATAAAGGAGGACTCGGATTGCTTTCTTACGGTGTCATTCCACATTCTCCTGATACGACTCTGTCAGGTTAACAAAGGGGACAGCCATTAGGGAGCTGAGAGAAACCAGTCCGTTTCCCTACTACCAGATCAGCTTTCATTAGCCTTCCTCCAGTCCTCCAGTCCGGGTAAATAAAATTCCGTAGGGGCCCTTTTGGTTCCTCCGACCCTCACTCTCTCTCTCTCTCTCTCTCTCTCTCGTCCTCAAATCTTGTTTTGCAAAGGTTCATTACTAAAATGACTTCTTAAGCTTTGATTTCAGCTTTTTCCTTTAACGGGGGATTCGATGGGGTACTTAAAAAAAGGGGGGGCAGGATTAAACTTATAATTAGCCATAACGGTGGCTTTTTCCATACAGGCTACAATATTAATGCCTCTTGAAAATGATTATCAATAATATATACATTGCGGAAATGTACCTTTTTTTTTTGGCCTGCGTTTTTCTGTTAAATATGTCGGGTTTTTTTTGCCTTTCACCCCGTAACCACCCCAACCTATATGTAAAATGTGCCGGCAATGTTAAAATAGTCGGGGCACTATTTCACATGCGCACAGCGTTAGTAAGAATATAACAAAAGCAGATGCTGAGGGCGCAGAGAGCAGAGAGAAGGGGTTCCTCATGCAGGGTGTGGGGGGTGGGGGGGGCAGATGGTGCTTCTGAAAGGTGTGAGACACCACGTATAGGCTCCATCCGCTTGGAGCTAAAATCGACGGCATTCAATCTTTGTTTAATAGCCAAACAGCTGTCTCCTTAATATATCTAATTGACCGAATTAACATTTGACTGGTTAATACAATGTCCTTTTTTTTTTTGTTGTTTTTTTGCATGTTAACATTCATTTTCATAGTCCAACATCCAAATCTAAACACACTTTTATGCAGGACAGAGGAAATAACAGTAGGAATAAGAACAGTCATGAGTGAGATGCAGTGTGTGTGTGTGTGCGCGTGCTTGTGTGTCCGTGTGTGTGTCTGTATGTGTATGTGTGGGTGTGTGTGTGTGTGTGTGTGTGTTTTCCTCATTCCGAGGAACACAATAAAACATTTTTTCAAACGGACTACATCAATGAACCGTATCAACGCAAATGTTCGGTGTGAGTAACCAACGACGTGACGACTAGTCTCTAGAAGAGGCGCGGTATTTGGAACCACATCAAGGCCATCTCACACACTCACGGTTGTGGTGGTGTGTACCCCCCCCCCCCCCCCTGGACGGGGAAGAAGGCGCTGGGCTTTCGCAGGGCGGGGGGGTGGGGGTGGGTGGTGGGGGGCCTACCTGGGTACCGGAGGAGTAGCGGGCGCTGGTCCGGGTGGTGGAGGTTTTGGCAGAGCTGTGGGCGCTCTCGGCGGGCAGGCCGCCGCAGCAGTACGTCTGGCGGAAACACTTGCCGTACTCTTTGCGAACCTGTTTTTCGAGGAGGACAAAGTGACGTGTGTTGACACACACAAGTGTTTGACTCCTGCCCTTCAGCTCATTGTGGGGGGGGGGGGGGCTCAGTGGAGTCCTGTATCGATGCCCGCCGCGCACACTGGCGGATGCTTCTTGTTTTAAACTGTTTCCCATCACGAGTGTCCGTGGGGATCCCTCACAGACTCCGCGTTAAATGTTATCGAGTCACCGAGCGCATGCTTTTTTCAAAAGTAGGGATTCAAACCCAGAACCTTTCGGGGCTGGGGGTTTGACCCTACCAAACCCTTCGCCCCCCCCAGACTATACTCCCAAACGCCCCGGGTTTACCTTTTTCTGCAGGAGGCAGTGGAAGATGAAGATGAACATGCCCTGGAAGGTGTTGAAGATGGTGAAGAGGTAGGCCATGACCACCGAGGAGTCGCTGATGAAGAAGAGGCCGAAGGACCAGGTGAGGCCCAGCAGACAGAGCAGCGCGAAGGCACCCATCACCCACGACCTGAGGGACAGCACGCAACGGGCAGAGAGAGAGAAAACACAAACGCCAAGCGCCGAGAGTGAGACGGACGAAACCCGCCGTGGCGAAAGATAAGAAAAAGAACGCGACCGCAACCGGCAGGCGTGGACGTCTGACGTTATGACAAGCGTAGCAGAACAAATCATAAACCAGAGTGGATTGGAAATACAGCGGGCAGTAAAGATGTCAACAAAAGAGAGAACGCTCCCAAGCCGGACCCCCAACCCCCCCAGACCAGGACTAAAAGGTCCTGGAGAACAAAGGCAGCAAGAAACAACATAAACTTCCTCCGGAAACGGAGCTGCTTCTTTCGGGGTTTAGTTTTCGTTTGTAGTCTTGGTAAATAAACCCCACCCCCCAAAAAAGCTTGATTGAATGTGAGTGAAATGAGTCAGCGGTAAGGTCGAGGGAAGAGATCCGCCAGCCAGAGCCAGAAGGCCTTTGAGAGGAGAGGGAGAGGTGTAGGGGGGTGGTGGGAGGGTGGTGTGGCTCTTAAGAAACCGTATGAGCTTCGGAAAAAAGGAAAGACTTGAAAAACTTCAAACACAACACCGAGTGCTGTGCGCACACACACACACACACTTGTACACACACCACGCACGTACACAATGGATGGTTGAAGGCGGAGAGACGGTGAGCTATGTAGGAACCAAGGACAGTCCTCCTTCGGGTGTGTTCATGGCTCAGAGGCAGAGAGCGAGCGGGCGAAGGGGGAGAGAGAGAGAGACAGCGTGAGATGAAGAGAAAGGGACGGAAAGGACAAGGGCGGATAGATAAGCGATAGAGAGGAGGACAAACGGAGAGAGCCTCGAGAAAAAAGAAAAGCAAACAAATGTGACGAGAGGGTATAAACTACAGGCTGTGGAGTGGAGACTTCTGGGTAACGTGGTCTTACTTGATAAATGGTTTATTATCTTCATAGCTAGAAAGCATGATGCCGGCGGGGGGGGGGGGGAGAGGAAACACACATTAGATCAGAGAGCGAAAGCACAGCGTGGGTTAGTCGTCATTCGAGTGTGGTTTCTCTTCAACTTTGATCCGGGGGAAATTATATGAGGCATGGGTGTTAGGCGTGCTAACAATGGTGTGTGTTGGTTGTTGATGATTCAATTACAACATGCTGTATCGAGCTCTTGGTCATCGAGCGCAGTGAAATAGTCTTACCCCCAGGTGTGAGTGGGATTAGCCGTTTTGAAAACTGGCCTCTTCTGACATCACAGTTGGGCGTGTCCACCCTAGATGTGTGACGGATGGATGAGCAATGTTTGCTACAGTCCACGAGGGGTAGGCTGGTCGACCGATCTACCCAGCATACATCTAGGTGGACACGCCCACTTGTGATGTCAGAAGAGGCAGTATTTCAAAACGGCTTGTAACAGCTAATCCCACTCACACCTGGTGGTATAATATGTCACCTTTAAACTCTATATGTGAGCTATGCATGAGTAACGGGGCTATGCCGTTACTTAGGTGTGCGTGAGTTAAAGCTTACCCAGGCAAATCTGTATTATAGTATCCGTCGCAAACGCGATAATTACTGGTTGTGGGTGACAGAGCAGAGGAGGGTGGGAGACAAAAGGGCAAAAGACCAGGAAAAGAGAAAGCAGACGGCATGGGTTAACTTTCTCTTTTTTTTCATGCGACATGCAATGGCTCTGATGCAACACTCTGAGGTCCAGACGCCAACATCATTAAGCAAGAAACACATAAACCCACGATAAACAAAGGGGAAGATAGAAAGTTGCCCTTTTTTCCCCCAGGTGGAATAACGTTGTGACACGACTAAAGTGTATATTTGTTCCCCGCACACGCACACAATCGTCCACTTCTGTGTGTTCTTTCATGGGCGTTTCTTTTCCTCTCTTTTTTTCCCGTTGGGAGCGAACAGAACCCGTGACATAAATAAACTGGGGAGTCTAAATAAACACAACCTTTTCAACGTTTTTCTGCTGATTGCCTTTTCACCACAGAGCTGTAATATTTAGCACACATGCTAAACACATTCATTAGAGGCAAAACAAACCCGGGAGCGAACCGTTAACGGGGGGGGCTGAGTGTACGACGGGAGAGAGAGAGAGAGAGAGAGAGAGAGAGAGAGAGAGAGAGAGAGAGAGAGAGAGAGAGAGAGAGAGAGAGGAGAGAGAGAGAGAGAGGAGGAGAGAGGGGAGAGAGAGGGAGGGAGAGAGAGAGAGAGAGAGAGAGAGAGGAGAGAGAGAGAGAGAGAGAGAGAGAGAGAGAGGAGAGAGAGAGAGAGAGAGAGAGAGAGAGAGGGGGGGGGAGAGAGAGGGGGGGAAGAGAGAGAGAGAGAGAGAGAGAGAGAGAGAGAGAGAGAGAGAGAGAGAGAGAGAGAGAGAGAGAGAGAGAGAGAGAGATCAAATCTAATGCAAAACCCCAACTGTTAAAAAATAATCATTTGGAGGAGCCACGATATTTCATCTCCGACTGGAATAGATAAATGGGTGTTGTTTTGTTTTCCCCCCTTCCAGAACCCAAACACGACGGCAGAGTGTGACGTAAGTCTTTACGGGCGTGTTGTTCTTCTTCCCCCACGTCAAAACACTGACATATTGAGGCTGCGAACACAGCAGAGGGTGTGGTGGGGTGGGGTGGCTAGCCCGCTGACGGCGGGGGTAGGGGGTGCGAACACAGCAGAGGGGTGTGGTGGGGTGGGGTGGCTAGCCCGCTGACGGCGGGGGTAGGGGGTGGCGGTGGGGGGGGGGGGAGAGAATTCTAACGCGGATCTATGGGGCTGTGGGAACTATCCGGAAAAGAAAAAAAAAGGGAACAAATGCAGACTTGTTTTAGCACAAATGTACACGGCCGGTTCTGTTGCTCTCTGCTCGCGGTGCCCCGCCCCACGCACGCAAGCCCAAACAGCACACTCCTAACAGCCGTTGCACTAGGAAGGCCAGGTGTGCCCGTGTGCACGCTGTAATGAACCTGGGTTGCGGCCGGCAGGACCCCACGACGAAGGACAACAAAGGGGCCTTTCGGGACATCAGTGTTGTCGTGGTTACGGCGCAGGCGTGCCTTGAATCCTCAATCCCCGTGCCACACAATGTCGCGTTTAACGGTTCACCTCTCTGGTAATGATAACGAATGCAAGGTTTGCCGTTGAAGAGAAACTTAAAACACTGAGGCATTAGAGACCCCCAATACCCCCAACTGTACACACGAGAAATCACTGAAAAAGATAATTAAATACAGAAATTACAATAATAATAATAATAATGAAAAATAAAATAAGGGGTTCTAGTTAAAAAGAAAGACACAAAAAAGCAAGAAGCAGTGATAACAGTGTTGGCCTGCGAGGCTGGATAAGAAACGGGAGGTCTCTTAGCCAGTCGGGCGTTGGACAGGAAGGAACACTTTCTTACTTTATATTTTCCAGGCGGCTGGAGTCAGGTTTCAGGGTAGTGGAGTGCTTCACCATCTTGTACATTGTGATGACCAGGAAGATGAGATTAAGCTGTTAAAATGAACACATGAAGACAAATTACTCAAGACATCGCAGACAGACAGAGAGAGGGAGAGAGGGGGGTGGTGGGAGGGGGAGTGAGAGAGAGACTGGGGTATAGATAGCAAGAGACAGACGGAGAGAGAGAGGGGCAGACAGAGAGAAGAAACTGTTAATTTGTCTATAAATATTAAAAAAATAAATCCTTCGATGTCCAGCCATCCTCAGACTAATCCAATAAACATCTATTGTTCCTACCGGGCTCAGACGGACTGACTGGCGCCAAATTTAGTGTCATTCTATATCAATAGAGCATGGAAATGCATTAAAGTCCATCACCGTATAAGAAATGGCCACACAGCAACAGTCTAGCGAAACCAGGGGGGAATGAAACAGAGCAGAGGGGGGAAATTTGAGAGGCTGTTGTTTAACAAAACAACGGAATATCGTTTTATGCACAACATGACATATTTGTAGGATATAAATCGGAACAAAATACTTTGGGGGGAAAATGGTATATATGTTCTTTGATATTTTTTTCTTTTGACAAAACGGGGGAGAAAAAAAAAACGAAATAGAAGAGGAAAGGATGAGAAAGGAGACAAATAAATAAATGATATCGGCCCCTTTTTTTTCCTGGTTTTTTATGTTATATTAAATCTTAAAAAAGCCAGGTCTGGTTCCGGAACAAAAAAAACGTTCTGTGCGTCCTGGTGGATTATTTGCTACCTTAAAAAAAGAAATCGATGCCGTGATTTAGAGACACGCTGGCGCTTGCAGTGAGGAGTCGTTCCAAACTGTTTACTTCAAAACCATTTATCTTAAGGAAAAGAAACAGCCTCCAACATGGCACACACATAAACACAAATAGCAGGGGCACTCGAAGCACTCTGGTTATGTACTACAAACCAGACACGTACAAATAGTCTCTCAAATCCCACCAAAGGCATATTAGATTGTTGTTTGGAGGCTCAAACAGATATACTGCAAATATACAAAGGCCTTGTGTGCGGCTGACACAAGATTACAGACCAAATCCCTTGCAAAATAATAATCGAACAATGGCCACATTTTATTCCATGTGAAATGTCAAGGTGCCGTTATATTTTCCTTCCGTCGTCATTGATCTCTTCGGAGCTAGCGGTAGCAAACAAAAACCCAAAATCGCTAAGGTTTGTATCGTAGCGTGGTTGACAGGCACCGGAACAAAAGACCGAAAAGTGACGGGCGAATTCAAAAGCAGGAGATAAATTATTGCCCTTTCAGTGCTGGACTCTGAGTGTGTTGCAATTCACTCCCACAAACACAAATCCTCTATGTTCTCGTGTGGGCCCCCTGCGATCAAAAGACAGCCAGTGATCAATACAGCCCCCCCCCCCCCCCCACCCCCACCCCCCCCCCCTCTCCCCCCCTGGCACCCCAACACACCCCGCGTGCAATCAACTGTTGGAGCCACTCACACAATAACTCAAGCGGCGAGGAGGGGGACACAAAAAAAGCGAAATAAATCCAGCTCCAGCTTTTTTATGTCATAGACGGCATTCATGCCGTGTTTTTTGTTATAGTCGCCATTAGCCGTTAGTCCCGAGGAGTCGCCCGTGTGAAACCAGACCACTGGAAATAGCGCTGGCGGCTAGGCAGAGGGGGACAGGGGGAGAGGGTAGGGGAGGTCGAGGAGGCAGGCTTGCGGCCGGGAGGGCGTTTTGCCTCTGCCCGGAGGAGTAGTGACATGGATCCAATGAGACAGATTAGGGGGACTGCGCTGCTCGAAGGAGACCTCATAGTGGCACGACACATCGAGCTCCCTCCCCACCCCCAACTCACCCCCCTTGCTCTCTCTCTCTCTCTCTCTCTCTCTCTCTCTCTCTCTCTCTCTCTCTCTCTCTCTCTCTCTCTCTCTCTCTCTCTCTCCCCCCCCCACCTCTCTCTCTTTCTCTGACTCTCCCAAAGAGGGGGTCAGAGCTGGCTACCTTGCGAGTGCAGAGTCGCTCCCTGCCCCTCCCCACGTCGCTCTCTCAGTCTCTCTCCCTCCCTCCCTGTCTCCCCCTCTCTCTCTCTCTCTCCCTCTCTCTCTCTCTCTCTCTCTCCCTCTCTCTCTCTCTCATCCCTTCCCTCTCCCTCGCTTGTTCCTGTCTCTCTGCCTGCATCATCCGGTTCAAGCCATGCAGAAGCACCGCTCCACCGCCGTGGGACCGAGGAGAAAGCTTTTTCCAAAAGCGGAACCTGCACGTGTGTGTGTCCGTGTGTGTGTGTGTGTGTCTGTGTGTCTGTGTGTGTTTGTGTGTATGTGTGTGCACAAACACTGAACTCTGACTGAACCAATGGGGGGAGGTGGTCTATGAAATATTAAAAGTGCAGATGGAGCCGTCCGAACGCCATGTGTCATGATCCAGGAGTTGCCGTGTGTTGATGCCATCTCAAGCATGCTAATAGGCTCCCCCACCCCCCCTCCCCCCGCCCCTCCACCCCCCCCCCCCCCCTTCACCACCAGCGACTCATTACTTCCATGTTCCCCCCTTCATGGAGCTAATACCCGCTTGTGTCAGGAGAAGGGAGGGGGGAGGGCGACCCACGACGTCTGCCTGGGAACACCACTCAAAGTGCCTCTCTGCGCCCGGCTGAGCTTTCTGTCTGGCATTTCGGTCCTAAAGCAGACGAGGCGACCGAAATAAAAGACTAAAGTGTCAACAGAGACGACGACGACGACGACAACGACAACGACGACGGGAAGGAGGCAGAGAGTAGGTGAAGGAGAGCCTTATTTTCCGGGGGGGGGCCAGGGGGAGGGTGAGGGTAGGGTTGCAGCTTTGAAGCGTCATCTTCTGAGTCTGGCGGAAACAGGGAACGGGGTGGGGGGGGGGTTTGCGTTTCAACATCCAGTCCTCGGCGCGAGACATCGGGTCATTTCCTTTACCTTCATCTCAGGGTCTGTTCCTCCTCCTTTCCCTCGTTGGCCTGCTCTCCCTCTCAATGACAAGAACAAAGTCAATTTGTCCCCCACCAGGGGGGTCAGGCGAGTGCGCCGCGTAAACCTTGCTCCAGTGCCGCTCCCCCGAGACGCCCCTTTCCAATGTGCTTTGTCTTTCTTGTCAATGTTCGCGAACACAGGCTGCAGGCGGAGAGCAGAAGGGAGGTGCGGTGGTGGTGGTGGTGGTGGTGGTGGTGGTGGTGGTGGCGGTGGTGGCGGTGGTGGCGGTGGTGGCGGTGGTGGCGGTGGTGGCGGTGGTGGCGGTGGTGGCGGTGGTGGCGCTGGTGTTGCTAGTGGTGGCTGTGGCGGTGGTGTTGGTAGTGGCGGTGGTGGCGGTGGTAGTGATGGTGGTGTTGGGGTGGTGTTTGGGGCGGGCGCAATACTGGAAAATCCTCATCCTTTGCCGGGCTACAGCACAGTATCGGCTGCTCACAGGCGGCCGAGGGGAGAGTGTTCCTCCTCCTCCTCCTCCTCCTCCTCCTCCGCCACCACCTCCTGTGTCGATGTCAGGGTTATCTCTATCCTCGGTCACGCTGATCATCCACTGTGTGTCCACAGCGTAAACATTGCTCATGCGAATCGTTTAGGACAACAAGCGATGAGGGAAACAACTCGGCTCCAATTTGGAGAGCATAGAAAACGAGCCTGTCGCGCCTGACGGAACATGTGTCGAGCCAGTGGGCCGCTTGCTATTTTTTTTCCCGCGGTTTCGTCTTATTGTTTTTCACTTAAATAGCATCAGTGCGGTGGCTGTGTGTTCTCACGGGCCACACAGGTGGAAGGCTAGGGTTGTGTGTTCCTCCTCATGTGAAGGCACGACCAAGGTCAACCCCAGGGAAGTATGTGTACCTGTGGAGATGACAGCCTTTTCTTCCCTTCTCTCTCCCCCCTGACTGAATCCTCCGACGTCAGACGCCCCTTCTCCCGCTTTCATCCCGAGGTCAATCCGTCCATTGATACCATGGTTAAGACCGGGATAATGAACCAACGCGACCCGTCATCCCTTCTCTGCGTCGGGTTCACAGAGTTTTGAGCACTCCGTCTGATCCCTGTGTGTGAAGCCAATAGTTGATGGGGGGAAAGAAAGCTTGCTGGGTTATATCTGAGGGATCCCACCTGCTATTTTCTTCTCTTTGTGTGAATGTGTGTGTGTGTGTGTGTGTGTGTGTGTGTGTGTGTGTGTGTGTGTGTGTGTGTGTGTGTGTGTGTGTGTGTGTGTGTGTGTGTGTGTGTGTGTGCACGTGCGTGTGTGTGGGTCTGTGTCTGTGTGTCTGTGTCTGTGTGTGTGTGCAGAGAGCCGAAAAAGTCCCCGAGGTCGTGTTCCTCTAAGCATCTCGGATGGAACCAGATATAATAATGTCACGACCAGTAAATAATTGCATGCTCCACTGCCACTGTATGTCAATATAATATGCCGTGTGTCCTTCAGCGGCATTCAGTCCTTGACCAAACAACAGAGAGGGAGAGAGAGAGGGGTGCCTTTGCTCACTACCTTTTGTCCTGACAAGGTCACCTGGCTATTTACTGCAGCGATATGCATGCACAGAAGGGAGGAGGACAGGAAAGAGCATGGGAGGTAGGAAGAGAAGGAAAGAAAGGAAGACAAAGAGCTTTGGGACAAATGGGGTCCTGTTCAGGTATTTTCTGTTTTAAAAATGAATAACATGTCTTCCGCTCCAGTGGTCAAATGGAGCGGCAGACATCAAATCTTCATGTTGGATGGCATAAGAAACTATCCTGTGGTAGGGTGAGATATGAGTGAACAGCAATACAATTATTCCTCTCCCTCTTGGTCTCTCTTTCATTCTCTCTCTCTCACTCTCTCTCTCTCTCTCTCTCTCTCTCTCTCTCTCTCTCTCTCTCTCTCTCTCTCTCTCTCTTCTATGCTTCATCATTCCATCTATTTTTAGCTCACCCATTTATTTTTTGTCTTTATTCATATTTAATTTATGTTTTAGATAGAAACATAACTTACCATAATTATGCAGGTTACAGGTCCTATAAAACTCCATATGAAGTAATTGTCCACTCTCAGCCAGCACCTATGAAAGAAAACAAAATCATCCTTATTGTCTAGCTCTTCAAAACCGAATGAGAATGAATCAAATTAATTTCCCCGCCAAAACTGCGACATTAGCCCCTGAGCAAATAGCCACAGTCTGTTGCTATTTGTGGCGCCTCGCACAGTCTCCGGTAAGCGCAGTAACATAGTCATAGCAGAGAAATAAAAAGAAAGACACTCCCAGGTTCTCTTCGTATGCTAGCTGGTTCTTAGCTAAAATACGGCCATTAATCTAGGTAAAAGGCTTTCCGACATAGTGCTCCTGCACTCTTTAAGAGAGCATTTACAAACAAGAGGTCACTGGAGGGTCTTTGAGCGGGAGAGGCATTAATGTAAACCGTGGCCCCCTGAAACCACAGTGTTGAGTCTGTCAGCCACTTTTGAATGACATAAAAAATTGAACAGCAGCTGCCTGTTCAAGGCAAGGATATTTCAAATCTTTTTTTTTCTGTTGCCTCCTGGGAAGCACACAAGGCACTGTACGGATAGGATGAAGATACGCTGCATATATATATATTTTTTTATTTGTATAGATAAATATAGCAACAATATATAGGATTCCGTCTGAGATGCGATTGCAGACCTCAAAGGCAACAGTGCAGCAAACACCACGATATTCACAAGCCTATGCTGAGGCCGAGACCCCCCCCCCCCCTCCTGACAACACGAAGACCACAGAGTGGTCCACAGGATAAGAGAGGCGGAGCTACTCACGCTTTCTTGGTGCCGTAGCTCCTGTAGTCGATGGCCGCGGCCACGCCCACCACGATGGCGGGGAGAAGGTAGCCAGAGACGTAGTAGTACTTCTTGCGGGAGTACTCGCTCTCGAACACCTCCACCAGCATCAGGTAGAGCTGGACGCCCTCCAGACACATCCAGGAGAAGGAGGCCAGGAAGAAGAAGTGGAGGATGCCCGCGATGATGGAGCACCCAATCTGAGACGGAAACCAAATAAAAAAAAGAAAAAAACATTTTCGAGAAATGTTCGACTCCAATTAAATTTAATTCACATTTTTGACTAGCACTACGACCTTGAGGATCCTATTTAATGCTCGTTTACTATGAAATCTTTTGTAGTCACAGAAAAACATACACACATCACTTTCGCTTCAGTCACAACATTGGCTCTATATGCACGTTGAACCCTGGGAGAACAGTGAATGCATTCATACAGGTCACCTCAATGATTCATCGGCCTCCATTATTCAGCGCGTACGTGTGTATGCGATTCTCCGACTATTCACGTGGCAACATCGTTAAATCGCGACAAACGCAGGCACAAACTTCCTTTTCTGAACCACACACAGCACACTTTTTAAACCTACCAACACGCTCCACTGCATATGTAGACAGGCGTAGAAACCGCAGATTACAAGGCTGCACATTGGCACTTATATGTCGCACCAAAGAGACAGCAAGGTTTAACTAAGATGGGAAACAGCCTGACAACTGAAAACAAAAGCCCCTTGCTAGTATGTATCAATGGCTGTGCACCCCCATACCCCCAATACTTTGTGTTCCAACAAGTAAAGGGTTTCAGGAAAAAAACAATGTGTAAAGTCTCATCAATTTTAGGCTGCAATGGGGGGTCCTTTGTTATGCTCCAGTGGGGGCAAGGAGGGGGGGCAGGGGAGGGCCCTGGGAGAAGAAATACTGGGGGGGGGGGGGCTGGCTTTGCAGAAAAGAAAAGATAAAGAAAGACAGATGGGTTGCGGAACCGAATCGAAACACCGAGGGCGCAATCTCTCCCAAAAAACATACCCTGGGCTCTGTCATGTCGATGCCGATGAGGAAGATGAGCTCGGCGATGAAGAGGTTGATGCAGAGGTTCTTGTGTATGGTGTTGCGGTCGCTCTGCAGGCCGCGGAAGAAGCAGAAGGTGAAGATGCTGATGGTGAGGCACACCAGCGACACCACGATGCCCACCCGCGTGATCACAGTCAGAAGCATCTCGTGCACCCCGTCGCTGACCTGGAGACGGGGGGGTGAGGTTGGGTCGGAGGGAAGGGAAAGGGGAGAAATTGAGGGAAAGTAGAGGCAAATTGATGAGGAGGCGTGCAGCAGGGGTCAATGCTGAGTCCCACATGATTCCTGGTGTCGCAACAGCGCGCTCCTGGTAGAACGTACAAGCACTGTCATCAAGCCACCATTGTTTCTGAATAATGTGCTGTTACACATGTGACATGCTGTTCCTCTGATCTTTTCATTGTTATTTATTTTATTGCTCTGTATTTCACATTTGTAGAGTTGGTTTTCTAATTATTCCTTTTTCCTTCTATAATACAGAGGAGGGATTTTGTGTATTGTGATTGTGTTGGCAATAACAAAAGATATTCCTAGGCATCACCAGTGAACAAAAGGACGCCCCCCCTGATTTCCTGTGGTTGACTCGTCACCTCACATAAACTATTCATCACAGAGAGACATCCGATGGCTGTCACAGCGTTCCTCTCCCACTTCAACTCAGTAAACAATATGTTGTACAGAGGTTGTACTGCTATATGCATCGGAAATTATACTATTGATGTTACAAGTGATAATAATACTACTGCTACTACTTCTACTAATAATAATAGTAATCAAAGTGCAGCTGGAAATGTATGATGAGTGGCTGTGAGTGAGGAGAATATGGTGGCTTCTGGCTTATGAGGTGATAATGGTAGATGCCAACTGAATTTGGATTCAGCTTTAAAAAGAAAAACAGGCCTTTGTGGAAATTGAAAGTAGTAGGATATTTCATCTTTTTATTCATGTTTTAACTGTTAAAACATGAACATCCAAATTGCATTGCACTTAAATGCGATTATTTTTCGTTGCTAAAAAAAACCTAATGCTTTTATAGAGCCTTTCACTTATTTATAAAAGTCTTCTTTGGTGGCATGAAAAAGTGGTTGTGCTCAATGCACTCTCTTTCATGGTCAGCCTTCAACAAACACCAACACCTCACCCATTTTTCCACATATATTTTATGTTGAACAAAGGTAACACAATTCCCCTCTGCTGAACATTTATTCCTTGCCTTGAAAAATTATGTTTTACACTTTGGTCAGAAAACAAGAACACTACTATTATAGGAGGGCCCATGAGAACCATCTCGTCCATCCGATAAAACTCTACCTAAACGCTAATCAAACCTGTCCAAACCTTGCTGTAGGTATCAAATATTTTTACCCCAGTGTGTCTCTATCAAAAAAAGTGAAAAGAAATGGACTATTTCTAATTGAGCCTGTCACTGGATGACATACATGTAGTTAAGACTATGCATACTAATTATTCAAGCCAAACAGGTCAAAATCGAAGTACTATTACTATTTACTCATTTGGGGGCATTTAAACGCTACCAAAGTGACTTACACCGAAGATAGATACAAGTTTACAAGGGTAGGTCGGGGTAAGGCATCTCACTCAATATGCTGACAAACTATAGGGGCTGTGGACTTTAGGGGATTCAACCCACAACCCTAACTACTAGACCTGGGATTGGAGAATGATTTCATCTCCGGACCCAAAACTCAATTTCAGCGGGGTATATTTTGGGACCCAACTTTAGAAACGCTGCACTAGACTACACTACTGCCCAGGAAAGTAAAGTCACAGAAACTAACAGCAAAGCAAGCCAACAGACACACTCAAGGTAGGCGTGCACATACTGAGATTTCCCGGTGGGCCATTAGGATGGCGAAGTTGGTGAGATGGCTGCAGGAGCAGATGGTGTGTGTTCTGTTGGAGTCCACCAGCTTACAGCCTTGTGTAGACCAGTATCCCATCATGCTCCTCTCTGAATAGTTCCAGAAGGAACAGTTGGAGTTGAAGTAGCGGTCCACCTAAGGAAAGAAACAGGAGATGCAGTGTTCTTTAAAAGTCCAGAATATGGTGATTGACTCGCCTTGAAAAGACATAATGTGTAGAACAAGGATGCAAATCACACACGCCTGTGTGAGTACGCACACTCAGACACGCACGCACGCACACACACACACACACACTCTTACACACACACACACACACACACACACACACACACACACACACACACACACACACACACACACACACACACACACACACACACACACACACACACACACACACACACACACACACACACACACACACACACACACACACACACACACGCACACACACACACACACACCAAAGATAGAAACCCATTCGGATATGGGATTATTCACTTTTAAAGCACTCATAAAGCATGTTTTGATGTCTCATTTGGCCCGTGCTTAGCAGATCCACCGAGGCGTGTCTTGTGCTATATGAGGCCTTAATAACAAAGATGCATAATTGTTTGACAGCATGTCTTTTCTGGAATTGCACAGTTTTTCACTGATAAAAGATTGGATCGGGTGCACTCCCCCTCTGGGAACCCTCGTGACAACTTTAAAAGACAAAAGATAATTGGTGCTCCAGTAATTTCACCGTAGATTGTACGACTAATCTAGAAGTTAATTTCCTCCACTATAAAAGAAAATGGGTATCATTTATATCCCAATGTTGATTAAAGAATTAGCTTTCATTAAGAATTCACTTAGTTTCTAAAGACCGCTTTAATTTGGGGTTCGAACGGCTTAAATAAACTGCAGGCTGACCCCCGGTAGACATTTACAATTCAAATCGTCTGCTCGCTACGTGGCGCCTGCACCCCCTGCCGATTTCTGGATATGACCTCTGTGTCGGGTGGAATGGGCAATAGACTCACGTCAATGTGCTCCAGGGTGAAAATCACCGGGTCGTTAATGAACACGCGGCTGGACTCCTTGTTGATCGAGGCGGCGATGATGTCTGAGTTCACGCGCACCGACGCGTTGCGCCCGTACGCGTCGTTGGCCATCTTGATGGTGGCGTTCTCGGTGCTGAGGAACTGGCCCAGGTTCTTGTAAAGCACAAACACCAGCTTGGCAAGGCCTGGATGGGGAAGAGTGGGGGGAGGGATGAGGATAAAGGTGAGTTAACATCTCCCAAGAGATTAACAAAAAAATACATAGGAAACCCGACTTAAGGGAACTAGGAAATTGGCGTCGGGCAATTTAAGTGGGGTTATCCGTTTTGACTATCTAATAGTATTGCATTTCATGTTTTTTTAGGAGAGAAAATTCTATCTAAGAGTCCTTTGTAAGACAGAACATGGGTTCTGACGGGCGGCAATTGAGTGACAACTTTGACAGATACCCTCCCCTCTCTGTAGACAAGGGGAAAGCGACAGAAATACTGTGTACTCATTCACAATCTGGCCCACATGGCGAAGAACAGTGTCTATTAAAAGCGTGAGTTATGTGAATCTTTGGATTATGCCCTCTTTTCTTGTTGTCACCGGGATCTCACCATTGCGGCTGTTCAGCTTCACAGTGTTGGCCGACAGCTGGATGGAGATGCCCTCCTTGCTGAACTGTGGAAACTTAAAGTCCTGCACCTGCCCGTCAGTGCTGAGCACATAGACATCAAGGACTAGAGGGAGAGAGCGAGAGCGAAAGAGAGAGAGAGAGAGAGAGAGAGAGAGAGAGAGAGAGAGAGAGAGAGAGAGAGAGAGAGAGAGAGAGAGAGAGAGAGAGAGAGAGAGAGAGAGAGAGAGAGAGGGAAAGAGCGATGAACATATGAAATATTAAATCAATAAATAACAGCATGACCATTTATCTTTCAAAATGTACTTGTTTTAACCTGCCTTTTAAATGTTTTTCATTATTTCTGGCAGCACTTTGAATGGTTAATCCATGTCTCAATGAGTGATTGAGGAAAAAAATCTTTATCCAGGCAAATTTTGATTTCCACATGATAAAACTAAAAGGAAAACTGGATTGAGCACAAAAAAAACATCTTGTGTTGATTACCTCTAAGAGCTACAAGGGCAAAACGATGAATGCAGTAGATAAAAAATGCTTTTTCTTTTTCTCAGACTGCATAGCAGGCGAGCTAATGTTCACATTAATGTATAGAGTTACAAGGTCCAGACACACATATTTATAAACTGAGCGCTTGCAATCAGAGTATCCAGTCTATTTAATTGGCCGATATTCATCACTTTGTCAGTAAGAGACTCATTAAACCTAATATCCTTTATTTTCCCTGTTTCCCCGAAGGTTTAAATGCATATTATGAAAACAAAGTCCTCGTCTTTTTATTCATTCCCGGCCTTGTTTTCCCCATTATGGAGCTTTAGCGACTGAATGAATTGGAAGGATTCAAATGAAAAGAGCTTCCGTCAGAGGAAGGCTTCCCCGCGCTTGTGTTGTTGGCTTTCCACAAAACTGTGTTAGCTTACTTATATTGTCGGCCGGTACTTTGACGAAGGCGGGCTCCATTAGATTGTCCGCAAGGACAAAGGCCCCTTCCTCCAAGGTATCCAGTAGCATGGTGGCCGCGTGAGTCTGCTCCGTGCTGTTCATGTCGTGCCAGGACTTCAGAGCTTCAGGACGTAGAAGGTTATCCACCGTGTCTACTATCGCCTGTAGTTAGCGGGGGGGGAGAAGAAAAAAATAACAAAATAAACAAGGATAAACTAAAGATAAGATTGAAAGGCGGCCCCAAAAGTAATTTGTGACAAGTAAACACAATTTCAGATACAGAGATGCAAGCGCGTAACCGTGGTTTAACAGGTTATGAAGTGGCCAAGCAATAGCAATCAGTAAAAAAAAAAGCGAGAAGATATAAGTGTATCATTCAGGAAAAAAAGGGAAATAAAAATTAGCATGTTATCTTAGATACGTTTGATTCCCAAGAGCGAAACCCGCGTAAGAGGGACACAGCAAAGACACGGTTGTTTGTGGGATGTCAAGCTAATAGCAACAAAATAAACACAAACATATTTTTCTCATTACTAAGCCATCCACTAAACCTAATCGTTGTGAGATGATTGTTGCAAGAGATAAATTAAATATCTAAAAAAAAGTTAATCGCTTTTTTTTTTTTTTACAGACAGCAAAACAAAGTAATTATCATTACAACTGATTTCACCGGACTACATTATTCATCACAGGATTATATCCTAATCTTTTCACAGCGAGCGGCTACGACCCGCTAACCTGTGGCAGCGGCACAGACTCCCTACGACTAGCTAAAGGACCCAGACAAACTCTGGTAGCTCCGAAGGAAATAATCAAATCAATGCGTCTAATCAGGTAATCAATGTGGGGAGGAGGAGGGGGGGGGGGGAGGAGGAGGGGGGGGGGAGCTGGCTGATGCACTGCTGCATTAAATATGACATACGTCAGATACCCATTAACTCCCATTCGTTCCCGCTCCTCTTCCCGTGCACTTTCATTAGTCACATGCGTCGCCATGTCACCTACCATCGACCCAAACAACTGTTTCCTCTCCCCCCCCCACATCCCAACTCTAACCCTCCTCCCCCCATCTAAACGCATACACATTTGTCAACTGACACACACATGTTGCGAGGAGAGTGTATATGTTTAAGCGGCGCTGGCAGGGGCTAAAGCTGAAATGGATAACACTATATTGGAGGGAGGGAGGAGGGGGGGGAGGGGGGAGGGAGGGTTGGCGGGGAGGGTCTGAAACTACATCTCTCTCTCTCTATCTCCCTCTCTCCCCACTCCCCTTTAACAAGCTCATGGCTGTCTGCTGGGTAATTAGCTCAATCCATTTTAATACCCTCCCACAGGGCCTGTTTCTCTTTTTTTTTTTTTCCTTTTTTTCTTCTCCTATGGCCAGTGGTCGGTGGAGAGTGGGGGGAGAGGGTGGGAGAGGGGGAAGGGGTGTTCGGGAGAGAATGACATTGGTGGTAAGGGAGGACAGAGATCTCCCTAATGGTTAAGGGAATATATGGATGAGTAACAACGAGCTGGTACTGTTAAGAGAAACAAGCAGGGAAAACGGTGCTTAAAAAAATAGGTTTGACACGGGCTAACCCCCGTTCAACTGGGGAGTTGGAGCTACGAGTCGCTAATTTAGGAAAACAAATGGAAAGCCATGTCAAGGCTAGAGAACGTCCATATTGACGTTTGTTTTCTCAACCCTGTCTACGGTTTCGGAATAGATCAGGTTACGGTTGCCTTGGAATAAAGACAATCCACAGCCAGGGACTATTACCACCAGCTCTGGTATTTGTATACACATACATGTTAAACACGACTCGCTGGAAACACGGGGAGAGAGGGAATAAATAAAGAAGAGAATGTTTGTACAGGCGAGCAAATAGAGTCGATTAATAAGGCCGATGACGTCGTCGTGTTGGGATCATGGCTGTGATGCGTCGAGAACACGAACAATCTTGTTAAAAACAAACCGAAAAAGAAATAAATATATATAGAAATGAGGGAATCGAAAAAAAGAGGGAAAAAAAAGGGGAACAAACGAATAAATATGCCACAGTTGTAACCAGAAGGAGTGGCGGAAAGAGGCCCACACCAGAGGAATAGTCTAGAAGCTGGAGAAATGAGCCACACATTCGTAATTTGCGAATGGCTACACTACGGCGTGGAAAGCGATTTGGCTACAACTGTGGCTGTGTATATAAAGGCAAATTACTGGTAAATGGGAGAGACGGAAGAGGGTGAGGGTAGTGGGAGCTTGGGGAGGGTATATGGTGGCGGTGGTGTGCAGAACGGGCATGCTGCTGATTTTGGGGGGGGCGGGGGGGGGGTGGGTGTGTCTGAGAGGTGGGGGGTGTGGGGGGTTGGGGAGGGGTGTGGGGGTGGGGGGGGGGGGGTTACATAACACAGAAGACATGGAGGTGGGCAGCAGGCAACAGAGTGCAGCAGTCCATAGGAGGATAGCATTGCGCCAATACCTTCATGTATGCCCTGCATGTCCTTTCTCGTTTTTGGAGCTTTTGGTTTTATTAGAAAAAGAAA
>OLKM01000012.1:38780-56883 GCA_900291075.1 Melanogrammus aeglefinus
AGTAGCAAAAGTAGTTAAAACAATGATAAAATAAAACTATCCTGAATACCATTATCACGAATCATTTTGAACAACAGTAGTTAATATCACTGTTATTATGACTGAAAAACACGGCACAATCTGTGTGATCAATATACACATAAGGACTGGTAAGTAATGAGCTGCACAGCCATGCACAACACAAACAGGGTTAATACAGCTCAAACCAACCTTCTGGGCGACCTGGTTGACCCAGTGGGAGGTGCAGTTGCTGAGGTCGGGGCCCTTTGGGTGCCAGGCCCCAGTGGACAACACGCATAAATAGGAGGCTGTGCCTGTTTGGGAAAACAAGACACAAATAGTTCCAAGTTCAACCTAGTTGAGGGAGAATCGACTGAGACAAGCATTTCTTTTTTGGGGAAAAAACAAAGCGTGGACTATGGAATGTATAGTGTTTATTAGTAGAGGTTGCGTGTTAGTGTTGGTGTGTATAGTATGTGCGTGTTTGCGTGTTGTCGCTGTGTATGTGTTTGTGAGTGTGCGTGACGAATGATGATGTGAAAACAGCACAAAACTATGGTGGCTTCGACGAAGGCCGTTTGAGAAAGGCTCGGCCACATTTGTCTTGAGCTGCTCAAACTGAAGACAAATATTTACAGGACATCAGGGGCCCATTCCATCATTCCATCAAGCCGGCCCCCACCCTCCAAAAAACCTCTAAAACCTTCTCCCAGCATTGTTAGGCCCTGTGTGTCAGCCGAAGCCAACCCCCCTCCCCCCCCATTCCCCAGGCGCTAACATCATTTCACACACAAACAAACGTGGAATGCACTTCTCCTCCACGCTAGCTTCACGGGACAGTGCTGTGTCCGCTACGCCCAAAACAACACCGCCGTGTCGGGGTGGAGAAGGGAAAAAAAGGGGTTCCGCCATGTTTGGCCTCAAAGGAATCGCTGGGAAAACGACGACATCGCCCGTTACCGACGTCTGCCGTGAGATAACTTTATCGATTCCACGATTGTGTTTTTTTGGCAGATAGACACATCATTGGACAAAACACAGTCTTACAGGCGACACGATATTAAAGACACCCACAATACAACCCCCTCCCCCCACCCTGGGGGGTGGGGGGGGTGTATTTTAGGTGTCTTTAATATCGAGGGGGGTAGCCCCGAGTGACATAATAAAAAAATAAACAGGGAGGTGCTCGGGAGAGCGTGTGTGTGTTATCCCAGCGCTGAGGCGGACGTGCATTCCTGTGTGTGTGTGTGTGTGTGTGTGTGTGTGTGTGTGTGTGTGTGTGTGTGTGTGTGTGTGTGTGTGTGTGTGTTGTGCGTGTGTGCGTGGGTCGTGTTATGTCACCGGGCTTCGGCGCTCTCCGTGGGCGTGTGTTTTCCTGGAGGCCTGTTGTGCTCACCTCGGGTCCCCTTGGGGCAGGGCCTCTCCACTACCATGCCCCTCTGGGTCTGGGGCCACACGATCTCCCGCCGCTCCCGGGCGTCGCAGAAGCGCTCCAGGAGGGGGTAGGACTCCGGGGGCGGGGGGGAGGGGGTGGGCGCGGCGGCGGCGGGCGCGGCGGCGGCGGGAGGCGGGGGAGGAGGCAGGAGGGGGGGCTTGGCCGCCGCTCCCCTGCCGGCCTCCCGGGGGGGCGTGCCCGTGGTGGAGGCGCTGGCGGTACCGCCACCGCCCCCTCCGCTGTTGCCGCCGCCGCCGCCGCCGCCCGTGTGGTTGTTGTTGTTGTTGTTGCCGCCGCCGACGCCCCGGTGCACTGCGGTCGTCGCGGCGCTGGTGGTAGTCCTCAGCGCCGCTGCTGGCGCCATGGTGATGTCTGATTGGGGCGGAGCTATAGCCGGCGGGGCGGGGAGGGGAGAGAGGGGAGAGAGCGAGAAAGAGAGAGAGAGAGAGAGGAGAGAGAGAGAGAGAGAGAGAGAGAGAGAGAGAGAGAGAGAGAGAGAGAGAGAGAGAGAGAGAGAGAGAGAGAGAGAGAGAGAGAGAGAGAGAGAGAGAGAAGAGAGAGAGAGAGAGAGAGAGAGAGAGAGAGAGAGAGAGAGAGAGAGAATGAGAGACAGAGAGAGAGAGGGGTGAGAGAGAGAGAGAGAGAGAGAGCAAAGAGAGAGACAACAAGATCCAGAGAAACAGGCAGAGCGATAGAGAGAGGGAAGCACACAGGGAGGGACACGGAGAGAGAGAAAGGGATGTTAATGATTATGTGGGACTTGACAGTGCTTGAATGCACTGTGTGTGAAGCACTGCCAATGAGGGGGACTAATGATTCAACAGATACCATTATGTGGTAACTTTGTCATTTGTGGCCACAAACGTTATTCAAACACATTTAGAGAAAGACCCAAATACACTGAGAGGAATAAAAAGACCCAAATACATTTAGAGAAAGACCCAATAAAGACAAACCAATAGACAATTAAATTTAGATAAACATATAAACACGTCCGATTAACCACGTTTCTGAAGGGGCTTCACACAGTCGAGGGACTACACTTGCTGCTCGCTCTGGCCCTGGACTACTGGTGATGGTTTTTTTTCTTTATTCACGGCAGCTAGCTATCTGTCGGTCCGTATCGCGAACAAGACAACAACAATAATTACAGTCAAACACGCGCTCCTGGCCGGCAGTCATCGCCGCCTGGGAGCCGATGCTGGCAGAAGAGATTGAATTTCAGCGGAGGAACAAGTCGCCCTGCATGTGTATCGGGGTGGGAGACATTCGTTCTCCCCGGCTCCTACCCTTTCGCTATACCTGCGACGAAGCAGGTGAACTGTAGCTCACGCAGAGCCCCGGGCAAATACAATAGATTTCAGTCTGGCGGCAGGGAGTGGGACAGAGAGAAAAATAGTACACTCCATACATTTAACATAAGCCACTAAGGGGAGAACTAAGGGAGGACATTTTTCACACAGCCCTCCGAGGTGTAGCCATTGGTAGCCCTGCCTGTAATTACTTTTCAGGGAAAAGCTGAACGTAAGGGATTGTTTTTTTTTTCCACCCCCGTGTTAAAAACTTGATAAATACTCGACAGTTCGATGGTAATCTGCTCCGGCATGCTTCAGGTGAGCAGCGCCGCTATGAATGTTGTTTGTGATGAAAAATATTCAAAAATAAAACCGAAAGGAGGAAAAAAAAGGCCTCCACAGGAATCAAAGCGGCTGTGATTGTAATGCAACATGTGTACTGCATCTAATCGCGTTTGAGCACTTTGATTTCACCCATTAGGCCGCCTGTAGAGCATGTAGAAAAATGTGCAGCCGTGCCGTTTGTGCACTGCTTGAGTCGTGCACAGCCACCCTCAGAAGTCAAGCACTGCTGGGATTGTCAGAGAGAGGGAGAGAGGGCGAGAGAGAGAGAGAGAGAGAGAGAGAGAGAGAGAGAGAGAGAGAGAGAGAGAGAGAGAGAGAGAGAGAGAGAGAGAGAGAGAGAGAGAGAGAGAGAGAGAGAGAGGAGAGAGAGAGAGAGAGAGAGAGAGAAGAGAGAGAGAGAGAGAGAGAGAGAGAGAGAGAGAGAGAGAGAGAGAGAGAGAAATAAACAGAGAGAGAGGAGGGGATGAAGACAGAGATAAAGAGAGGGGGTAGGAGGAAAAGGGAGTCACAGAGTGATGGGGGGGATTGCCAATGCGGAGAGATAAGGCAGGGGGGTCTGATGAGAGAAAGAGAGACAGACAGAGAGAGAGACAAACAGACAGACAGACAGAGAGAGACAGACAGACAGACAGACAGACGAGAGAGAGAGAGAGAGAGAGAGAGAGAGAGAGAGAGAGAGAGAGAGAGAGCGAGAGAGAGAGGGCGAAGCTTACAGAGAGGTAGGCAGATGGACAAAGAGAGGCAGACAGGCAGACCGACAGACAGAAGAAGACACAGACTGGCAGAACTAGTGAGAAGCAGACAGACATGGAGAGTGAGAGACAGACAGAGAGGCAGACAGACAAGAGAGAGGAAACGGAAAGCATGGCGCGCAAACAAACCGATGACAAGAAGAACCCAGGGAGAGAGCGATGACGAGTGGAGGGACGGGGGGGAGACAGCTTCTGTCTCCCGGCCAATCGGAGAGGGGGGAATGGAGGACAGGGCGAGGGGGTGGGGGATGGGGGGGGGGGTGGGGGGGAGGGGGGCGCAGAACTCGCCAGACAACAGGCGGCGGCCACTGCTGCTGAATCTATTGCTTCCATTGGATAATGGGCCTGGCTGATAGCAACAGTTAACACCCCTCATCTCCCCCTCCCCCTGCCCCCACCCTCAACACCCCCACCCCACACCCACCCCACCTCCCTCCTGCTCCTGGCTTTTGGTGTAAAAAGCCCGGGCTCAGACCCTGTGGTGTGGAGGGTGGATGTGAGGAGCTGGAGGTGGAGAAGAGCCTTTAAGGGCCGGGGCCCCCCCGCTACCTGTGGTGAGTTAGGGCTCTATTGACTGTGGGAGACGACTGTGTGTGTTGTAGCCCCTGGTGGGGTTGTCTCGGGAGCTACTGAGCTTCCAGACAAAAGCTGCCCCAACGCACCCGGACGGCAACACAAAAGTAGAGAAACACGCGCACACACGCACACACACACGACACACACACACACACACACACACACACACACACACACACACACACACACACACACACACACACGACACACACACACACACACACACACACACACACACACACACACACACACACACACACACACACACCACATGGGCACGCACATACAAACACATACAAGCCAAAGCGCAACTCCAACACACACACACACACACACACACACACACACACACACACATTCACGTGGGCACACACACACAAACACAGACTCACAAGAGAAAGTTCACCAGCGCACACAGACACACAAACAGAGCCCACTGAGAGACAGCGCGCCGGGCAGAGCGGCGTGTGTTAGACACCGGGGCGAAGCCAGATACAGTCGGCAGCCTCTTCTTCCTTTGTTTTATTATCATTGTATTGATCTAGTTCTATTTATTTTCCTTTCCTTTTCCTTATTTTTTTTGCCCCCAAACCCTTCCATGTGCTCCTCTTTTCCCGTTCTAGCCCCCCTCCCCTCGTTCCCTCCACCCCAGCGTAGCCACACTACCACCCCAACGTCAGCTCTGGCTCAAAGACAACCTGTGCTTAGTGTCCTTGCAGCAGCCTCCGGCCCCGCCTCACCCCCCCCCCCAATCCAATCCCACCCCCCCCCTCCCTCCCTCCCTCCCTCCAACCCAAACCCCCAACCGTTTAGCCAGGTAGGGAGGAATGCAGGTCACCATTTTCTACCCCCACCCCCACCCAGCATGACCATCGCCATCACATCACCATCACCACCACCACCACCACCACCACCCACCATCAACCTCCTCCTCCTCCATAAAGGCCCATTCACTATCGCCTTGTTTTTCAGCTGACCACTGATCTGAAAATGGTCACCAAGAGAGACAGAGAGAGTGAGAGTGAGAGTAAAAGTGAGAGAGTGAGACAGACAGCCAGAGAGCGAGAACGAGAGAGAGAGAGAGAGAGAGAGAGAGAGAGAGAGAGAGAGAGAGAGAGAGAGAGAGAGAGAGAGAGAGAGAGAGAGAGAGAGAGAGAGAGAGAGAGAGAGAGAGAGAGAGAGAGAGAGAGAGAGAGAGAGAGAGAGAGAGAGAGAGAGAGAGAGAGAGAGAGAGAGAGAGAGAGAGAGAGAGAGAGAGAGAGAGAGAGAGAGAGAGAGAGAGAGAGAGAGGCCGAGATGAAAGCAAAGGTCCGTTTCCACTCTGCACATTAAGAGCGGGCGTCCAAGCAGCATGTGTGTCTCGTTTACCGCTGTCTCACAAAACGAATGTGCGTCAACACATGTGTGTAAATTATTATCGTTGCCGTCTTTGCTTCTGTGACCGGGCTCTTCGGCACATTAAAACCCCCTTAAAAAAAAAAAAAACGAGAAAGAAAGCAAAGAAAAACACTCAGAGGATATGTTGGGGCTCCATATAGGTTTCCGATTTCCACCCCAAAAAAGTTTGCGAGATGATGATGATGATTAATCCTGGTCTCCATGGGTGGGGGAGGTAAAGGCATCCAGACAGAAATTAAATGAAAACGAATTTCCCTGAGACAGCATGATTTAAGACAAGGGGCTCACAAGCACACACGATAAATCAAAGGAGGCGTCTACTGTAATCCACGCGCATTCCTTCCGCATGTTCACTAACAACCACATCCATTCCACAGCCCTATAACTCACGAGCGAGCCCCTTGTAATGGCTCTCTCTCTCCCTTTGAAAGGCTGCACTCCGTGCCTCTAATTGTGTTATAATGTACAGTTACATCCTCTCCGAGTGTTAAGGGGTGGGGCCGTTCCTGGTTCGAACCCCAATGTCGACATGTAGGCAGCCTCGAGACAGACCTGGAACATGTCTTACCTGCTTCCGCAGTTATGACAGGAGGAGCCGATCCAAGACGCACTGCGGAGTCGCTTTGGATGAATGCGTTGGCTAAAACGCTAATTAGTAAACCGTTGTTGGGTTTTATTTTACATTCTGTCCCGCCAACGCTTCTCCCTTTCTGCTCAACTGTAGCTGTAAAGGTAACCGACAGATACCTGGGTGTTACCCTGATAAGGTTAATGGCTTGTCTTTTATTTAGCCTTCCATTAGAGAGAGAGAGAGCAGGGGAGAGAGAGACGTATAGGTTTTAGCCGGAGCCCTGGATTGATTTTGGGCCCCGTAATAGACTGACTTTAAGAATAGAATAGACTTTTTCAGTGAAGGGCGGAAGGGGTGAGGAGAGAGTCGAGTCAGAGGGAATTAGTATTTGCTCGTGGTACAGTGTCTTTCTGTGTGGCGGCAGGGAGAGCCAAGCAAAGCTATAAGCCTGCTAGCTAACAGCGCCACATCATTGTTCTCAATATGTACAGTCATGCTAATGGTTGTCATCAGGGGTGAACACCATAACGCACTGGTGTGTGTGTGTGTGTGTGTGTGTGTGTGTGTGTGTGTGTGTGTGTGTGTGTGTGTGTGTGTGTGTGTGTGTGTGTGTGTGTGTGTGTGTGTGTGTGTGTGTGTGTGCGCGTGTGTGTGCGTGTGCGTGTGTGTGTTTGTGTTTGAGGGGGCAAGGGGGAGTTAAGTCAAACGGACGGAATAATCCAATTGGGAAGGCTCATTTCATGTTTATGTTTATAATGGAAACTAATCCTATTTAATGTACGTAGAGAGAAAAACAAGGGGTAATATCAATACAGGACATGTTGCCATTGCGTCCTTCCCGGGGATATTTGTGTATTCAAAACAACCTCCCTCTGACCAGTAGCTCTGCCCATGTGTCCATCCCATAATCCGTAATCCAGTGCTACGCTAATCCCATTACCTCTGCTCCATAGCCCGGTTGAAGTACATTACGCAACCGGGACGAATTATCCTATAGGTATAGATAGGTATATAAATATACGTATTTATATATATAGGTTATACGTCTATCCCTGTAAGTGTGTGAATATGCGCTGTACAGTATGTGTAGAAGCAGGGATTAGTTTGGCTATCACCCGGCAGACAGACAAACAGGGAATGGAATGAATAAGAAAAAAAAAGACCACAAAAAAGATTATATATATTTATATCTATCTATATGGCCCGTAGTACACCCCTACCGGCGCAATTTTCTTTTGATTATGGCAGGGCAAGCCAATCTCACCGGGAGGCCCGGCTGAACAGGGAAAGCGGGATAGGGTACTCGATTAATATGTCTCTCCAGTGCTCAGCCCAGAGGGAACCTTCAATTAGCTGTCATAGTGTGTGGGTATGAGTGGAGATATCCTCCCGAGCACAGCCAATAGTCTGAACCGACTTATTCATAACCTCTTTATATAATTTGGTGCCTGCACCCCCCCCCCCCCCCAAGCCCCCCGCAACCCCCCACACCAGCTCCCTCCCCAACGCCATCACCACTATCACAGTTTTATTTTATTTTTTTCCCACTTAAATATATCTTAGTGGGGCTCTGTTATTACGGCTGAGGTTATAGGTCTGGCATTTACTACAGACAATCAGAGAGAGAGTAAGAGATCGAGAGCGAGGGAGAGTCAGAAAGCGAAAGAGAGAGAGTTGGAGAGAGAGTTGGAGAGAGAGCGAGCCAGAGAGCGAGAGAGTGAGAGTGAGAGTGAGAGAGAGAGGGAGAGAGGGGGAGAGAGAGCGAGAGAGTAAAATAGATTAAGGGAGAGTAAGAGAGTGAGAGAGAGCTAAAGGGAGAGAGCGAGAGAGAGAGCGTGAAAGGCCGAGTGAGAGCGTAAGGCCGAGCGAGGGAGCGAGAGAGAGACAAGATCGTGGAAGGAGTGGAAATGCATAGGGATATGGGGATTTAAGTCTTCTGTCGGATGCATACAACAGCACGGATGCGGCTCGCTGGAGTCTCCCCGAAACACACGCCCCGCAAATCACTCACGTACGTCGATACCGCCGGGACGGGGCTGGCGGTGCCAGGCCTTGGCTGTCACGCAACCCGGGCCAGATGAGAAGCGACAGCGTGTGTGTCTTTTAAATTATGCTTAATGGCGGCACTCAGGAGAGGTGCGAGCGTAAACTTAACACTTGAGCAATCAACTTTATCGGGGGGGGGGGGGGGTTATTTATTTAGAGTAAAGGCAAACTGAAAAAGTGAACGAAAGCATGCGTTCTAGCATGTCCTGACATGTGTTTTTTTCAATTGAGCTATTAATGCCAATGACTCATTGTTTGTTTAATTCCCTCGACTGTCGAGTATAGCTGTTATGTATTAAGTGTTCTTACAGGGAACCCAAACTTGGCTTTAGAGAGAGCAGGACATGATAATGGTTGGGCGAAGTCATACAGTGTCCTTTTTTCCTTATATCTATGTAATAATACGTCAGCGCAGCTTCTTAATTATCCAATGATGTTCTCAACGTTATTCGTCCTCTAAATATAAATATTTTGTAGATTTTTTATACTAGCAGGCTACAATTAGTAAGAATCATATTAATGTAGCTATGATGAACTGGTTAGTAGCATAGCTAATATGAACAGGTTTCTCGTGTGTATAATTGCATTCGATTGTGTGTCCATCTCTATTCTTAGACTGCACTCACAGTAGGGATTTCACACACATTTTGTTTTTCCAACAAATCTGTAATGGAAATGCGACCACACCTGTGTGTGTCACTGAGAATGGCAATTTGTGATGTTTTTTGATATCCGTCAATAATACGACAATAATAGTCAAACGGAAACTGGATTACATGATTCACACTCATTTTGCTGTTTGTTTGCCTGTGTGATGCGTGCATTGATATGCAGCCTGTGATTGGCCAGCATCAGCAATAAACAGGAAGACAGCTGAGTGATATTCGTATAATTTCCCCTGAGTCATTATCTTTTCAGGAAGCGTATGTCGTGGCAAGAAACAATAATGGTGATATTAATAAAAAAGGAGCCAAGAATCGGTTTGACTTATTTGGATATTTATATTTAATCTCGCTCCCTCACGCTTAATCTCTATCCATCTATCTGTCTTGCTTTCAAAATAAAATCACCTGCATGCATATAATATAACGGTAAAACCCCCATAGACTCGACAACTCTTTTACATATGAATACATGTAAAGCCGTGCATACACAACAACATTTACAAGATGACACCAAAATCATAGAGTAGCTCTCACAGCTGGTAGAAACCTTTTTCTTTGCTTGGTTTTTCTCTGTACTGTACGTGACTGAAATGTAAAAACGTGAACGCCATCCATGCCAAGCAGATCTATATGTGAGGTGAACCAGGGACGCCTGTTTTCTAAAAGTTGCACTATTTTCCCAGAGGAACCACAAAATGGCCATGTCAGAGGGCACAGTATACAACCGAATAAAACAAATAGCAAGTTGACTTGTTGTTCAGATATATGTTGCTTCTGTCACTCTTTTATTCCTCTTTATTTATCTGTCCCTCTCTTTCTTTCACATACAGGCGTGTGCACGCACAGACACACACACACACACACACACACACACACACACACACACACACACACACACACACACACACACACACACACACACACACGCACGCACGCACGACACACACACACACACACACACAGACAGACACAAACACACACACACACACACACAAACCCGACACACACTATTACTACTACAAACAGCAACGAAGGAATGTGTGAAATAAATCTCCCAGGCTCATGTCAGAGACTGTATAGGGACCAGTGAAGTCTAAGTAATAATTCTTTTAATATGCCTCATTTCACAGTCAGTCTGTAATCAAACAAGAGACTGTAGATCCCTTTAGTAGCAGCTCCGCCAACAAACCATAATCCCAACCAACCCCCGCATTCTCTCTCTCTCTCTCTCTCTCTCTCTCTCTCTCTCTCTCTCTCTCTCTCTCTCTCTCTCTCTCTCTCTCTCTCTCTCTCTCTCTCTCTCTCTCTCTCTCCTCTCTCTCTCTCTCCTCTCCTCTCTCTCTCTCTCTCCCTCTTCCTCATTCTCTCTCCCTCGCCCTCCCTCTCTCTCTCTCTCCCTCACTCCCCCTCCCCCTCTCTCTCTCTTCCCCTCACCCTCTCTCTCTCTTCCCCTCACCCTCTCTCTCTCTTCCCCTCACCCTCTCTCTCTCTTCCCCTCACACTCTCTCCCTCCCTCTCTGCTCATCTCCCTCCCTCTCTCTTTCTCGCTCTCTCGCTCTCTCTCTCTCTCTCCCTCTCGTATGTAAAACACAGCTCGTGACATTCTGAAACACATACGGCCCAGTTTAATATCGCACTATACACTTGTAGCTGTCAGCTGTGATCGTGTGGTACGTGTCACGCGTGATGTAGCACTTCAGCTGTAAAATGTCTCAGGGTAGGAGTCGGAAGCCACGAACGCTGGCGTTAAAGAACCAGAATGTTGCGGTGATGTGTTTCTACCCCCCCCCCACCCCCCCTTTCCTGCAGATGAGGGGTTGTAAGTGTAATGGCCTCGACTCTCCTGAGCATAACCTGGCCACTACTACTACCATTTCTCATGCACACACACACACACACACACACACACAACACATACACATACACACACATACACACACACACACACACACACACACACACACACACACACACACACACACACACACACACACACACACACACACACACACACACACACACACACACACACACACACACAAGCACGCACCGGGCAGCTCAGCAACCAGACGATCAGATTTCAGGGCAGGCAGGTGAACCCCTGACCTCATACACGTTGAACATTCGCCATTTAATTCCCGCGGAAAGCGATCTGAGTTGTGGGAGGTTGGAGGTCGCACTGAGGGTATTACTAAAAGCTACATGAATTACAGAAAGCCCTATCATTCCGGTTCAGCTCTCCTGGTAATAATATGACATAGAGTTGGACCCCAGGATGGCCATAACTTGAGCGGAACAGCACAAGAGCATGAAAAAAATAAAATAAAAAACGTAAAACGACCACCGGCGTCATAAATGAATACTTTGGATACCTCAGGCGGAAGCGGCAGCAAAGAGCAAGAGAGATGATCCATCATTAAATTAGCATGTCCCTCCCATCATCTACACAGATTGGCGAGGTAATTAATTGCTGTATTGCCAATGCAGGGGAGCGACAGGCCTGCGAGACTTAGGGGAGCGCTGTCGCTGGCAGGGAACTCGTGGAACAGGAAGAGAGCGAGAGACGAAGAGGGAGCAGGCGGCAGGGGAGCAGGGAACAAAGACATTTTGCGAACCGTGCTAACATCGTGTTGAGGCGGTGGGGGAGGGGGCGAGCTCCAAAGAGTTGGGAGCGCACGTAGCCAAACGAGGTTCCCTATACGTGCACACACACACACCACTACAGTACGTGCGTGTGCGTTATTAGGGCCCCGGGGGGGGGGCTGGGATTGTCGTTCATCATCTTTTTAGTTTCGGCGTGGCATCGCAACGGAGAACAGATGTTTTGCGTTGATGTCGGTATGCGATGATGTCGTCGTGGTAACGATTGGATGGATGATGCAGATAAGAATACATGAACTATTAGGTCGTGCTCATATAGCTGATGTTACATAAAGGCCATATGCGCCTAGTTCAATGCAACGGATGCCCTCCAAAACTAGGATTTATATGAAGATAGCGTAACATAACACGAAAATCCTGATGGATGATCTTTGGGGGGGGGGGGGGAAAGCGCCAACGTACACGGTTGCATTTGAACTCGTTTTCCGAAGGAGAACCAGGATGTTGATTGCAATGGTGTCATGCCCATCAGCCAGACAGCCGGGCCCAGAGAGATGCCAGCTAGGGAACGCAAGCGATGGATCTCGTACAGTGGGACGGGGACACACGATGATGAAGATGAGACACATTGACAGAAAGAAAGAGATGGAATGTGACAGAGTAGGAAGAAGGGGCAGAGAAAGATGGAGGACGAAGACAACAGTCGGGTTGCATGGTATTGTCAAGTCACCGCATGTCTTATTTATCCCGTCTTCAACCTTGTTCTGCAAACTTCTAATTCCGGAAGCCTTGTTTTCTAATCGATAATCCTTGTTTATGCTTCCATCGATAGGCCACCTGCCTGTCTCACTCTCGTATTACGTACTCCTTCTACTTATACTCCTCTGCTTGCCCGGCTATGTTACTGCATGTCAATTACCTGCCTGCTAGCATGCAGACAACAGAGGCCAGGCGTTTCTCATACGCGTCGAGGTCTATAGACCAAAAACAGCTAAATTAGGTCAGTGGGAAGGGAATGTAAACCCATGCGCCACACAAACGTGTGACAGAGAGCACCCTTCTTCAGACAGATTGCCCGCAGCACTGCTTTATTCCATTACATAGCCTACAGTATCCTATAGGTAATTGGCCCAGCCAATGCCGCAACACCTTATAATTTCTAACCAATTGGGTCGTTCCTTCCTCGTAAGAATTCCCTCGCGCAAATTACCGATTTGACGGTGCAGTAAAGACTGAGGCCCTGCACACGTGTATTGACATATGCACAATTAAAAAAAAGCCGGTCTTCGTTTGTGCCTGTGTTAACGGCCACCCTGGGCCTTGTCTCTCGGAGAAGATTCACAATCTAATTTTGCGTCAAGAAATAAATAAAGAGGTTCTGAGCACACGAGTGGCCCGCCGGGATGGCGAATAGCATCTTTCTCTGTGTCTTTCTTAAAAATAAAAGCCGTTTTATATGCTTACTCTGTGCTTTGGAGCCCATTCGAGATTGTCGTGTGCCCTAAATAAACAGCGGCATACAAATGCAATAGCATGTAACAAGATGTTCAGAAGTAACGGCTCACTTGCATCCATTAAGTCCTCTTATTTAACAGATTGTGACAAGAACAGTTTTGTTTGACTGTTTTTTTCGATTGTGCTTCCACGCCTCAGTGACAGGAGCATAATGCGTCCATGTTTGGATGAGTGGATTAGAAGGTTTTTGTTGGTTTTGTGGGCAGGATGGTTTTATTAGTCAGTGCCAAAAGAAGGATTTACTGACCTATTTAACTTGTCCTCTTCTACTGGAGCTGGTCGTTGGACATGGCCCCAGACAGCCTCCCAAACGTAATCCCCCAGGAGTTGATCTTCCCCGTGACATGAGCGACATTATTGGACTGGACAAGAACCCAACTGTCTGCAACACGGCGTCCAAATATCACTTTCATGCGATTGCTTTTGAAGGCGGACTAGATTTGAAGAGTTGGAGGGAACCGTTGTGGCTGACTAATGATAAACCCCACAAAAGTAAACGTTAGAAAAGTCCAGTTTACGTAGTGTATAAACATACGTTTCATAGACTTTAAATTGTAACAGCCGTTTCGGTTGAAGACAAAAAAAAATTGCGTGTGTGTCAAGATTAACAACGAATATTTTCCGCCGGCACTATTCACATAGCAATCTCTGTCTCCCCTGGCAACAAGGTTGTTATTCAACTGTTTCTGTTTCCTAGATCTTAAAATGAGCTTTTCTGCACAGACATTAGGGAGGAAGATGGCGGCTTCCCCCCTACATAGACGCATCAAACAGCCTTGGAAAAATATTTAAAAGCCTGTATGTTGCGTGTCCTTGTGTGATTCAATAAGACATTTCATATAACTTCTCCTCCTGAATCCACTTTTGCTGTAATCTTGATAATCAATTCATAAATTGGTAAAATTCTGAGGTTTTTCCTCAAAAAAAAAAAGATTATAAAAAATTCTGTCGTGCTAAAAGCAAAGAACATTTATCCAGAAATGTTCTTGAAATTCTGGAAAAAACTGAAATGTGACTATGAATTAAAGAAAAAATAAACAAGAATAAACTGATTCCCCGGGACGAAAAAACAAAAAAACACCATTAAATGTCAAACTCCCCCAATGTCAGAACTCAGCCTTCAACAAATAAACATGTTCCCTCTCGCCTCCATTTCATTGCTTAGCGAGGCGAGAAGCAGCCATAACTGAAGCGTGATATCTCTGGGAGGTGGTCCGGTGTGACAGCTCGAAAAAAAGAGTGCCATCATTTACGTGTCAACATCAGCGTCAGCTGGGTGGGAGGACAACTTTATTGACATCCTGATGATCATCACGGACCATTCTCCCTGGCATGCATCGACTGCACCTCAGCACACATTAGTGCTGGAGTGTGTGTGCGTGTGTGTGTGTGTGTGTTTGTGTGAGTTAGTGTGTGTGTGTGTGTGTGTGTGTGTGTGTGTGTGTGTGTGTGTGTGTGTGTGTGTGTGTGTGTGTGTGTGTGTGTGTGTAGGGGGGGGGGTAGCCCCTGTGTGTCTCATTTGTCAAGTTGAGAGAACCGCTGCCTCCCTTTCACGTCAGTGTAAAGATTCCCCAATATGGCAGGCCTCAGGGTATTGATATGTGTCACTTTCTTTATTTCTTTTGTCACAGGAACACACACGCCAATAAACTTTTGTTTTTTTTGTGTGCAACTGTTTTAATGGAGGAAGCGGATGGGTAGTAGCCTTCACTCTACTGTGTGTGTGTGTGTGTGTGTGTGTGTGTGTGTGTGTGTGTGTGTGTGTGTGTGTGTGTGTGTGCGTGTGTGCGTGCGTGCGTGGTGCGTGGTGCGTGCGTGCGTGCTGTGTGCGTGCGTGCGTGCGTGCGTGCGTGCGTGCGTGCGTGCGTGCGTGCGTGCGTGCGTGCGTGTGTGTGTGAGTGTGTGTGTGTGTGTCTGTGTGTGTGTGTGTGAGCGGTATGTGTGTGTGAGCGGTGTGTATGTACGTGGGAGGGTCTGTGTGTTCCAACCACCCCCATACACCTACGGAGATCTCCTTGTCAAATTAGCCTCAGAGTTCCCATATCCATGAAGAGACCAGCCAAAGTGGTGCGCTGTTCTACTGGGTTGAACACAGTGCTGGCTGCCAGACACCCTATCAATACAAAAGTGTGCGAGGAAACACATGTATAAATTTTAAGCCTCTCGGATAATCTGCACAAAAGTTCCTTGACCTCTGTGGCACGGAGCTGGCTGCAAGACCTCAGAAAACCGGGGTGAGAGAGAGAGGGAGGGGATTAACGTAATTACTGTTATTATAGTTCCGACGTAAAGACTTACGGCAGACAAGCCATCGTGTCCCCGCCTTGACAGCTAAATTAAAAAATAAAAACTTGTCGGCCCGATACGACCTTTGTTGTTGATAGATCCCGCTCCCTTCGCGTTCGTCTGTTTTGTCAGTCTGAGCCGGGACACGACTTTTGCTTTTCCACCCTCAGAGTGTCAAGTATGCATTTCTTTGATCAGATTTGGCAGAGTCTGAGTTCCCCTTGGGGTGGGAGTGTGTGTGTGTGTGTGTGTGTGTGTGTGTGTGTGTGTGTGTGTGTGTGTGTCGTGTGTGTGTGTGTGTGTGTGTGTGTGTGTGTGTGTGTGTGTGTGTGTGTGTGTGTGTGTGTGTGTGTGTGTGTGTGGAGGGGGGGTGGAGATCTATTCTAGCTTTAGGCTAGTCTTTGTACCTGTCCAGGCATGTGCCCCTCCAGAGGTGAGGGTATAACGCTCTCTCTCTCTCTCTCGCTCTCTCACTACCTCTTGCTAGGGCCCTCTATCTTAGTCTCTCAGTGGCAGCTTCTGCTTGCGGGAATCCCAGGGGCTTGAGCGTTGGGGGACTTTAGGGGAAGGCCAGTGTGGGCGGGTGTCCCTCACTCCCCCCGGACACGTATCCCTTATGGGTAGGTAACTGGCTATGAGGTTTTGTTTACCACCGCTGAGCTGCCCTCGTTTTAACCCCCCAGATGCCTTCCTATCCTTCACACACTTTGAAGCCGCCATTGCCTATCTAGAGTATTATATTTAAAATTTAAATCCACCGGCTGTGAAAGGTGACACACTGATGAACCACCAAAGGAACCGCACTGCAGTGCACTGCCGGAACTCGAGACGCGAACGAAAGTCGAAAACATACAAATTGGAAAGAGGAGAACTTCGGATACATTTTTTTGAACAGAAAAAGAAAAAAAGAAAAGGTATCAAGTGACAGTTTCTTACCGTGCGCGGGATCGGGCGGCCCAAACTCCAGATTGTACCTCAGGATGTAAAAATTATTCCACACATAGAGCTGGTTGTCTCTGGGGTTGTATTCCACAGCGGCGATATACTGGTACTGGTTGGGGAAGTGGATATCCACATACTCCCCGTGCTTCTGCTTGGTGTTGTAAACGTAGTCGATCAGGCTCTTGCTCACCTCGCTCTCGTTGTCCTCGTAGGTGGAGCGCACCACGTACAGCACGCCGCACACCATGAAGGCGTTGGAGGCCGAGCGCTTGTCGTACGCCGTCTCCCACGTGGCCTCGAAGCGCAGCGTGTACGGGTTGAGCTGGCTGAGCACCATCATGCCGTTGTTCTGCTCGGTGGCGTAGATGACCCACAGGCCGTTCTCGTCCACCGCCAGGTCGATGTCCGTCTTGCCGCCCCACTTGTACGGCGAGGTGTCGTGGTAGTTGGCGTTGTTGATGATGGCCTCGCCGCTCTTGATGCGCGTGCGCAGGTCGAACTTGACGATGTTGCGCGTGCGCTCCTTGTTGAAGAACACGGCACCGTCGTACACCACGAAGCCCGTGCCGTCCACGCGGTGCGGCAGCTTGTAGGTGACCGTCTGCCGCGAGTTCTGGAAGTCGTCCAGGGAGGAGTACTCGATGAGGGTGTCCGTGCGGTACGGCGTCCAGGGCATGAAGTAGATCTTGTCGCCGGCCTGCAGAGGGTCTTTGCACCAGGCTCCGGCCTGCTGCTCTGCTTCGTACAGAAAGGACGTGTCGCCCACCGCTTTCAGCGTCCCGGGACAAACAAATACTATCGAAGGGTGGAAGGGGAGGGTGGGATGGGTGGGGGGGGAAGGGGGAGAGTAGAGTAACACAGAAAAGGAAAGAAAAGACAAAAACGGCATGGGTTAACATGCACAAAGCTTTTTAGTTTTATGTTATGATTTAGATATGTTTTGACAGGATAATGTCCTAATGTCCTTGTTTTTTGTTTTACAGGTTGTCCAGGGAAAGGCGTGGTCAAATGGGCACTAGTCAGCTACAGCCAATGTACACAAGCGGTATGGTGGGGTGTAGTGGATGCATGTAAAGGAAACAAAAGGAGTACATCAATCGTTAAGCATAATGGTCGAGGTATATATGTGTATAGGATAGTTCCGGAGGAAAAAAGATGCTTTGCCTCATGGACTGGAACAGAACACAAATGAGGGAAGGGTGGGCCACGGGGGGGGGGGGGGGGGGGGGGGGGGGAACCGAATAGAACAGAAAACAAACGCAAATAAACAATTGGTCCTGTACACAAATAAACCAGGAGGGAGGAAAAAAAGGGAGAAAAAAATAGCAGCCAACTAAGGAATTCACTTGGCAACAGACAGAAGAGGTTACGATAGAGCAGGAGAGAGAGAGAGAGAGAGCAGGTCCCGGTGCAAATGTGGTGTGCGTAGTTTGACGAGCGTCGGATGGATACTGCACCATCGCTGCCACCACCAACACCACCGCCACCACCACCCCCATTTTACAGCTTATACCTAAGAAGGTCGCCATTACCAAGGGGGGTGCAAATGTCACGGCGGCTTAAAAAAACAACAACTTATACACAACTTAAAGCACTTTCTTTGTTTGTGTGTGTGTGTGTGTGTGTGTGTGTGTGTGTGTGTGTGTGTGTGTGTGTGTGTGTGTCGTGCGATTGAG
>OLKM01000012.1:57678-177678 GCA_900291075.1 Melanogrammus aeglefinus
GAGGAGGGGAACGAGGAGAGAGAGAGAAGGGGGGGGGGGGGGGGGGCACCATGGGAAGAAAAGGTAAAGTTTTTACAACCAGATGCCACACGAAAAAAAAATTAAAAAAAATAAACAAGGAGCTAGGGTTTGGATCGTGTCTTGTTATTTACCTTTTTGTTCCACTTCTATTTTAAGCGTTGGTAGAGAGAATGAAAAGAGAGTGCAGGAAGGGGGAGGAAAAAAGAGAGTATTATGAATTAACATCGCTACGAATACATAAGACGACAAGACGACACGTGCTGTGAGACACGGACACAGACGGAGGACACCTAGGTTAGGGAGAGAGACAAGCAGCAGACACACACACACACAGTCATAGGGAAGGCAGGAAGCTTCTGTGCACCATGAAGGAACAAAGCTGCAACATTAGAACAGATCTGTAACAGCCCCAGGTATTAGACACGGGTAGGGGGAGAGATGCCGCGCTTGGCTTATAGACAATACATATTTCTAGTCCATTATTAGCTCCAGCAACGGCGTCCGGGTGATTACTCGCAACTGCAGTTCAGTTTAGTAAAAAAAAAACGATTTTTTAAAATGGAGCTTTGATTTCAATAATATATTTAGCGAAAATTCTATTAGTTGTATTTGTTGAAGGGATGCAATTTACTTTATATCATGGGTTTTCTGAATTAGTATTCACTTAATCTTTAGTGTTAATAAATAAGTATTTTAATTGCTCTTTACCTAACTTGGTTCTTTTGACTTTGACACTGCCAAAGAGGGCACGACATAATATGTTGAGATTATTAATGTAATTTCCCCACAGCTATAAACCAAGCCTAGCATCACAGTAGAATATAGATTTGGGTAAAAATAGGTATTATAAATTACAATTGTCCTTAATTAATGTTTTACTATGTTTGATATTGCGTCCTATTAGTCTGACATTATCCGAATTCGACTACATTGTGAAATACAAAGAATCGTATACATAATGTATTACATATCATGCATTGTGTGGGCCTCTATAAAAGGCCTTTAGCCAGGCGTTGGTTTGATAACATATGTGTGTTTTGTGAATACTTCCATCTCAGAAAATAATTACAAAAATCGGAAATAACAATAACAACTACCCAACTAATGGTTCACACCATGCTTCTTTTGTTGTTGCAAGTAGAACGAGACACTTCTCATTATTTATACAATAACACCTATAGCAGTAGCATGTCCTGAATAGGCAGGACAAACAACAACCAGATAGATATACATATAAACTGTAAATGTGTGTGTGTGTGTGTGTGTGTGTGTGTGTGTGTGTGTGTGTGTGTGTGTGTGTGTGTGTGTGTGTGTGTGTGTGTGTGTGTGTGTGTGTGTGTGTAGTAGTGAAGAAGTGTATGTGTGTGTGTGTGTGTGTGTGTGTGTGTGTGTGTGTGTGTGTGTGTGTGTGTGTGTGTGTGTGTGTGTGTGTGTGTGTGTGTGTGTGTGTGTGTGTGTGTGTGTGTGTGCGTGCGTGTAGTGAAGAAGTGTATGTGTGTGGAGTGTTTGCTGTAGCTACCTAAGAGATCAAACACTAAGAACAAGTAAACAAATTAACCACAGTTGACTTCTCAGAAGCTGCAATGGTGAGATAAAAGAGGAGAGGGATAGGAGAGAGAGAGAGAGAGAAAGAAAGAATTGGTGGGAGCGAGGAAGGGGAAGAGAGACATAGAACGGCAGAACAGAGAGAGAGAGAGAGAGAGAGAGAGAGAGAGAGAGAGAGAGAGAGAGAGAGAGAGAGAGAGAGAGAGAGAGAGAGAGAGAGAGAGAGAGAGAGAGAGAGAGAGAGAGAGAGAGAGAGAGAGAGAGAGAGAGAGAGAGAGAGACAGAATTCTGGAAAGAAAGAAAAGAAAACACATGACAGAGGACCTGACAAAGTGAATAAAAATGTGAAAAAGAGAGAAATGAAAAAGGTAATCAGAGGGCGGCTCAGTGCAGCGAGAGACAGTCAGATAGCCGGTCTCCTGCAGATTGCACAGAGGAAGGGAAAAGAAATAAGTTAATTTGAGAAGAAAGAAAACAGCATCAGGGAAATAGACATTAGAGCCGTGCCCACCCATCCCCTCCTGCCTCCCTTCCAGACTCTTCACTTGTTTTCCAATAGTGGTCGTACTTCCTTGTTTATTGTTGTTTCTTGTATCCTCATCTCATCGCACTGTTTTCGAGGTATGACCGTTTTAAAGCCGGGAAGTCTTAGAGGCAGGTCCTGTTTTTTTTTGTTTTTTTTGTATTTTAATGGACAGCACACCCTCGGTCCGCCCTGATGGTCCCAGGGTCCTTTTGAATGGGGAGGTAATATGTTTTGGGAGTCGCTAGACTGGTCAACTGTCTGCTTCCCTCTCGTCTAAGATGTCTGCCGTCTGCCACAGACTTAATTAGGGACTCCAGCATTGTTTATACCAGAGACTAACGTTTGTGTGCATATGTGTGTATATATATATATATATATATATATATATATATATATATATATATATATATATATATATATATATATATATATATATATATATATATATATATATATATATATATACATACATACATATATGTGTGTACATCCCTCAGTGTACACAAAAATGAAGGAATATATGTAAATTTATATTAAACAAACCATTTTTGTAATTTATTCCTATTACCATAAATTATTATTAAATTATCATTATAACAACGTAGCTTAGTTTTAAAAATATCCTAAAATGATGACACAAGCTGTCATGATGCATAATATTATATTTTTTCATGCCACATCCGCCTAGAGGATTTTAATATTATTTTTGCGGGCCAGCAAAGGTAAAAACTCTGCCTTATGATCCATCTATGTGTTACGTAACCGATTTATTTTTAACCCTAACATAGAAGATGATGAGACTTTGCAGGATCTCTTGATTTATTTGGAATGAGGACACTTTGCTTTCTGCTCTGCAGTGGCTCTTCAGCTTATCGGGGGATTTATACTGTTCTTCTTGCTTAACAACTTAACAACCCCGCATCCCCGCAAATCCAGCAGGATTCTAAGCTTTTGGACCGCCGCAACGTATTTAATCACCAGATCTTCGGCATATGATCAATGTTTTTGTGTCATGTGCATTGATTTGGCCGGGAACTAAATCTCAGCTAGTCAACTCGTCAGTACGACATTAACGTTAATGCTGCTTCACTCTCTGAAACATAGTAGATATGAGTTAACATATTTAAACAAGGGTCAATGTTAACAAGGGGAGTGCATGTCAGCTATTATGGGCGGGAAAAAAAAAAGGGATTGGTTTAGGGAAATATATAATGAGACATTTTTCAAGCATCACATTTTACACAGGTGTGAATTGGGAAAGACCAGGGACAGATTTTACACTTGACTGGATCGGACTGGGCAGGTTTAGACTGGGGAGAACATTCAGCATATTAAATAGGTGAGAATGGGGAAAGACTGGGACCGGATTTTCCACTTAACTCGGATTGGACTGGGTTTGTTCAGACTAGGGGTTGGGGGAGGGGTTAGGTTGGTTGGGGAGGCTAAGCACTTACCAGGGCAGTGGCGATACGATACATTCTGGATTCTTGCTTCTATTCTGGTCGAACATGAAGGACCTTGAGAAGCAGAAAGACGGGGCTACAGATATGGAGTGATTCGCACCTCGGAGGAGAGTCACAAAAAAACCTCCTTGAAATGTCATGTTTGAGTGTACGTTTCCAGCCGGAGCCGGGATTATTTGGGGAATGTTATATTGGACCAGGCTTGGGTACTTTTGACTGTCTCCTTGGGGAGGGGAAAAAGGCATAAGTCAAAACATAGCAGGAGCTGGACACAAGTGCACCTTGAAGCTTATCCGACCATTAAGGCTTGAGATAATACAACAGGAGATGGGGTCGATAATTCACTTCACTAGGAGGCAGAAGAGGAAGCTGTGTGTGGAAACAAAAACCAGCTGAGGAACCAAACAACAGCAACAACCCTGCTAGGAATATTTAAAAAAAAAAAAGGGACATGCAATTTGCCAGTCCTTTGTACGACACAATGCAATAATCATCGTTGGTTACTTATTATATTAAATACAGGGTGTGTGTTGCCGCCGAGAGCTTAACCTTTTAGCTTGGAACAAGTTTCAACAGTTAATGATGTCCACTCCGGTATTCTGATTTAACACGGAGACGGAAAGCCCAGAGGGACACACTGCGTGGCCTGGATCGCGGCCGGCCAGGATACGAATGACGATGTAGGCTAAAGGTGCATAATTACTACCACATCATTAGGTTGAATTTCAAATGAACACGCGTGTAAACGGATGTGTGCCGAATACAAATCACGTGTCTCATGGAGCAAAATCATGGTTCAATCTTATGCTAGTGGTGTGAATTATTTTTTATGCCCTGCCATTTTATTCACTGTTTCCTTTTTTTTAAGGGATCTGGCATTAGTGGTTTTAACACTGTCTCCCTGCCCATATCTTTTCTTCTTTTGATAATGCTTCTCGAAATGCATTCTAATTTGGGAGCATTAATCAGCTTCAAAAGGTTAGCTGGGGGTACTTGTTCCAATTTCTTTTCCCAAATGAACGCAGGGCAAATCGACAAGATGGCACGGGGGAAATTGGATGGCAGGGACTGTGTTGGCATCCAGTGAACAGAATACAACGTTCACACTAACTCATTGTATTCGATATTAGCTTGTTGACTTGTGAGAGAGGGAGGGAAAGAGAGAGAAGGAGGAAGAGAGAGAGAGAGAGAGAGAGAGAGAGAGAGAGAGAGAGAGAGAGAGAGAGAGAGAGAGAGAGAGAGAGAGAGAGAGAGAGAGAGAGAGAGACCAAAGATATGGAAGCTATTCAGCTTTCCCTTACATAATGAAACATCTGTTAGCAGCACATTTCAACACCTGTTGCTGGACCGGAGAGCATTTTTCTACCCATTAAGATGAGCTGCGCCTCTCCGGCTTGGTGGACTTCGCACAAGAACCCGGGAGTAATTAAAATATATGTTAACACCTCTCCCACACACACCCACCCACCCACCCCTCCACACACACCTCCCCCCCCATCTCCCTCACCTTATCGAGGCAGCTCGGGCGACCCCTTCTCCTCTACACCCAAACCCCACCCCCACCCCCCGTAACCTGGGTTTTAAAAGTCGGCAGGAAACACAGGGAGCACATCAATAATAAAGGCAGTACAGAAGAGGAGCAAAAGGCTTCCTAACGGGTCATATTTCATGAAAACTTCATGGAGCGATGCAGATGGAGGAAGATACTGAGCACAATGGGTTGTTTGAAGTGGAAAAAAAAGACAGCGAGAGAGAGAGAGCGAGAGGAAGGGAAGAGAGAGAGAGGGATTGAGAAACTGTGAGCAGAGAGGCGTGTGGTGTGTGGATAAAAGAGTGATAGAGATCTATAAAGTAGACAGGAGAGGCAGTGACTTAAGGTGGGGTGTGGCGGTCGGTGGGTGATGTTGTTTTTTAAATCCGGATTTAGGCGTCATACTCACTGTAGGGCACACACTCATACTGGACCTCAAGGTACTTATAGGTCCCTGGGCAGGGGTCGGGGAACACGTCGGAACCCGTGATCACGATGCACTGGGTTCTGTTGTTGCACCTGGGGAGCAGACAAACAAGAAGCGACTCACGATCTGGGATCTCAAAGCGTCCCCGTGTGGACGGGGCGCACCGCCCACACGGTGTGGACGGGCGCACCGCCCACACCGGGTGTCTGCGGAGGTGTGGGTGCAGGTGAGTAACACAAAACAGAACAGGGATACAAGATTAGATACAAAAAAAATAATACAATATATTATATTACTAAATAGTTTAAAATAATAAAATGTAGGAAATAGTACAAAAAAAAAATATATATACATATGGATTAACCTTAATTTATAATAATAATCATAAAATAATCAATCAATAATCATATATCAAATATAAATGTAAAAAATCCAAAAAGAAAATATAGAAACCTTTCTATTTCTATATTAGAAAATGTATATTAAAAATATCGAACAATATTTGAACAACATCATACAAATATAGAACACATCCAGTGTGCAGTTAAAACTCTACAATAGCATTTGATCCTAACCATCAAAGCCAATCATACAATTAACTAAAATATCACACAGACAGGGTAATAGCTTTCCCTCCCGTGAGCTCTTGTCCATCGGTGGCAGCCTAAGCCCTCTCTCCTACCCATGTATGGTTTTCCTTCTGTGTGCTACACCAACCAGTGATCCCCCAGTCATCACCCACTCCCCCTACCACCACCCATCCCCCCCCCCCCCTCGTCCAACAGAACCAAAGGTGTCCTCCGTAGCTCCGAGGGGGTATTGGAGTTGACCACCCCCTTCGCCGAACTGAAATTGTGATAATGACATCAATCGCCATCTCTGCTACCGAGGGAGATTAGAATTCTATCGGTGTTGGGAGGCGGCAGGATCGATGCCGCAGCGTTCTGCTGATCTAGCAAGGGGACCAAGACAACGTTTGTTTGTTCTTATCGCCGTGCCGGCGCTCTCGTTCACAGTGGATCATTGGGAAATGTATTAAGAGGCTGGGGTTGTATTGCTTCTCCCGGAGTAAGACCCCGGCCCCTTTGTGGGGTACGGGACCAGGAGCAAGGGCTGAGACATCTCCTCAGAGGCTTTTTAATGTAATGTTGAATCGCACTAGGGCAGGGGGGAGCAGGTGCCAACAGTTAGCCAACGCCGAGATGGAAGCCCTGTGTACCCGAGACTCTGAGAACTCATGTGTTTTCAGATTGAAAATGTCTTTATATAATTTTGTATTATTACATTTTAATTGCTTTAATTGATTTATCCATCTATTTTTTCTATTTTGTCAGGATGTCACGGTTAAATTGATGGTGTCCATCCATCTACTGTCAAATGACATGCAATTCAAGGTAAATTAAAAAGCAATTGAAGGCAATTGTACAGTTTTGTTCCGTTTTTTCTTGGTTGTTTTTCCACCAGGAATGAAAACAATTAATCACACAGCACACCATTTTATTTTTTTATTCCATCACTACTTATCTGGCTGAATCGCAAAAAAATATGTCAGACAAAATTGCATTTATTATATAAAAAGAACAACAGTGATTTGTTTTCTTTGACATTAGTCAAAACCCGAGCTCGATGGAAATCCAATTCAGAAAGCCACACAAAGTGTGTTTGTGCGTCTGTCTGTCCATCTGTCTGTCTGTGTGTGCGTGTGTTTCCATGTGCCTCAGGCAATGTAGTTTAATGGCCTTCCTATGTGTTAAGTGATGAGGATATCTGCTCAATTGTTTATGAAGAAAATCTATTATCACTTCAGAATTAAGATATGCTGGCTGTTGTAACATGATTTCAAGCAACGATAACGCTCTTGTTATTTTTTTTTCGCTCTGTGGCCCACTGTAGCTATATTTCACGTTGTCATTTTGATGATTCCAGTTCTTTTATTTTTACTTAAGCATGGCGGCCAGGAGTAATATAAATTAAGGTGCTTTGCCTAACAGATTGCGATGAAATAGCTAAATAATTTCCCAGAGAAAGATGGTGCCGTGAAACAGAATGATGTAGCAAATAAAATCCCAGACGCTAATATGACACAAAGCTGTCAACGTTGTTCCGGCTAATGTAGCCAAGACAAAGGACAGGGTGGGAGAAATAACTCACGTGGATAAAATATTCAACCGTATTTACACGGGGACTCTGTGTTAGTATAAGTGTTGATGGGCCCTTCTGATGTATTGCCCTAATTTTGGAGCCAGGCTTCTGGGAACCCCTGATCTATGGTAGCGTGTGTCTCTGATTCTGTCTCATCTGTAAGAGTGTAAGCATCTCCCGAGACCAATTGCCGAAGCCCTAATGACTATTCTATGCGTCCTGGCCGCCTTCACTTTGGCAGGGAAAATGTAATTGAAAATATTCCCATGCAAAGTTTCACCTTTTCAGGCCTCCCAGGGCACTCGTCTAAAAATGCAGACTAATTAAATATATGTAAAATATGGTATTTTACAGCTTTGCATGGTCAGAGGCAGTGACATAATTAAGTATGCTAATAATAAATAATACACGCGAAGAGAATGGCAGCTTTTGCATGTTTTATGCATTTGTTCTTTCTCTCGGGTCCATCTATCTGTAGCGCGTGTATCCATCCATCCATCCATCTATCCACTGACGTTTGTCCATATCTATCCATCCTTCCATCCATCCTTTCATCCATCCGTCCATTATCGCGCTGATGAACACAATCGTTTCAATGGACTCGATTGAAAATATTTCACGTGATACGAGTATTTAAATATGTTAATATGTCAATATTGAAGCACTTCAGCCGAAGGAGAGAGACGTTCCAGCGAGCGCTCCCTCCCATTCTCCTGGCCTCCATCTTAGCTACTGGGCGGTTAATCACGGTGAGCCATTCCAAATCTAATCCCTGACCTTTCGCAAGAGCCAGATATTAGCACAATTAAAGTGTCACAGAAGATGAGCTCAGATTTCTTGCAAATCTCCCCCTCAAAATGAGTTCCTGACGGCAGGAAGGGGGTGCGATAAGGCGCCAAGGAGGGGGGTAACTGATAGCACTCCTGATACTATGCATCCACATGCAGTTTAACCTTTCCCTCCGCCGTCATAAAGCATGTCAAACAATAATTGGACAACGAGATAAGGGGCTAATTGAATAATAAATTACCTTAAGTGAAAAAGAAGAAAGAAAGAAAGGAATGGCCCATGATGGCGGGCTCTGGAGGGGGGGGGCTACCTATCGCTTTGGTGCCTACCAAACAAATCATAGATTTGTTTTCCCTTTTTTGTCCAGCTGTCCACACTGCATGAGGCTTGATGGCTTGCTGCAGGCAGACACTCTATGTCTAAGAAAAGAGGCTTCAAATGGTCCATAAGCAATTCTAGAAGGGGAAATAACATGAGTGACTGGAGCACATTACAAACCCGAAGAATAGAGGGAAATTTACTTCCTGTTGCTCCCAGTTTGAATTTCAATCAAATTAGTGTCTGTTAAACTCAGAGTGACCCGTCTGGCTCCGTTTCATCTGAAATGCCGATGAGGTTGATGCCACAATTATCAAGGCAGGCATCTCTCTCAAGAGGCCAGCCTGTTGATCGGAGACAGCCGCTGAAAAATTAAATCATTTCCAGCGGACCCCCGGGAGCCCAGCGGGGTTGAGGAGAGAGGGGTTGGTGGGTGGGTGTGGGGGGGGGGGGGGGCTCGGCTAAAGAAACAATGCGTTTCAAAAAAGAAACGCACATACACAAACAATCACGCCCACATAAACACACACAAGCATACGAAGGCGCATGCACACACACACACACACACACACACACACACACACACTTGCGGGCGCGCATAAACACAAGCACCCAGGTTATGAGCTTCTCCTTCAAGCGGGCTGGTGTAACGACGTTACAGGAAATGGGCAGTTATAGATTAGCCAATCCCGCATTTGAATTTCAACTCCCGACCCAATATCACAGTGAGATAATCTGGGAAGTGGTAATTACCGTCAGATGCTAGCGTTTATGCTATATTTATTGACGCTGGCAACAATAGGCCTACTCACTGGGGTTGTCCAGAGGCCGTTGCCTGCGTTTTGTCATGTAATAAGATATATCAGCCCCTGTCTACATTTGACCTTTTTGACCTTTTCTTTTTTAGTTCGGGATAAGAACTGCACTGCCGAAGACCTTTTTTTCAAAAACGACTGCAATAGCAAAGTAATAATATCTAAGTGGAGAAACCTCAGAAGAATTAAAAATGCAATTCAAGAATATTTTCCTCGCCCCTGAGGTTCATACAAGTTTAAAAAAAAGTAATGTCCCACCAAAATCTGATTCCGTGGATCGCATTTTAATCACCACTTCATCAATGATACAGTGAGAGGAGAGCGAAACACATATTTCCATTAGAGCAGGTTTTTATGCGTCATGAATTTTGTCCACTTCCAGTAGAAGCCGGGCAATTTATTCAATCTCGATTTGCTTGAGCCTGAAATAGACACAAACGCCATACGTACGCAAGGACAGCATGTCCAAGACAATGTCCCGTCATCCGGAAACAGTGGGCCAAATCTCTGGAGAGCCACGCTAAGCGCATCACTGCACTGTTTCCCAACTCCTCCCCATTTAAGCCGGTGCTCGTCCTTATTATTAGGGCACATAATAAATAAATAATTTGGAGAGAAAAAGGAAGAAAACTCATGCAAATCCGTCCGATCCAGGGTATCTCCCTTCCACTCGTAATGCTAGTAATGCACATTGTGTCTGGAGGGCAGTCTTTCATTGATTATTCGTGTTAGTGATACACTCTTTGTCAAAGCCATGATACACAGGTCAAGACGAACCCTGGCAATGTTGTTACAGTAATCAATGATTCCGTAATTGAATACTTCGGAGAAGCTCATTAGCCGTCCAAAAATGGAATCAATACTTATAGTGACTTATTCCCCATCTCATACCTGGACGCATCTTTGTCTTTTTTAGCTCGAACGATTAACCAGGAACTGGAGCGTGCGGTCTTCATAGCTTATTCCTGCCTAATAGGGGGGGGGCCCTCTATGATGGACACACTTCAGCCACCAACACCCCCACACACTGACACACACACACACACACACACACACACACACACACACACACACACACACACACACACACACACACACACACACACACACACACACACACACACACACACACCCCGACACACACCCACACACACACACACTCAACCACAAACACAAACGCCGGAGTAAAACATGAGTTGTGATCTTCCTGGAGACTTCACTAATTCAGCCGGTCCTGCACCACTCAGGCAGGCTGAGTTTCGGCGGTGACAGCATGACGAATCTCAATCCATCACTTTTACACCAACAACTTCATTAGTTCAAACTGTACCACCATGCAGTTTCACATCTGCCAGGGAGGTGTCCGACGTGAAGTATCTCCTGCACACGTTATTACCCACTAGAGTCGACTAATTGCTTGCAGCTGAATGTTCTAATTGAGCCACAGTAGTCCTGAGGATATTTTCATAAAACCATTGTGCTCATGAATATAATATGCCTGGTCTGATACAGAAAAAAACACTCACATAAGTTGAGCGAGAGAGAGAGAGAGAGAGAGAGAGAGAGAGAGAGAGAGAGAGAGAGAGAGAGAGAGAGAGAGAGAGAGAGAGAGAGAGAGAGAGAGAGAGAGAGAGAGAGAGAGAGAGAGAGAGAGAGAGAGAGAGAGAGAGAGAGAGAGAGCCAATGGGATCTATTGAGGCCCCCGATCCAATTCTCCACACTCCAGGACTACACTCAATTTAGGGGTCTCTGCTGTTGTCATCACCCAGTACCCCCTCCTCCCCCCCTTTTTGATCTCCTGTGCAAATTAAATCTAAATTAGTAGGTCAAAGTAATCATAAAAAAATACATTTAAACAACTCCTGGGCAGCTCTGTAGACAGAGCCAGAGAAGTAACGGAAATATTATAAAAGGGGGGATAAAGGGAAAATATTCATCTCTGGAGGGGAACGTATTTCACCCCTATGAGGGATAATATTTTTCAGCTGGGCGAGCGAGCGCAGACAGCTTAATACTGACTGGCACAGATCAGCCTGCTGGCTATTTAATGCGACACCCATACGCCCAAGCAAGCATCCACACAATTTTTCGACCACAAATGCATCGTCGATAGTTTGGAACTGTGCAGTCCATTTCTAAAAATAAAAGGAAAAAAAATAAACATTCCCTAATTAGTCCCATGTGCGCAATTTCAAGTCAGGGGATGATCGCACTATTAGGAATGCTACATATCCAAAATTATGCAAAAGTGCGGCAGTTAATTAAATTCGGAAAATCCTAAAAAAGATGTATGCTCATGCCATGTCAGCCCTCTCGCTCCCCTGGTTGCTGGGCCAATGCAGTTTGTGAGTCGAGTGTGCAAGTGCGTGTGTGTGTGCTTTTGTGTGGGCGGCGGCACACACAATATCTGGGGGTAGGGGTCTTGCCCGACAACAAAGGGGCCATGAGCAAACTCTAGTGTGCCCCCCCCCACCCCCAACCCCCCACTCGTAAGAAAGAAGAGTGTGTGAGTCAGCGATCTAACTTCATCAAACACAGCTTGAGAATAAACCCTTTAAATACAAGAACCCAGAAGGCAGTATTATTATTACACTATTTGCTATATATCTCTATATATAGAAATATTTTTGATATACGTTTTATTTCCCAAGATGGGAGCAGCACATTTGCTGACAGTCCCAAACCCTCCAATATCTCTTCTTCTGCGGTGCTTGTGTGTCCTCCCACCCTGTCCACGTTGACTCCCAAGGCTTCCCAGTGTGACGAACGGCTTTATGTCTAAGGCCTTGAGTATGCGTCAAACACTGTGTGTGTGCGCGCGTGCATGTGTGTGTGTGTGTGTGTGTGTGTGTGTGTGTGTGTGTGTGTGTGTGTGTGTGTGTGTGTGTGTGTGTGTGTGTGTGTGTGTGTGTGTGTGTGTGTGTGTGTGTGTGCTTGCGTGCACGTGTCTCTGTCCATGCAGCTGTGTAACTCCATTAACCACTGAAGCATGTTTGTTATGTATCGTACGGGCGGTTTCTTCAAAGACACTTAGCTTATCGCGGGTGCATCAAACCGTCCATAATCGTGCGACTTTGTGCACAGAGCATGTGTTACACTTTCCTTGATTAGCGACTTAAGGCTGTGGGTGTGTGCGCTAGGCATTAGTCTACAGTTGTCCCAGTTGTCCTCTACAGTCGTCACTGGCGTTAGTTACATAAATGTACTGAAAGCTAATAAAATGGGCTGCTTGTATTTTTCACAGTTGTTTTAACGCATCACCTCGCAAAGCTAACATTTTCCCGATCGTTTGCAAACATCGGGCTCACACCGTCCCCGGAGTCCGTCCGGGGCCCCCGACCTCTGGGGCCCCTTGCTCTATGCACCTCGGAGCCAGAACTCCGGGGGCCCCTGCTCTCAGGAGGTTCCCCATCTGACTGGATATGAAGGTAAAAAACCTTGGCGTGGCGGTTTACCTTTGTGTCATGATCTTGAAGGCGTCGGGCAGGTAGCAGTTGACGTTCTCCATCTGAAAGGGATCGGCGTCGCAGATCTTGTCGTCCGTCCGGCCGTAGTTGGCGCTCTCGATCATGATGACGTCGCTCCCCGGACAGCGCAGGTCGATGGGGTAGCCCTCGCACGACAGCTCCCTCCGAACCAGGCCAAAAGGCAGGGCCGCACGACTGAACCCTGCACGGGGGAGGGAGGGAGGGAGGGAGGGAGGGAGGGAGGGAGGGAGAGGGAGGGAGGGAGGTGGAGGAGGGAGGGGGGAGGAGGGGGATGGAGGAGGCAGGGAAATAGGAGACAAAGAAAGGATTGGATATCAGTACAACGAAGAGAACGGAGGGAGGAGTGTAACATGGGGCATCCGATGGTCGTCTCTTCCAGCACGGGGATTGTGTTATTATAACAGAGGAGTTTACGGTACGCCCTATGCGTCAGGACCGAGACGTACTCGTAATGAGAACATTTCTGCTCTTGCTCACTGCTTCATGGGTTTTTAAGGGGCTAAATGGTGGTGGTCATTATCTTGTGTTTCAGCCATTCATTTATTTGGTCATTAATAAATAATACAAATGTATTCATTGCAGTGCATTGTTTGTATGCATATATTCAAGACACGTAAAGCGCTGGACACAGTGAGTGTATGCGTATCATCAACTACCAGTGTGTAGCAGCAGTAACCGGGGTGCGTCAAATCACCTGGGTGCCTCACACCCACTGCATGAGTCATTTGGTTGCAGTACCAGTCCTAAAGTAGGACTGGGAGACCTTATTTGGTTGGGAAGGATCAATACATTGACTGGTGTCGGCCAGGCCGGTGTTCCGGTTATGTTTTGTCCGTCTACCACCCACATGGCCTATTGACTGGCTGCTCGTCCTGAATCAGAATCTGTGGTCAGGCCTAGAACCACCACTATAATGATCAACAATCACTCGCTGGATTAAAGTCTCTACACCAAGATGATAAATATAAATAAATGGAAAAACCAAACGATACGGTAAATATTCAAATATAGTACGGGAATGTTTCCGATCGATACGTGTAATGGTATCCATGCCAACTTGTCATTCAAATCATCCATCCTGAGCTGCTGTCATTGGCATTCGTGGTCTATTCTGCGATACCCGTTTTAATCTGGGAAATGAAGCACAACAAGCATCTGTACAGCATGAGACTGTAATTTAATCCTCAGCACTCGCAATCGAAGACCGGACTGTTTGGAAAGGCAAGGGCGAGCAGACTGAGTCGGACAGTGTGTGTGTATGTGTGTGTGTGTGTGTGTGTGTGTGTGTGTGTGTGTGTGTGTGTGTGTGTGTGTGTGTGTGGTGTGTGTGTGTGTGTGCGTGCGTGCGTGCGTGCGTGCGTGCGTGCCGTGCGTGCGGTGCGTGCGTGCGTGCGTGCGTGCGTGTGGTGTGTGTGTGGGGGGGGGGGGGGTGTACAGTGGAGTTTAGTGGAGAAAAAAAATCAATATTGCGCCTTTGTGTTCAGTAAATGTGAATACAACCAAATAGCAGGATTTAAGGGTAAAGTGAACTATTTTGCTAAATTTTCTCAAATCCGTATGAATATCAGGCTTTACCAGATTTACAGGGACAAAGTCATGTCCTACTCCAGAATAAGGGCACATTTGATCAGTCCAAGAAATACCAGAATGTGGAATGTAAATAAAGACACAACGGACACACACTCACTAATTACTGCCTGTAGCCAAAGAATCGAAAAGCTCAGACATGACATGGCATCTGGCTTTTTGCACCAATTTAAACTCCTGTCTTTATTTTTTTTTTGGTCATCCCATATTGGTCCTGCCTCATGAGGTTATCTATGTTTACAAGCCCTCAATGTACCAAAAATTTGGTTTGCATTCCTGGGGTCAGGCAAACGCCAGTCTTGCTTACATCGTAGTGCCGAGATCATTCTGCAAATGGGATTGACATGGCTGGTTTGACCTGTGACTCCCCCCGAGCAAAAGGGCTTGGGAGACCTTGAGAGGGAGAGACACGTAGCTCCTAACTGCTCCTGAATTAGCTGGTTGCTGCCCTTGGTGGTGGATATCACCAGCCATGTGTGACTATAGGGGGGCATGGTCAAAAAAGCAAAGTTTACAAGTTATTAGGGCTTAAACTAGCTATAGAGGTTCCAAAAGGGCAATATAAATGCTGACTATTTAATTAGAAAGATTGTTCGCTGTAGCAGACCATGATGACTTACCCGATGTAAATATGGTTTAATTTATTGAGGCTTATGTCTTGAGTAGACGATGCATACAGTTCTATTAAGGCCATTTTACAACCATGCTCATGTGCGCAGTTAAATCCATGTGTAAGACTTTAGATTGCAACAGGAGGAGGCTTTATCAATTAACTACAACTGCAATTATACTGCCTGACTAAATGCTACGCGACAATTATAAGGAATTAACAATCTATATTGTACACACTGTTGTACACTTGTACGCCAGGAAATACAACTGGTATTTTTCCAATGGAAAATACATGTTGTACACAAATTTGCACTGCCTGAACTCTGTGTACCAATCAGCAAGTATTGCTTAGGTGCCCAGCGCTTTATTTTGAAACTGAGACAGATCCGAGAGGGTAAACAACAGCTAGGCCTATAACTCCTTACAATCTGGCAGCTGTCTTAGTTTATCTTGACTCTCTGGAGCTATTTGTTGGGAAGCTTACAATCAGAAGGGCAGATCGGCTCTGTATCCCTTCACTTTTTCTTGACAACTTCTCTCATGTGACCAATGCGCAATAAAAAACTGAAGGCTCTTAAGTTAGATTTTTCAACATTTCTGCTCTGTAAATGCATAATGTGCGGTACAATTTTGCAGAGGTGTGGAGGAAAAAAAACCCCAAGGGGTGTAAAATGTAAACGTGGTGGTTGAGCAACGGGACTTGACAGCCAATCTCAACTTCATCAATGTTTTCCACCCTAGTTCCATCAAAAGTCAGAGGCGTGCTCTGTCATAACTACAAGAACCTATGTTATACATCAATCACTGCCAAATGGCAACTTTTATACCCAACCCTGCTTTGAAATTACCCTCTGTATAATGGAGACATCTGTCTGTTTCCTTTCTTTTCATTACTAGAAGAAAGTTCAATACAAAAAGCCACATATGGAGCTTCTGACACAATTAAAAGCTTTGTACTTGCTTCTCTACCCTGCCATAACAACTACTCACCATAAATACAAATAATGGACTAATGATGCAAGTTATGGTGGTAAACAAGTGTCACAAGCACATTTTGGCGGTACAGAAACTTCAGCTTTCAATTCTTCTTCATCCGATCCGATGGCCTTTATCGGGCAATGAACTGCATTTGCCTTACTCTGGAGGTCACACGGATCAATCTTACAGCGATCATGTACCTCTGAGTGGGGATACATAAGGGTTCCATTGACCCACTTTCTGCTTGGAAGCGATCTGGATCCATGCAAATTGCCTCCAGAGTTGGAGTTCTCCAGGATCACTAGCCAAACCACACCCATGCCCAGCGACCCCAAAAACACTGTTAAAACACTTGAATCAGTCTGTAACGGCTTTAACCCCCCAGATTCTGGTTGCGTGATTTACTACTGATTGGGTCTGTCCCCTTAAGTAAAGGAGCAGAAAGAAAATGTGTACAAGATGAGACATCCACTGAACCTAGTCTAGCGGCTTTTCCACTCTGCTGATGACAGGGTGCAGTAATGATAATGCATTTTCCTGTGCAAACCACTGGAAATCAAACAAAAGTCTGCTCGTCCAATGGATTCACCAGCTGCGCTTTTGCATTGCAAACGCATTTTATGTTAAAAATGATTATTTTCATAAATTTATGTTCATTCAGCTACAGGAACATCTACATCGTAATTCACTGTTTGAAACATTCCAATCTGTTTTCCGCACTGCCCATAGTACAGAGACAGCATTGTTGAGGGTAACCAATGACCATCTCATCTCTGCAGATTCTGGATCCCCCTTCTCATCCTCCTCGACCTTTCAGCGGCTTTTGACACTGTCAACCACACATCCTCCTAAGCCGCCTCCACACCGATATTGGTCTCCGTCACTCCACACTGGACTGGTGCACCTCGTACCTCGCTGACAGGACAGAGTACGTCAGCCTGGGATCAGCCAGGTCCCAAACAGCCTCGTCACTTGATGTCCCCCAAGGATCTGTCCGAGGATTCCTGCTCTTCATTTTATGCATTCTGCCACTGGGTCGTGTCATCAGCCGACACGGCATCTCTTTCCACTGCTACGCCGATGACACTCAGTTGTACCTGCGAACCGACCCCCACCTATGCTCTACCCCGGTCCCTTCATCATCATCAGCTCCCTCTTCACCACCATCTCTAACCCTCTCCAACTGCCAGGAGGAGAATAGGGCGTGGATGAGTCACAACTTCCTCCAGCTGAACAGCTCTAAAACTGACGCCATACAAATTGGCACCCCTCATCAGGTCCAGTGATCATCCATAACCACCATCTCCTTCTCCGGTAAAGACATCCCCCTCTCAACCACAGTTACCACCCTCGTGTGAAGCTGGGCCCACAACTGACCTCTGCAAACCACATCAAACATCTGTGCAAAACCTGCTTTTTCCATGTCAACTACGTTTCTAAACTCCTCCCCTTCCTCACTTTCTCTGACGCAGAGAGACTTGTCCATGCCTTAATCTTCTCCAGGCTTGATTACTGTAACAGACTGCCCATCGGTATACCCAATAAACACCTTCAGAAACTTCAATTCATTCAGAACTGCGCTGCCCAAACTCTGATGAAAACCCGTAAATACGACCACATTACCCCCATTCTTCAGAGCCTCCAGTGGCTCCCCACAACCTCATGAATGCAATACAAGATTGCCCTCATCACCCACCTTTGCATCTACGCAACACCCCGCAATACCTCAAAGACCTCCTTACCCCACACTCATCCACCCGTAACCTCCGGTCCCAAAGCACCAACCTCCTCCATCAGCCCCTCACAAGACTTCACACCATGGGAGAACAAGCCTTCTGCTCCGCTGCCCCTCACATCTGGAACTCCCTCCTCTCACATCTGCGAAAACCACAGTCTGTGGACACCTTTAAAAAAGGGCTTAAAACTTTTTTGTTCAGGCAGGCGTTCTTAAATTGTCCTTAGATATTTCATAATTCAATATGCACTTCAACGCCTCTTTTAAGTATTTTTATTAATGTATTTTATAACTGGATTTTAATGTGTTATTGTCCTTAGTGTTCTCTTATTCAGTTTTTCCGTTTCTGTAGCACTTTGAGATTATTTTATGAAAAGTGCTTGACGTTTTTTTTAATTATTTATATTATTATTATTATTATTATTATTATTATTATTATTATTATTATTATTATTATAAACAACAGCTGGACCAATTGATCAAGCCCTGTGCCAAACTACAATTTAATCTGGGTGTCGTATGGTCTTTTTTAGGAGTCAAGCGTGAAGAAACAAAAATCAATGCATGCAGCAATCTAACAAAACCGATTCTTGAGGCATTATTTCCATCTCAATAACGTGAACAATGTTCTGTCCCTGTCAGCGGTGTAGAAATAATGAATCCTCCTCCCCAAAACCCTAATAGTTGAACACATTGTGCTGCATAAGGGCACACGTAACCAAATACCGGAACCAGATTCCGCCTCCCCGAAAGACGTCAAAAATGTCTTGTTCAACCGCACTGTTCGATTGCATGTTCGAGGTGAACATTTTCTTAAGGAGCGTATGCTTATCAATCGGATACCTGAATGAGTGCGAATCACAAAGAGGTGCCCCTTCTGGACTAATTAAACAGCTCTCGTGGAGGATCAAGGCATAGTCAATACAATCTATTATGTGGAGGCTCAATCCTGTGTCCATGGCAACCCCTTGCAGAAGAGCCATAATTGGCCAGATCCCTCCCATCATTGTTGACACTCTTCCTTATCATGCATTCTGGTCAGCCCCACTTCTTACCCGAGGAGCGTTTCAATGCCTTGATGCCAGGGATGTAGCATACATTGCACTCAGCAGTGATCAGGCCTGTGCTGGAGTACAATGGCAAGCATTCAGTGAGAGGAGAACTCCTCCTTCACACAGACTGTAATTAACTTACTGGCCCGAGCGTACAACATTGAATATGGACCCATTGTTAAATCAAAGGTGTGTGTGTGTAGGGGGTTAGGGGTATACAGTATATACTGTAAATATATATATATACTGTATATATATATATATATATATATATATATATATATATATATATATATATATATATATATATATTCGATTGTGCATTTTTGACAGCTCCATTTATTTATTTTCGTTCTTTTTTCCAACATAATGATCACTCAACCTTTACCGTGCACTGATTGTATGGGGTTATTAATGCTAACATGCGGCTAATTGATTTTGATTGGTGCCAGAGACCTCTGTTTCCACGGGTTGAAGCACTTTATTACACTAATAGAATGCTTCTATTTTAACCCCCCCCCCCCCCATGTTGGCATTTAGTATCATGTTCAACCTTTCAAATGACATTGAGCCAAAACACAAACTGCAGCTACAGAACAAAAAAAAGGCATTATATGCAAGGGGGGGGGCAATTAGAGTCCGTCTCCCCGGTGCTGTAATATTTTAATTCATTCTTTGCCTTCCGAGCCAAATCAATTGGAAAGTGACCATCTGCCAGGACGCAATGTCACTGAAGCGAAAGTAATGAACAAAATGTCTTCCAATTTCACACAAATGACGAGTCATTAAGACCATCGGCTGCTACCACGAAATGCAGCTTCGTCCAACACTGCCGGACATGGCGGTTACACTGTTAACCATGCGTGGAAACCACTAAATACTGTGTGTGTATACCGGTACACCCTTTAAAAAACAGCACTCATTTCATAGAGAAACAAGATGACCAATGCAATGGATACCGCCGTGGCCAGATACCGAACGTAGGCAGCAGAAACGACAGGCTCCGTGGCTCTGTGGCAGCATAGACGTCTCGCCTACAATTAATGCTTTTCACATAACATTACTCTGTGTACCTTGAGGTATACAAGCTTTCAGAGTTATTCTGAGGGGGGACAGAGGCAGAGGGCTGATCAAAAGACCCATTCAGGCGCTCCCACCACCGCCTTTGTGGTGCGCAGACAAAAGAGAGATCTCGGATTATTTTGATGTGAAACCAGATAATTTTTTCTGTCGAGATCCGATGAGGAAGTGTGACCGAGGCGCCAGCCCAATGCTTGTCGTCCGCCGTGAACGCATCCCTTTGATTCTCCTCGGCCCGGCCTGATGACGGCTGAACAGCGGTCTGTGAATGAGCGAGCATTTCCACCATTATTCTGCGAGTCTGTAGGTACAAGGCTGCTTGCTGGCTGACTCAGGGTGAAAGGACAGTGTGAGCTATAGAAACTTGGCTGAAACCACAGGAAACACAGCTTGGATCCCCATGTTTCTGAGGGCCTAGCCTTCTCGGCCAAGCCAAAGAAACTGAGAACTACAAAAATAATAACGAAGCTTGGCTCTACCCCACAGTGGCGAGCTCCTTAATCCATAGATCCTTTACAACAGCATGTGTCATACCGGAGATGGGCCCACACAAGGAAGTAAAAGGAATACAAATATTCAATATTTACAAGCTGAATGAAGCACCGTGCTTAACAGCAGGGCACTGGGTGGACAGAAGACTAGTGCATGCAATCAGCCCTGGTTTTTTCCCCCTCCTAACTTGGCCTGTACCCGGACAAAATCCTGCCCAAATCTGGACAGATTTGACCGCAGCGTGGGGTCACCCAATCAGACCAAAGCCATGTGGCGCTTAAATAAAAATGTGTTTTTAATGTTGCAATATATTTAGAACATTCATTATTAATATGGATCATTTATTATTTAGAACACAGCGCTTCTTGATTAAAAGAGGCTTTACGGCGCTTTATTTAGAATGAGTCGTTTGCGATAATGACCTCGTAATTAGATCTTGGATCCTTAATGATCACATCTGACCAGTGCACCCATACGTCCAAAGTCCTCTCTAATGTGTTGCTTTGGAATCCGATTGGATTATGTGTTCACACACACTGCACTAATCCAAATGGGCAATGACCATCACAACACATAGATTGAACTGTATTATAAATATCATACGTACTACTATTTTATCAATAAAATTGTACTACTAATCATAACAACAATATTTGTATTGTTTAAAATGTAATGTTAACTCTAATAATCATGACCATCATAACGGTCGTTATTATAATTATTGTTGACGTTGCTTTGCCAGAAATAAGTGACGGGAGCGAGGGGATGGGGAGAACCAGTGACGTGACAGGGAAGGGAATGGCCACTGCAATGGGAGCAGGGACACAACTCATTTGTATTCCCCGAAGCATCCCATTCACTCCAGTTCATCTGCATCCCTGCTCCCTCTACAGCCCCCCCCCCCCCCAGGGGGGCTATCAGGTGCGTCTTTGATATAGGTACACAGGCTCTGAAAAATATCTTGTCATTTATCTCTGGATCGACATGATGGGGGAAAAGAAATCCTCTAGCTGTTTGTTCTCCTTTGGTGCTCGGATGGGATTTTCTTTTCTTTTTTTTTCTTTTGCCAAAAGAAATTTAGCCTGTCAGGGAGCCCTCTGCTGCCAGCGTTTCTAAACGGAAAGACAGGCCCACACGTGGGGCAAGAGTGGTTGTCTGCACAATTTGCATCATTTTTTTTTCACAGTGTGCCTAAGCAAGGCTGAAATTACAACGTACATACAAAACTTGCCATACCTTTGGCAAAGAGCTAAAAATCCAAGTCTGTTAAAACGCACTAGCCAAATTCAAAATCTCTCCCGAATGTATTCCTTTTTCTTTCGTCGTGTTCAATCATGTGATGTATTCAAACCGATACAAGATGGATCAAGTGCTGCAGATGAAATGGTAATGCCGTGCACCCGCCAGAAAGTGAGCCTCATCAGATTCCATGTTCACTTGGGTGGAAATCAACCTTAAGGCCTAATTAAGCCCTAACGGTCTGGTCAAGGTCATAAATCCTCTTTTTTTCATAATGCATTATTGACTTCACATCATCATCTGCCCATGGCGGATGACTGAACTCACACAACAGCACACAATGTCATCATGTCTCATATTGGCTATCCTCTGGATATGTGTGTGTGCGTGTGCGTGTGTGTGTGTGTGTGTGTGTGTGTGTGTGTGTGTGTGTGTGTGTGTGTGTGTGTGTGTGTGTGTGTGTGTGTGTGTGTGTGTGTGTGTGTGTGTGTGTGTGTGTGTGTGTGTGTGTGTGTGCGCGCCGTGCGTGCGTGCGTGCGTGCGTCCGTGCGTGCGTGCGTGCGTGCGTGTGCGTGCGTGCGTGCGTGCGTGCGTGTGCGTGTGTGTGTGTGTGTGTTTGGGGTAGGGGTGGGGGGTTCAGGTCAAGCAGAAGGTAAACAAAAAGGACGTTATCAAAATTCAATTTCTGCAGTGACTGTCACATTGGAAAACCCTTCAGTGACCCAGAAGAGGTGTATCGATGAGCTGTATGACTAGTATTTCTACCAGAAAACAATTGATAGAAGCTGCACATAGGCTCTCAATGACTCAAATATTGTGGAATATTGAGAATGACATTCTGTTTTTTTTTATGTGCCTTGAAATGTGAACAAATAAGGACAACAGGACATTTTAAATCCATCTTAAAAAAAGATTGTCGACACATAATCGAACACCACTCCACTCGAAAATGGTGCTGTAAGTGCCATGCTCTTGACCACGATAATGGCCTCGTCCTATTTGAAGGGAGAGATTGTACCGGGCAATAGCCGTTCAATTTATTATTTTAGACAAACAGGAACTTTGGACCCGATTACTCAGCCTTATTGCCGCGTGCACCACTCGTTATCGTGTCACCCAGAGTTAGCTCAAGACCCGGTCGCATATCATCTTGTGAGGAGTGGCACGGCTACATCTGTTGCGAAAGACGGCACACAATGGATTCAAATGCCTATTGTTGACTTGCCTACTCCACCCTGTACCTCCCATTATAAATGCTCCCTTAAAAAAAAAAGAAGATGCGTGCAGGATTCCGAAGAGCGCCAAAGGTTTTCCATACTTCGCTCCGACGAAGCATGCTGAGCTTCTCAATTCAATAAGGGCGGGGGAAAAAAAAAAGAAGAAACGAAAACAACATTCCCGGGTGGATTCGCGGTGGCATGGCGCCCGTCGCACACGCCGCCGCTATAGCTGCTTGTGTTGCTCTCTCTTGCTCTCACACATCCTGGCAAAGACCGCAGCAGCAGCAGCAGCAGCAGCAGTGTTTCCCCCTCGCTGCACCGTCGCAGTCACAGGCAGCTCTCATGTGTATGCATTCTGGGCCCCATTATTCAGCCGCTGCCTCCACTGGCCCTCTTCTCCGCACCCCGCCTGACCCGACCTGGCATTTAGATTCCCCGAACCGGACTGACGGGGTAGAGTGGGACCCCGGGTGAGCCCGCGGACCGGCACTCGCTCTGTATGTAGCGCCTTTGTGTGGGAGAAGAGCACTGAGGGTTCCCGGGCGAACAGCCCTCTAGGGTTTCGGATTGTGGGTGCGAAAGTGTATGAATGTCTTGTTTTATTCGGCTTTGCCACGACGACACTGCCCAGTACTGCCACTTCTATCCCCGGCCCCACCCCCCAACACGTCTCCCAACAGTTTTTTTTTACTTTGGTTCATGCATTATGCATTTATGTATTTGTCCTTTAAACAGGCTAAGGACGAGTCCATGCAACAATGGGAGAGTCAAATGCCTCAAAGTCAAAAACATAGACATTGCAATTCCCATTTAAGTTAGTAACTGAAAGTAATTTCACTATTGCATGGCCTTGTAATTCCAGGAGATGGTATATTTTCATTGAAGTAATGAAATATGATAATATATTCTCTGTATTTTCATTTGAATCTTGCCGTCCTAATTCTCCAAATCAAGTACGAGGCTCTTCAACATATTCTTAATCCAGCAGTGGCACAGCGCCACCGCTGGATTAATAGCGCTACTGCAATGGGCCATGCAGTTCCCATAATTTTTTTGAGTTGGAAATTATATTGGGTGTCCCAAATGTTATTTGTTTTATTTAAATCCTTTAAATTATAGGTGGCGCCGACTGCACCCTCCTCAATTGTTACATTGTCATTATTGTCTTCTGAGAAACAATATGGAAAAATACTGACAGCAAAATAGTGTTCTGGTATATAAAGATAGAAAACTCATGATACTGCAGGTTGCAATAGCTCACGAATGGCTTTAGACTTAATGTAGGAAGCAGGAAGAGAAAAATGTGACTTAATAAGAGAAAGCAGCCTACATTTCTGATTGTGTAGAACAGAAGTAACAGTGTTATGTGATACACAGACGAAGGGGTGGCTACAAATTGCAGACTGAAAACTTTATTTGTGCTAAGATTAATGCCAAAAATGTTTGGCTCACAGTAGTGGCTCGCATGCTATCTGGTTATGTACTTATTCCATTTTAGGAGACCATTCTTGGTGGAATGCAATACTGCCCAACTGGAATAAGTGATCACACCAAAACCTCTCTGCGCACGCACACGTCAGCACTATGCGCATGCACGTTAGCACCGTGCACGCGCACGTTAGCACCACCATGCACACGTCACCACCATGCACATGCACGTCACCCCCGTGGACACGCACATCAGCATCGCACATGCACACGTCAGCAATGTGCAAGTGCATGTCACCACCGTGCACATGCACGTCAGCACTAGTGCACGTGCACGTCAGCACTGTGCACGCGCACGTCAACACTGTACACGTGCACGTCAGCACCATGCGTACACATCAACATAGTTCACCTCACACAGACCCTACCAATGCTGGAAAGATATCATAGAGGGAGGCACTTACTTATGTCTAACTATAAAAACAAAAAATAGAAATTCAAGTACAACAGATTTAACTTCTGGTCAAAATGAATCAAGCATATAGCACCGAAGGACCTATGACAAGCGAACCAAATGACATCAAATGACACTCATATGGATTGCTAATTGTATCCATGAAAGAACTGCTTGTGAAACCCTATCACATTTGTTTCAGACCATGGAGAGGAAGCTTGAAGGAGAAATACCAGGCCTCCTTCTAATGGGAAGCCCTCTGAGGGCTCTCAGTGACTCAGAAGGGTCAACACATGACCCTGTGGAGACCAAGTTCCACTGACCTGCTGTCTGGACCCAAAGGTCAACACCAGCTTCCACCATGTTTGACAGGAAGTAAATCAGCACTTAATGACTGGTTGGTGACTCCACAGTGCAGGCTACCAGAGCAGCGCACGAAAGACAAACTGAACCATGCACCATCCGAAAGAGAAATTGTGTTTAAGGAATAACGAAGAGACAAAGCCGAGCCAAAGAACGGTGAAAATAGCTCAATGATAAGGCACTCCCGGTACCTTCATGCACTAGTAGTCTAAAATCTTTTATATTTATGGGTGTGCCTTGCTTTTATATTTATAGTACCACTAAATCAGAAGAGAAAGCAAAGGGCAAGCAAGAAATCCATCCAACCAGCCCTAAGAGTGAATCTGTATCTCAACAGCAGATCAGCTTCTCATGATATTGCTTAATTGACCCTTAGTTGGGGTTGTATACGTTCTGTGAGTCACTTTGTTCCACCATGGTATTGTGTATTGTTTGATATAGGTATGATTCATGCGGAAATGGTAACTATGCATTTGTGCTTCAGAACACGTTCCTTTGAGCCTCTTGTTCTCCTTTGAAAGGCGTGATAGCATACATCTACAACACCTGGCGATTGTCGTTGATGTTGTCCCCGTCTCGCGGTGTACGCATTTGAAAACAAGAACTCAGTGACTCGCACAACATACGAGTTGAGGGTTCCGCGGCAAGGAACATTTACATCTCACATCGCTTTGTTTTTCCAATAAGTCAGAAAACAGAGCTAGATTGATGAATGGCTAACTCAAGACATAAAACCCTGCTGGCCTTGATGCTAAAGCATCCACTAGACTTAAGTCTGGAAAACAAAGAGCTTTACTTCCTACAAGTCACACAAATTCTAACATCGGGACTCCATGTGACATGGTGCTTACAAATGCTGAAATTCCCCAGCAATACAAAAGCTAACCGCATTTACCACTTGACCTCGACTGGACTGGTTTAAGGGGTAATTAACTGACATGCTTGTTGCTGTTCAAATTCCCCCTTTTACATTGGATTGTCTCAAACATTGCCCTTCCAGTCAGTACCAGACAGAACTATCAATTCAAAAGATGTTTATTTTTTACTATTATCAAGCATGTAGCTTTCGTGATGTTAAATAATAGTAAATTCAAAGTGAAGCCATTTACCAAATTCTAAAAGACAAAAGGTACACACAGAAATGTAAACATATCCAGGACAATCTACATTTAAGGTTAAGAGATTAATCCGTCCGAATGTCACACATTGTTTTACTCAAGAGGCCCCTACACACCTTCTGTTATGTCTGCCATGGCTGGATTAGAGGAGACAAACAAAAACACTCAACAATACATGTCCAAGGAGTAATCTCAGTTTGGACAAAGACCAACGCAAAGAAGATTGCAAAATCACGTGCATAACTGTAATCAGTGAAGAACGCCATGGCCATCACAGCTTGTTTTGCTGATGATCTGTGATATACTTCTTGGAGGCCCACATAATTCTCTGTTTGGCAAGAACAAAACGGGACAAAGCATGGAGGAATGTGGCCCAGTGCAGACTGGGAGAGAGAGAGAGAGAGAGAGAGAGAGAGAGAGAGAGAGAGAGAGAGAGAGAGAGAGAGAGAGAGAGAGAGAGAGAGAGAGAGAGAGAGAGAGAGAGAAGAGAGAGAGAGAGAGGAGAGAGAGAGAGAGAGAGGAGAGAAGAGAGAGAGAGAGAGAGAGAGAGAGAGAGAGAGAGAGAGAGAGAGAGAGAGGGAGGGGGGGGGGGGGGAAGAGCTGTGTGGGAGATATGTGGGTATATATATGGCTAATCTACGACCCATGGTCGGTTCCCAACCAGTGAGACCCTCATGGGACCTGCGTGAATGCCATTATCTTCAGGAATCAACGTGGGAAGAAGGGGACAGTGGAGGATGGAGGAATCCACCCTGCTGAAACCATATCTATGTCCTACTGGACCACTCCTCTCTCGCTAGACAAGCCCGAAAGCCAATTAAGGTCCATGTTAGAGGTTGAGCAACGCGTCAAACGACGAACCGTTTCCTGTTATTTTTTTCCCTCACAAAGTCCACTATTCAAAACTTAATTATACAATGTGCTGCGGCTCCTTGGGGACCTGCCCTTTGCTCCGATGTATGAAGAAGAAGAAAGAAAAGTCGGTGACCCCTTAAACAAGCCAAGATGTCAAGAGCATACAGCATGGATGAATGCATTCATAAATGGCTGCTTACTTACTTTCCGATAAAAAATATCACATGAAGAATGCGAGTTGAGGGCGGTTGACAACGAGGCGATGCGTCTTCCTTCCCCTTCCGGGACAGCTAAATCGACATGAAGCCGCCGAAATCTCAAGCCATAAATGGCTATGGATGGTGACAGCAAACAGCAAACTAATGATGCTTCCCAAGGTTATCTCCGTATAAATAACCATTAAAAAGGAACGCTGAGGCAGCACCCTAAACCCAGAGACACCTGAAATGTGTAGCAGCGCGGTGACATAAACCACAGTCAAGGACACTAAGCTAATAATCATACACGGCCTCCATTTTGGGGTTTGTTCCGCATTCTTCCTCACTTTCATGGCACCCTGAGCGATGGAATGGGCCATCCTGGACCTGTATGCGTGTGTGTGTGTTTTTGTGTGTGTTTTGTGTGTGTTTGGTTCTGTTTGGGAGGAGAGGCAAGAGAGAAACTGGGAAGGGAGGCTGCCGCCATGTTCTTGCATGGCAAACACCAACCTGGAGCCAGCTGTGACAAAAACCCTAATCCAGCAAATCCCTCCTTCCTTTGCTGAAAATCCTAATGAGGATTTGAAGTGCTCGGCAGGGAGGTGCCCCAGGGGCCGTTGTTACACCTTGCCACTGCTTGCTTCCCCAGCCATTGTCCTCTTATCTCCTTATCAGCCCAGAGCTGGCCGGCGATGAAAGAACCAGGACAGCATGGTCCGCATCCGTACACACCCGGCCCCGGCATCGGCCAGAGACACTTTCTACGGTCTGCCACAAAATACGCAGGGTTCACTCCGGTTGGAGAGACGAGAGAGCGACAGATGCTCTATCCGACAGGAGTAAAGGACAAGGAGAAAATCCCTTCTACCCAAACCCATCCAACGTCCATCCTTTAGTTTGATAATTCATTTGAAAGACGGCAAAACTCTGCCTAACTCCAGGCATTAATTCTGGTTAAAAATAAAAGAATGCATTTTGTTTGTTTCAGCAGTTGTGCTTTGGGCCAAGCTTTCCCCAAGTCTTAAAAGCTGAATAGGAGTTAAGCAAAATGTACACCAGGAAATTGTAATCGCCTTCTTTGAAACAAGTTCTCTCAGAAACAATAGGTTGCTTAATAATGACACAATTGAATAGATATTTATTTCTGAATGCTGCAAAGGTCAAGTACACAGCCCTTTGCTTTAAGAAACGTGTATGTTATGTAGGCTAGAGAATAGGCCAATACATAAGAGTGCCTCATTTTGTAAAGAACTAGAATTAGTGTATTCTTTTTCATTCTCTGTTGATCTAATATTTGATCAATTCCAACCAAATCCAAAGTATTAAGAACATTAATTATGAATACCTGTAGACCTTGTATTTAAGTCTTTCAGAATCTTCAAATGTGTGCGATTATATTTTTCAGAAGGTCTTGATTACATAGTTCACTAACCATACAGTGAACACTTTATCGAATTGTCCCTACTTTTCACGATACTACATGGAAATCTTGAAGATGACCTTCCAGTTACCCTTCATTAAGCAGAAGAAAGAAAGGTGCTAGTGCTCAGCTTTCATGTCAGATGGCAGTCTATAGAATGCACTTTGCTAACCCAAATGATCCACTCTTTTGGCACAGAATCCTGTTCCTTCTTCTTTCGAATTTTGGGAAGGCTATTGAAGTTTGTGTTCATGGCAGCACTAGGGGAACATTGTGGTTCTGTCACTGTCTTACGAACCGACCCCAGCCCAACCGGTTGTATACTTTTAAAGGCATGTCATCCAGTTTGACGATGTGCAATAAAAAAAAAATGTTTTAGTGTTTTTTGTTGTTTTTGTTTGTTCAATGTTTTTTTTTGGGGGGGTTTTCTAAATCGTAACATTTTGGTTATTTTTCTGTTGTTATTGGGACATTTGTAGAATTGTGTGGGTGCAATTTTTTTTTAATTTTTTTTGAATATTCAAAAAAAGGTCAAACTGCAAACTAAATTGTATTCACAAATTGTTTGCATGATTTAACTACTGTTATGTTAACTACTGTTACTGTGCCTTTCTTATTAAACGCAACTACGTCTAGTGCCCAAGCCCATGTTTTTATAGTATAATTATCAATTAAAATAACAATTATCTGTAATAAAATACGCTCTTTATCATGTTGCACAACCGGCTCAGTGCCCAACCTTGCATTTAAACCTTTGACGTCGCGGTTTCTCCAAATGAAATAAATCACAGCGAAGTTACATGTATTTTCACTTGTATGACATAAAATGAAAATACAAATGTATACGTATGATGAATATGCCGCCTGGTTAAGACGTCTGTACATGTGGACTACCTCACAGAACAAAATGTTGTCCCAGCAGCAGACCATGATGTGGGACTGCTCTGTGTGTGCCAGCACACAATGTGGATGGCTTCGTTGTTGTGAGTCATTTTAATACCTCACGGCAAACTATGTCATGTAGAAAATTAAGCTGAATCAATCAAAATAAACTAATATCCAAACTCTAGGACCGTTGGCTATAATCCGGTAAGAAATAGAGGCCTAACTGGCTCACGGTTTGGATGTTAACTGGGCTAGAAAAATATTTATTCTTTTTCGATAAAGAAGAGGAAAGGGAAGGTATTGGAGCTCAATAAATATTTAAAAAATGAACAAAAATATTTGTAGCTACCCACAGAGTTTTGACACTGAGTATTTCATACAGGGAAGTCAGATAAAACAAACACCGCTCCACCAACCAGTTTCACTGTGAACGTTGTTGAAAAAGAACGCAGGAGGGAGGAGGAAAATAAACGCGAACCCTCACTATTTACATCACGGCACTAACCCATTTGATTCAATTATAAAAATGCATTAAAAAGATATTAGGGGCAAGGATGCAGTGTAATGACGCATGTTTACTTGGGGATATTGTTTAGCCTGTAATGAACTGTTTTCTGGGCTGATCTCTTCCTCTCTCCCTCCCTTTCTCCCCCTTTCTCCCCCTCTCTCTGTTTGACTGGGATGTGTCTGCGGCCGTGGGTGAAGGCAAACAAGATGAGATGATTAACGACTAAACACAAAAGGTGAGGGAAATGTATAAACAAAAACCAGTGCAGTCTACTGTTTGTCTTTGCCTGGAGCAGATTTTAAATGGACGGGGAGGGGGCTGGGGATGATATCTCATTGTACAGGCATATAGGATATATGCTTACTATTGCTTGTGACCTTTGCGATGCCTGAATCCTTTTCAAGCTGCAGGCTGTGTGGGGGGAAAACGTTCTGAAGGGCTTTGGAACGAGATACATTGTGCAGCGCGGTCCTTTGTCGAATGGGATGCGCATGATTGATATCATAAGAATAAGCGGCTCTAGGACTGTTATTGGATTTCCTTTGGTTCCATCTTCAGCAAAAGCAGGGCATGATGATGATAATTGAACATGGTAATGACAAAAGCCCAAAGAATTGTGAATATAGCGAAAGCTATACATAACATAACATCGGGCCGCGGCGGAAAAACTGTTGACACAAACCACAACCAATTCAACTGAGACATGGAAATACGCCCTGTCTGCTCCGTCATCAAGCCGAATGCTTAACTGTCTTAAGTAATGAACTACTGCTCCTATCATTAAACACCAATGTCGGCTTGAACACAATTTGCCCCGGATAAAGTTTAGCAGCATAAAGCTCATGATTATGATGCACTCCGGAGTGGGTTTAATCAAAGCTAAACACGACGTGATTAAAACACATTCAGGCTTCAAGATTCGTCCTGGAACGCTAGATGCTCGCCTGCTGCCGCGAGATGGGAGCGCGAGAGAATCTACGGCGAGAGGAATTTACAAATGGCTCCCGAGTTCTGTGCCCCCCCACCACTGGGGACGAGGGGCGCTTTGAAGCAGAAAATCTCAGACAAATCACAATTTACCAACTAATGAAACCACTCCAGATTACCCCCTCCACACACACACACACACACACACACACACACACACACACACACACACACACACACACACACACACACACACACACACACACACACACACACACACACACACACACACACACACACACACACACCGCCACCACCCCATCCGCCTGGACTTAGTGTTCCCACCACAGCTATATTGCTCACACAAGCATCGCACTGCATTTAGTCAGGGGAACAGTGTTGGCTCTCACTGCAGGAATCAATAGGTGTTTTTTTGTAAAGAAAATAAATATATATATACATTTGGCACTGGCTTTAAAAAAGCCAAGCTATACACAGGACCAAATGTATCCCAGAGACAATAGCCTATTGATGAGAATCACTTGCGAAGGCCATTCGAAATGAATACTGGCTTTGCGACAATTCCAATGAAAAAGAAAAGAATAGCAGAGCACTACTCACCCTCGGTGGAATGTATTTGAGCCAACGTGATGGTACACAAGCAGATGGTGAGGAGTTTCCACAGGGGACAGGCCATCATGGTTCGCGGAGTGTGGATGGTCTCTGGCAGTTGGGTGGGGTGGGGCTGGGGCTGGGCAGGGCGAGGCGGAGGGGGTGATGGCAGAGACGGTCGGCTAGAAAAGTCCAAAGCAACAGGTCTGGAAGACGGTCATCGTTTTGTCTCCTGGGCTGTTAAAGGGAGCAAGGCAAAAGGGAGTCAGTTCTGAAGTCAACGTTCTGAAGCTAACATTAGCGAGGCAGCGTTCAAAAGGAGGCATTCCAAAAAAACATTCTCAGCGTTTAAAAAGCAAGGTTCATAAAGTCAACATTCTTAAAGGCAAATGTCCTCCAGAGAATCTTCTAAGGACAACATTCTACAGGCGACGTTTTAAAGGGAATCTTTTAAAAGGCGACGATCTAAAAAGACAGCTCTCTTAAGATTACCTTCCGGAGACAACGCTGTAGAAAGGCATCGCTCTAAACATGACATTATAAAGACAATGTTCTTATCACAACGTTCCCAAGACCTTGTTCTCTCCCACTCATCCTTACACAGGAAGCCATGTCTCCTCACCCCTGCTGTCTCTACACTGTCTGCCTACATGATTACAACGGCACACAAAAGGTGTGTATAAATCCTCCAAACTGTGATATACTGTGACAGATCTAACCAGGATAAGCCCAGAAGAAGGTCAATAATCCAGGGTCGAGGGGGGGGGGAAATCTCTTAATGGACGCTGAGTGGTTGGTGACCGTCACATTGGTGGAGAGATGATGAGATGAGAGCCTCATGTCACTGGTGCATGCATACACACACACCCACACACGCACACGCACACGCACACACACACACACACACACACACACACACACACACACACACACACACACACACACACACACACACACACACACACGCACACACACACACACACACACACACACAAACCCAGACGAGCCCCTCCCCGTCTCCATCTCGTCATGACTCCAAAGGCTGACTCCGTTGCTTATCTCACTAGCCAAACAACCCCCCCCTTCCCCCCCCACCACCACCACCACGCAGACACACACCCTCAAAAGATAGCAACACCACTCTGTTGTGACTGACCACACACAAGCTTATCTCCCTCTCTATACAACCTACCCCCCCGCTCCCCTTTTCCCCCCCCTTCCCCCTCACTCTAATTTACCCCTCTCCCCCACAACCCCCCCCCCCCCCCCCCACACAAAAAAATTCTCCCCTCCACTGCTTCACAAACCTTCTTCTACTACTACTACTACCGGTCTGTTTTCCTGTTTGTTTTTCCTGTTTCCCTACAAAAGCAAATGGCCTGCTTCCCCACCCCTCCCCACCCCACCCTCACCACTACCACCCCTCCCTTGTCATGGATACAGCGCAATGGGCTGTGTAGGGTGAAACCTAATGCCCACCTGAGCGCCCAGGCATGCGTTTCACACTTTTAACGGCTCCCTTTTGTCTGCCTGTTTACCCCGCCGCCGCTAACCCCGGGCCCGCGCACTCCCATGAACCATTAGTGCGTGTACCCAGGGATACCGCATCGCCGTGGCAACAAGGCACACAGGACCCCCATTAGGAACTGCTCTTTTTATTTGGTATTATTCTCGCCCTCTCCGTCCGTCTTCTCCGTCTTTTACCGTCTTGTCTTGTCTGGCCACGACCGGGTGTTCCAGTTGATTTATTTGTCTTTGTTTTTTTTTGTGTTGCCCTTGTTTTGTGCGGCAGAAGGGGCACAGCCCCTTCTGCCGCACAAAACAAGGGCAACACAAAAAAGATCCCAGCTAAAGGGATCTAATGTTACTTCTTTAGAAGGTCAGGGGTGGAAGGTGGGGGCACGAACACAACACAAATGAAAAAGGATGTTGTGTTGTTGTCGGCGGCGATGACGATGCCAACGCCATGGACCACTCTGCTAATGTCTCTGGACGAACCGGTCTTGTACTTCCTCCCCACTTGAAGGCAGATAATCGGTTTGCGTTTGCGGGGCGCGATGCGAGCTTTCATCGGTTCCTTCTGAAGCCCCGCAGACACTCGGCTGCAGTAGTTATGATTTCTTCTGCTTTCCGTTTTTTTTCCTCTCCTCCCTCTCTCGGCAGGGAGACATACGCGGAACGCGCACACACGTCAGCTGACAGGGCTATAATTAAAGCGCCCAATGATCGGGCTAATCTGAAATGACATCAGGACATACCTTAGACCTTCCAATTTGAAGCTGTTTAAGAAAAAGGGTTAACAGGAGGAAGCTGCGGAACAATGAGCAGAGTGTGTATAGCGTTTCGCCCGACACTACGCACACCCTGGCTGAGGCTTTTGACAAGACGCGGTGTGACCGCGGGGCACAGGTGTATTGGATTCAGAGAAAAAACTCCTCACCTTGGTCCTGTGATTTATTAGGCCAGCGGCTCTCTCTCTCTCTCTATAATATATATATGGATATATATAATTAGCCTATATCCGAAGGGCCTGCGTGAATTAAAGCCCTCTGGTTGTATTGGTGTCACAACAAAGCTTGCTTGAGCACATGGGTTTAAGAGACTCCCCTCCTCCTTCTCACAATAGGATTAAGTCTTCAGCGTTCGCTGCACACACTGTACACGCTCTCTCATCATGTGTGCGTTGTGCTCGACAGTACCTCTGCTTCAATGGAGCGTTGTGAAGCCGTCGAGGACCCAGACACCTTTTCCTTTCTTATAGCGGCTACTAAAGAGTGGCATCAGGCTTGGCGGATACATCTGTGAGATCTTACTGTGGCTGAGCCCTCTCCCCCCCCCCACCGCCCCCCATGAGGCTTAAGCGCTGAGTGCTCTCGAATACGCTCTGCCATCATACGACATCATGTCGATTTTAAAAGAGACGGGTACCATTTTGTCAGAACGAGACGGAATTTCAAAGATTACGTACAAAACAGCGTTGCTTTTAAAGAGGAGGACAGTATGTCCTGAATCACATCGAAGCCTGGATCCACGGTAATCTTTCATCGTGGCGGTGGATGGATGCATATGTACACACATCGACGGGTCAAATTAGACAGAAAGGACCGCCCCATTGCATTCAGGGGGCCTGGTTATCACCACAGGGGGGGGGTCTGGGAGAGAACGAGACGTTTGTGAGCACGCAAGGTCGGAGAGCGGGCCTTTCTGGGTACCCCGGCCTGCCTCCCATGCAGACGAAGGGAGCCCCCCCCCCCCCCCGCTGTGGATATAAATAAAGAAGGGCTCACCGTCGATGCCTACTACACGGCGATGGGTGTTGGGCAAATCGATGATAACAATCCTATACTTTAATATCGTCTGTTCCCCGCTGTGAGTGTTTAACATCCTGAGACACCAAAGGCGCAAAATCGGGGGAGTCTGCCTTTCTGTCGTCCTGCTCATTAAATGTGCTGAGGTCTCCCTGCTCTGCGTGGGGGCTCTGGTCTCATCTCTCTCCCCCTCACTCTCTCTGTCTCTCTCTGTGTGCTTTGGTCTCTCTCTCTCTCTCTCTCTCTCTCTCTCTCTCTCTCTCTCTCACCCCCCCCCCCCTCCCCTTCCACCAGACTCTGCCCACGTGCCAGAATCCATCGGTGATCATACCCTGGCTGTTTCCTTAAACAGCCCTCAGCTTGGGGGCTTGGGGGCTGGGAGGCTGGGGTGTGGGGGTGGTGGTGGGGGGGAGGATGGGGATGGAGGCCAAGGGACTGGAGGGGGGGGGGGGGGTGAGGGGGGAACCACCGGTCTCCTCCTCCACCTCCCTCCTCCACCTCCGGCCGGTCTGCGGCTACTACAAAGAGCGGTTTTCCCCGTTTCCTCGCCGCGGCGCACGTGACGATCGCTACCCATCTATCACCGCCGTCGTCATCATCGCTGTCATCCTCTCCCCCCCCCGCCCCCTGCTACGTCTCCCTGAGACGCTGCGACGATGATTAAGTCAATGTACTGTGAATGTTAAACACAGATTGCCAAAATGTCAACAGGCGTCACATTGTTTTGGCTAAATATGAAGTTGGCACGGGCAGATGTTAAAGTACTCTGAGCGATGGGGAAGCCACAGGGGCGTAGGCCCTGAGGCTTTCAGCATATGTGCTCTTGATGTATTTGCCAGAGTCGGCACATTCGAAACAGAGCACTCTGCAGCGGGCGAAAGGAGAGTGGCGAAAAATGTGATTCGCAACACTCTTTTTTTTTGGGGGGGGGGGGGGGGGGGGGGCGGATTGGGTGGTGTGGGTGTGGGGGGGTTTAAACTATAAGCGGCACACACACACACGCACGCACACTCTCTCACTCTCCCTCTCTGGTGCTCGGTCTCTCTCATCGCACGTACAAGCATTAAATACGTGCCTACAGGCTTGCACACTGGCACGCATAAAATGCATGCATGCATACATACAGACACACGCAGACATGCACGCAAACACAACATGCACACACATGCACACAGCCAAAAGGTACTTTGGTGTGTGCACAATGGTGCTAATGGAGGGGAGATGGCGGGGAAGGGGATTGATTGAAAAAGACAGTTTGAAATTTGAATGTGGGGTGAGGGAGGGGGAGACGGGGGAGACGGGGGGGCAGGCAGGCAGGCTTGGGGGTCGGCCGGGCCAAAACAAGAGGCAGATGTGAAGGAATCCTGCTCTCCTCAGACAAAGCTCCCGGTTGTCCCTCTATAGCTGTTAGGGAGGGCCACTGGAGAATAGAGGAAGAGTCAGGGCTCTTCTGTGGAAGTAGGTCTGGAAGAATGGGCAGGACACTGGATAAAGGACTCCGTCGGGGGGAAGGGGGGGAAGGGGGGGACAGGGCCGGCGTTACAATCTAAGATTGACAGCCTGCAAGTCTTGCTTGACCCTCGCATTAGCCCCCAAGCTTTCAACGCACCCCCGAGAAAAAGTGTGGATGTTAATTGTGGCGCAGACACAAGGACTGAAAGAAGGGGTAATATAGGACCCGGGACTCCATGAAATGTAAATCACCGACCAAGACGACCACATGTTGAATGGGGTGGCGTGGTGGGTGGGGGGTGGGGGGGGGTTAGACATTTGGTTCTCATTGCGTTTTTTTTTTTCCTCTTCCTTCCTTCTCCTTCAATGGTACGCTCTCATGCATGTATTCATATATACTATAAGGCTCCTCTTATCTCTGTTTTTCTCGCTCCCTTCATGGAAGGGAAGCTATAATACCTGGGGACCCCCTCAGCAGCAGTTCACTTCTGGAGGACTTTGCCTCGGCCTGTGCGGGGAAACTCTGTTCCCCCACGAGAGGTGCTCGCTGAAGATGGATCAGTTTTTGCGCCGGCGTACATTTTAAGAATGAATTTGCACTCCAGTCGGGGCAGAGGTGCATGGAGACCCCTGCTGTGTCGTATATGGGGCAGGGGGGAGTGTGTGTGTGTGTGTGTGTGCGTGTGTGTGTGTGCGTGTGCGTGTGTGGGGGGGGTGGGTGGGTGGGAGAGGCTGCCACTGACCCCCTCCCACTGGGAGAGGGGTGGGGGGGTTATTAGTGGAAGCAACAGAGGGAAGGAGCTAACGGTCTTAAAGGGGGGGGGGGGGAGGAGGGGGACTGGCTGGAGGTAGATGGGGTGACGGTTAGCATGAATGACACCCCAACTAAACACGATGTGACTGTTATGAGCCCCTGAGTGAAGGCCGTGACCCGGGACAGTGGACTCAGCCAGGGAGACACCGGGTCACGCATGCAATGCATGACTGGACAGTGGCAGGACAGCCCCACTCCCACTTAGTGAGGGTGAGGGGGGGGGGGGGGGGGGGGGGAGACGGTTATACAGGGGGTTAGGGTGTGTGGGGGGTTGGGGGGGATTTTCATTGTATTTAAATTTTTCAAACGTCCAACCGTTACATCTGCCAAAGGATTCCAAGCCCCTATTTTGTGTGCATATCATCGGCCTGTTCACGTTTTTCGAATATCAATGCCGTATTTCATTCCATCCTCCGTCCACCCCCCCCCCAGTCCAACTGCGGTCATACGGGGCAGTAACAGAGTAATCCAGACCCGCCCAACCCCTGGGTAGAACCCTTCACATCATCGTACTACCCTGACTGCCTCCCCTCATCCCGGAGCACAGGAATATTCACAGTCTGAATCAGAAAGAGCAAATCTGCAGAAGACAATTATCATAATAGTCCACGTAGTCATGTTGAAATGGTACCACTACAATCATAACTGTGATGATTATAATATTCATTAGGAGCTTACAGTAGCTGTTACACACTCCATTCCCTCCTCACACATGCCAGATGAAAACAGCATGAAAAACCCAGATATTCAAGCGAGTCGTTTATAAACTTTATTATGTCTGTGTTTCAATCTCTAAAAACAGCGCACCCTAATAATCCTAGCAACAATAATAATAATAATAATGTCCATTATTATCAGCTTACAGTATCCATTACACTCACACACACCCACACAAAATCACAGGCATTCACACACACACACACACACACACACACACACACACACACACACACACACACACACACACACACACACACACACACACACACACACACACACACACACACACACACACACACACACACACACACTCACTCGCAGACATACACACTCTCACGCCCACTCACTCACAGACATACATACACACACACACCCACACACACTTGCACTCACAGACATACACACACTCTCAGACACCCCAAAAGCCCACCGGAGGAGCGCTGTGATGTGCTCTGGGAGTGGGCATGGTCATGTGCGTTGCTCTTCCACTCCGCCTCCATTCATCATTTTTATGAGCCATTCAATTAATCGATTAGAGCACTCCCTACCGGTCGGGCCACGGGGCGACTCAATGAGGCGTTCCCACGTCAGTCCCGGGAACGCTCGTCGATAAATCGGTTCGGAATTAAAACCAAATTTGTGCGAAGAGCAAGGAAAACAACGTATAAGATCCCTCATTACAATGAGCTAATTCTGAGCCTTCAATTCTGAGTATGGAAAGGTGCTGTTATTATGATTAACATGTCACACAGTGTTATGACGTATTTGTGTTTACTACGATCAGGCACAAGGGATGACTTTCTCTCGACGGTGTCCCCAGGCGCCGTGTGCCCTCTCCCTCTCCGAGTACCGAATCCAGCGCTTCATAATCACTTCAACAATGCGTCGGGGAATCCTATTAGCTCCGATAGATACCTACACCGGTCTGTCGTCGTGGATATTGCGGGGCCGACGCGACCCGCCCCCGTCACGGAAAAATATTAATATGGGTTCCATCGAATTTCTAGCCACCCGTTGTAATTTTGATGTTTTAGCTGGGAAGTGAAGTGGATTATCGCGAATGAAATTTGAAAATGTCATTTCCACCCGCTGATAACACAAGACCGGTCCCCCCTTTCAGGTGTGCCGAGATAAGAATGAATTCCGCCCGGCTCCCCGTTAAACGGTGTCTTCGCCAAACGCTTCCCCGGTCGGGGGAATTAATAGGCTGACATTAATACAGCAAGATAAATAGGGAAGGGGTCAGGAATGGAAGCCATACCATTATAAGTATCTCCTGGGCGATAGTGGCTGCCAATCAGACCCAATAAGTCCTTGACACGCTGAGGTTCACCTTGGAGTACAGACAAGCTGCTGAAGGTATAGGTTAGCCTATGCATTTCACACAAACACACACACACACACACACACACACACACACACACACACACACACACACACACACACACACACACACACACACACACACACACACACACACACACACACACACACACACACACACACACACACACACACACACACACAGCCAAGCCAATTACGATATGCCTTGGTGAATAAGGCGAAAGGGCTGTTGTGGTCGGCAGCATTCAAGATCTACATGAGGGCAGCATAAAAGGGAACATTGCTGTGTGATCCGTTTTCTCGATGGCAAAGTTAGTCAAAACAAATAGAGGATCAGGCTCAGCGAGCTCTGTGCCGTGGGCCGAGGCGTCGCGTTCGCTCTCTCTCTCGCTCATTCTGCCGCTGTCTTTCTCTTCTCTCATCTCTACCCCCTCTATCTTACTCTCTCTCCCCCCTCTCTATCTTCCTCTCTTCCTTCTCTCCATCTCCCTCTGATCCTCTCTCTGTCTCTCCCTCCCTGCCTCATCCTGTCTTTCTCCGGCTATAATGTCTCACTTTCCCTCTCTCAGGCTCCATCTTTCGCTCTCTCTCCTCCTCTCCTCTCTCCTTCTTGGCCCTCCACCTCTCTTCTTCTATCCCTCTATGTCTTCCTCCCTCTCTCCCCTTCTCCCTCCCTCTCTCACTCTCCCTCTCTCTCTCTCTCTCTCTCTGAGAGCCTGTCTCCATTTCAGCCCAGTGAACTGTCATTGAGGAGCAGCACAATGCTATTTGGCTGGCAAAGTCAGGGGACAGGGACCTAGACAGATTGATGTGCGCTCACAGCCACTAACACTCACTGGCTGTTGGGGAGCTAGCAAGAGATAGAGGGAGTGTGAGAGAGAGAGAGACAGAGAGAGAGAGAGAGAGAGAGAGAGAGAGAGAGAGAGAGAGAGAGAGAGAGAGAGAGAGAGAGAGAGAGAGAGAGAGAGAGAGAGAGAGAGAGAGAGAGAGAGAGAGAGAGAGAGAGAGAGAGAGAGTTGTCACTTTTTGCCCAAGCCAACGTCCTTCACACACACAGCCCCCTAAGCCAGAGGCCAGCGTGTTGCGCTCATTGTCAACTCTTGTTTAGTTTATAAGACTTGGGCAGCTCTATATATTTCCCGCAGAGTATGTGAGTGTGTGTTACGTTGGATATTTATTTATTGAATCATAGCCGTCTCATTCTCTCCCTCTCTGTGACTGGTTTTCAGTCGAGGGGGCAAATAGCTTGTTTTACAATGCTTTTAAGTCTATGATAATTCAAGTGTGGTGTATTTATGGGGACGCGCACCAGTGAACAGCGTTTATGCTCCCTCTACCCTCTCTCTCTCTCTCCCTCTCCCTCTCTCTCTCTCTCTCTCTCTCTCTCTCTCTCTCTCTCTCTCTCTCTCTCTCTCTCTCTCTCTCTCTCTCTCTCTCTCTCTCTCTCTCTGTTCTGCTCTTCCTTCTATTAGGGACCTCAGCATCAATAATGCACAGTGATCGTGAGGCATTATTCAACAGGATGATTAATTTTTAAGAGAGTGGGTGGCACCACACAAAAACACGAGGAAGGTAACGGAGAAGATGACTTGTAAAAGCATACGCCAATGGGGGATGGGCGCGGGTGAGCGAGCATACACAACAAACAAATCCACGCATTGCAGTCGACACACACACAACGCAAGAACAAAGTAAAGATAGTTTCATTGTTTAGCATGACACTTCGTTTTTATTAAGCTGTAAGGAAATACAGCCTATTTATGTTTAGTTCTGTATTGATTTTGAAAGATGTGTTTTTCAAATTTCAAAATAAGGGCGCAGAGTCTTTCTCTTGTAAAAGGCTTTTAACCTTTATTGCACAGGAAGGACAATCTGGTTAACAAAAGGCCAGAAGCCATGTCAACAGTCCAGTAAAACATATCAGTACAAGGGCCTTGCCCCGATGGCAGTATATATAGTTTTCAATCTCAAAAGACGCGGGGAAAGGACTGTTGTGCGAGGCGGGAATGTGGCGCGTGTGTGTCAAACCCCAAAACAAGGTCCTGTTGTCACGGCTCGTCAGAGGAGCGACACAAAAGAATTGGGTGTAGTCTTTTTTTTCTCTTCTGAGGGCAATCAGTTGTCAACCCTTAATCTGTCCGCTCATGGCCACCATGACAGGTGATGGTGCTTCTTAAACGTGATGAAGGTATATTGACCCTTTTTCCTGCTCTTTTTTCTCTTTTTCCCTCAAAGACCATTTCTAAAAGCTCCCATTTAGCTGCTGCTCACAAATGAATGGTTTCCACTCCTCAGTGCACAATAACGCGAGACATATTCTCGCCCCGGACAAAAAAAAAGGGGCACCACGAAAATTTTCGAAAGAACCGAAAGAATGAAATCAGGTCAGGGGATTTAATAGCACATTTATCCACAGCAAAATGAAAAAAAAAATATTCTGGTTTTTTAATTTGCTTTTGAACGTCGACGTTGTATCCTCTCATTTCCTTCAGCCGCTCTTAGAGTGTGTTCAATCATTTTCAGCGTCGAACCCACGCAACCCCAACTGCCGCCCCTGTCCCCCTTCCCCCCCCCCCCCCCCAAACCCTCATCCCCGCTCGCCTTTGTCACCAGAGACAGGAGAGTTTTTTGGGGACAAGCTTTCTCCCGAGCATTCATTTGCATTACAGCACCACTGTATGAGGGGGGATTGTGATGCAAACAAGTTAGGATTGGCTCATTCTCCTCCCCTCTCATTTGAATCTCTAAGATAGCATTGGACCTCACTACAGGTCTCCCCCACTCAGTGATGAGATTATTTTCTTAAAGAATGTGTTTGAGGATTTGATTACATGAAAAATGAATCAAATCTCTGGTTAGATTGAGGCAGAGGCTAAATGCATGCTAGCAGTAAGGCCTAGAGCTCTTTCTATTTAGTTATTCATTTAATTATCAATAGCCCTAAAATAGAGAGCAATCTCTCCCCACACATGGATATTTATGTTGCTTGTGTTTTATATAAAGAGCCAAAGTGAGTTAGACGCTAAAGAAATTCGCTAAAACATTTACTGAAATATTCTCAAAATATTCCCTATGCAATTTCTTTTCATGAAACCTTCTTTCTTTGAAAATCTATCTAAATTCCTTGAGATGAGGTAAATGCACACGTGTTGTGTAACTCTATTGGAGACCTTGTTGTTGTGGTTTGGTTATTGTTGGAAAGTCACAGCTGATCAATAATAACTGTTTGAGCCTGTCTGACTGCCAGACCAAATCCCTGACCATTTTGAATGGCTTTTAAAGCAGAAATCCTGTGTTTGACGCATACGCAGAGCACTAATTATGGTTCCAGGCTATAAGCTGCATGCTCCAGTTCTATGAATCACCTTCTTAATAATGCTCAACTAAACAGTCCCCTGTAGAAAACGGTTGAGCTTATTCTGTTGAAAGACCCTTCAAATCAGTTGATAGCATCTTGAATCAAACAGCTTCAACATTTTAAAGCTCAGCCCAAAGTAATGTTGGCTCACGTATTCCTTTTGAAAAACCTATTCTGGGTTTCCTTGAGAGAGCAGATGGTTCCGCCACTTTCTGACTAAGCGGTACGGTCCGTCAGAACCACATTGGATCTGATGGACCATACCACTTAGTCTGAGAGGTATGTGCATGCCCTGTAGTGATCCAAATATTATGCTATGTTGGATTATTTTTAACTTTACCTGTGGGTGAATAACTTGAAGACTACTTTAAACTGAGTTATTCTGCCAGAGGTTAACCACTAAGATAAACTGTCTGGGCCACTGTTAGAAAAATAAATACACAGACGCACACACATACACACATACTTATATGGACATGTAAGCGGGCACGCTCACACGCTCACACACTTATACGCGCGCACACTCACATGCTTGCACATGCGCGGGCGGGCACACACACACACACACACACACACACACACACACACACACACACACACACACACACACACACACACACACACACACACACACACACACACACACACACACACACACACACACACACACACACACACACACACACACACACACACACACACACACACACACACACACACACACGCAGACATCATACATACATATACTTGCTAACCTGGCGAGATGTTATCAGACAGGAAAGAGAAACTTTTCAGAGGCTTGGAGCCGAAGCCACTACCCAAGGGCCAGCTGGGTCTATTTCTGATGGTAATGGTGTCTGGAGCCCGATCCTGTCCGCTCATTCTGGTCTCACTTGTAATCAGCCCCAGTTGATGACTGGAAGAAATGCCACTGGCAGAACTTTTCCCTTTTTTTTTTTTTTTTTTGCAAAGGACAAAAATGTTCACGTTTCCCCACTAGTATTTGACTGTCCTCCTTTACTGTGTGCTCCATCCAAACCCAATCAGCTACCCTGGAATCACAGCGGTGATGAGGCTTCAAGTAAGAAGCCAAGCCTGCTTGATAGCACGGTGGACGCAATTCTTTGGATGTTTTTGCGCTTTTTTTTGCATTTCTGGTTTGGTTTTTTACACAAGCCTTATTATGTTTGTGGAGGAATCACAGCATAAATATCTGATTTACCTTGAGGATATATTCTTCTTCTGTTTGCTTTGAAATATGTTTATTTCTTTCTGAAAAGCGCAAACTTTGAACGTACGGTAACTGTTGTGACGGTTCGCTTATGGCAAGGATCCAGGGTCAACCACTTCCAATCTTCACTGCAAATTGCCCACACTTCTGGGCGAATAATTCTCAGAACTAAAAAGTTGAGCGTTCTATCAGACTTTAATATTTAAGAGAGGTGCACATATTTATCAAATGACTTGTGAACTATATCCATGACAGCTGGGGGAAACACTACGCATGACTTCATATCACACTTCTGTGTGTGTCGTTGTGTGATGTGGCATCTTTGACATTTGCTCAGGGAGAAAATACATATTACAATGGCTCCTCGTAATTCATTAGACCACCTCTCTCTCTCTCTCTCTCTCTCTCTCTCTCTCTCTCTCTCTCTCTCTCTCTCTCCTCCTCTCTCTCTCTCTCATCTCCTCTCTATCTCTCTCTCTCTCTCTCTCTCTCTCTCTCTCTCTCTCTCTCTCTCTCTCTCTCTCTCTCTAAATGAGCTGTAAGGCACCTGGTGGTGTGAATTCTGCCATAAATCATACGGAACCCTGCTTTCGCCACCAGACAGGCCTGTTTGTTTAATACGGCTATTCAGAGCCAAGCTGCTTTTAATTAAGACAGGGTGTGAGAATTACAACTCCTACCTCACACCTGGCATGTTAGCACTGGGAACAAGACATAGATACAGTTGGGGGTGGCGGGGGGGCGGGGGTGTTGTAGGGGAAGGAAAGAGGGTGACACTGTTGTCTGGTGGTCTGGTGTGCATGTCCATTCCACATGCATGTTAGCGACAAAATACATTTTTGGAAGAGGAAAAAACAAGTGTAACGATCTTGTTTATGACAAGATCGTATCCATGTCTTTTCACACACACATTGGTCCACGTCGATTTTCAACCACCTTGTATTATCATTGCTAAAATTATTATCATTATTGTTGGTAATTTGTATCATTATGAAGAGGGCTCTGTATCTCTTAACAAAGCTCTGGCTTAAACTCTCCTATTACCTTAGCCGTTCCCAGAATTATTCCAACAATATCTGCATTGGGCGCCGCTGCCGCTGCCGTCACCACCGCCGGTTCCTTATGCCTCAATTCAATAAGGTGAGAGAGAAACCATTTAGCGCTACGCGGCTCCTAGCCGGGAGCATCCCAAGCGACGCAACTGTCCGGCAGTGGCGGTCCGTGGACAAATTAGGGGCGCGGTATGACTTATTCAAGAACTATATTCCTCTTCCTATACTTTCATGATGTGTGTGGCATTGTGGATTCAATTGGGCGTTCACAAACCCAGACACCAAGTATGAGCTCATTAGATCTTATGTTAGATCTTGTTAGCCTAACTTTCCATCGGTATCGCAACCGCTGAAACAAATACTTGAGTGTTTGAGCAAAAGCAAAATTCACATCAAAAGATAGCATGTCTTTTGAAATACTAATTGGAATATTAGTGTATTGGAAATGTTGCGTTTCAATGGCCTCTATTCGCAGTATTAGCAGTTGTTGTATCCTGCAGTCAACTCTATTATTGAATCTATGATTTCATACCATATTTCAGCTCTGTGAACGGAAAATAAGAAATATAAATCCAAACTCAAACCACCCAAAAACCCATTAACGATCAATAGGTGGTCCGTGTTTTAGTTTTTAAGTCGCTTAACACAGCGCCTGTGCGTATGTTTCTGGCCGAACTAACCGCTAGCCCTAAGGGGTGGCCGCATTCTGTTTTACCATCCTTATTCGGATTGACATTTCGTCCTCTGCTTTCAAATGTTTTTCTCGAGTAGCTCCACTCGCAGTTGACCCAAACTGAGACACTATCGCCTCTGGCTTGTCAAAAACAGAAGAGTGATGCGACTATGTGAGCAACAGACAGCGACAGAGAGGGTGAGAGAGAGAGAGAGAGAGCGAAATAAAGAGTCCCTTTACCACTAGAGACAGTAGCAGGTGCTGCAGCCTTGACAGTTGTCGTGTTGTTAGCTAGCCCCTACACTGTAGTCAAGATGAGGTTCACAGATTTAGCCACTCACAGTGCAATGGTTTATTGGCGGCCTGAAACAATGCATCTCTGTCTAGAACAACTGCTCCTCTTGGCCATTTCGTGTCTTAAGAGAGCTCGCGGAAACGAAAGCGAGGGGGTAGAGCGAGGGAGAGAACCTTGTCGGACACACACAAGGTCAACTCCAGCGCCACGGTAACACTCACAGCTACTACCAAGTAAATATAGATACATTTGAACGCACATAGCCAATCTTTTTCGAGATTGTAGACACTTCAAGCCCCGGTGACAACGGCTATACCGGCTCAAGGTATTAAATCACTCTCAGGTAACCTAATTAATCCTAGGAAATAATAATAATATAGAAATAATGACATGAATAAAATCAGCATTCACGCTCACTCGGCTTTTAAAAGAGGATGATTATAATTAGCACAAAGTTTAGTGTCTCATGCTAACTCCTGTTTGTCAAATCATGTTTAAGAGTAATTAAAAACTCTTATTTTTTTATGCAAATGTCTCACACGCACACCTCTTAAGAAATCAACCAGCAAAGCCCCACGGGCGGCCCTCCAAACCTCAGGTGGTTGTTGTGAGACGACATGCAATCTAATCACGCAACCAGGTCTATAATATCACACCTAGCAAACACCCATGCCAGCCGTGCTACGGCATTGGGGAAAAGAGAGAGAGACACCGAGAGCCAGAGGGAGAGACAAAGAGAGCAAAGAAGAAAAAGACAAACCTGTTTTTTTTCTTCAGTTCAGGTATTCAAAGTCCAAAAATCCCAGTGTTTGGTTTAATGTGCCGACGAGTGGAGATCTGAGATAACTATGACTATTGTTTTTCCTGTAAAGCACTAAGTCTTGTTCAATTACTGGAAGGCGCTTCAATGAGCGTGGTTAGATGATTTGCAGAGACATTATCTACCCAGAGAGACACAGGGTGGGAGAGAGAGGAAGGGAGGTAGGGAGGGAGGGAGGGAGGAAGAAAGTGATAGAGAGGGAGGCACAGAGAGAGAGAGCGAAAGAGAGAGGGAGAGAAAGAGGGAGAAAGAGGTATAGAGAGCAAGAGAGAGAGATAAGGAGGCACTGATATTGAGTGAAAGAATGAGAGAGAGGGAAAGAGGGAGAAAGAAGGACAGAGAGAGAGAGAGAGAGAGAAAGAGAGAGAGAGAGAGAGAGAGAGAGAGAGAGAGAGAGAGAGAGAGAGAGAGAGAGAGAGAGAGAGAAGAGAGAGAGAGAAGAGAGAGAGAGAGAGAGAGAGAGAGAGAGAGAGAGAGAGAGAGAGAGAGAGAGAGAGAGAGAGAGGGAGAGAGCAAACTCAGGGGCCAAACTTTAGTCAGCACAGCGGAAACAGAAACATTCTCATAGACCGCACATGGAGTTTATGTGTGCAATAGAAAGGAGGAGGACTCATGATTCACTGCAGAGAGTTAATGGACTAATACCGTTTCTTCAGATCTAGCACCATAAAAACGACATAAAAACTTTGAGCAGTTTTTTTCTTCTTCTTACAGGTGATGATGGAAATGTATAAATGGAGCACTAATGAACCTTAAGATGAATGATAATAATCGCAGGAAAAACACACACACATCCATGATCGCAGACACACACAGGCACACACACACACGCGCGCGCACATGTGCGTACACACAAATGCACACACATTCAGACACACACACGCGCAGACACACACATGCAGATACACACACACACGCAAACATACAGACACACACACATACGCGAACATACATACATACACACACACACACACACACCCACACACAGACATACACACACAAAGGTCCCTATGAGATTATAGAGTATCCTGGCTTCCACCTTTTCCTCGAGTCAAAGCTAGGTTTGACGGTTACACGATGCAAACCATTGATCCAGCCATTATTGATTATAAATTTACATTTATCACAGCCAAGCCCTTCTTCCTCTGTGACTGACAGATGTTGAGATTATTCGGACTCTTCAAATGACACGTAACCATACCTTTACATTGACTTAAATATATTTATAGACATTTGAAATGGTAAATATATATTCTGAATATTCGTACTGTTTTCTCTAAGTTGATGTGCGTCCATTTTGACTTGGCGATTCTAGGTGTGCTTAGGTAAAAATAAGTACCCATTGTTACATTAAATATTAAACACTGTCCCGTACGGAAATATTTTCAAGGAGACATATAGCGGTATAATATACTTCTATCTATCTATACCAAAGAAATTATATGGTTTATTTTAAATTGCATTATTCATTTGATTATAAGCAGCTATATGTATTACTATTTAATTTATAAGACCATCACAGCACCAGGTTACAATAATATATATTTTTATTAATTTAGCGATAGCGAGGAAGTGTAGAAAATCAATCAATGCTCAATCTTCAGATTTTTATTTTTTTATTATTGTATTATTCATCAATAAACACTACAAAAACTATTAGGGGGCGACGTGTATTTCCGAAACCACAGGCAAAAAAGAAGCCTGGTTTAAAAACAGTTGTCAATATATCTTGTTTTAACCGACACCTGACAGCAGTTTGACACCCGTTTGGAATTAGCTCCATGCTAAATCATTACACGTCGCCCTTAGCAGTAAAACCCCCTACCCCCCCAACCTCTCCTTCGCTCGCTGTAAGTCACAATCGTCAAGGACAACAACACCAACAACCCAGACCACGCCGACAACAACAGCCTATCCGGAAAAGGAGGTGAGAGAAAAGAAATAAATATATATATATATATACATTTTGCGCCCTTGTGTTTACCCTACCACGCCATCCCTAAATAACAGCCCTGTCTTGTTGGAGAAAGAGGCTCTAAGTGTGGATGTGCCGCACTCTCCTCTAATCCAGCCGAGACATGGCTCTTTCCCCTGGCAGACATCCACATCCACTCTCCCTCTCTCCCTCCCTCTTGCTGCCTTTCTCCCTCCCCCTCTCTCTCCCTCCCCCTCTCTCTCCCTCCCTCTCTCTCTCTCTCCCTCTCTCTCTCTCTCTGCTGCCACCGCTAGGCCCTGAGCTCGGCTTCCATGGAGGAGAGGAGCAATAACGGCTGTTTACTCAGAGCTCAGCCTTCTCCGCTCTTACTCTGTCACACAGAAATTGAATTTTTTTCTCTCGTCAATTTTTTCTTTCCCCCCCCCCACACACACCAAATAGTGTTGCAGCTGTGCGCGGATAAGTACGCTTTCTACTCCCATCGCAGAAAAAAAGAGTGAGATGGAGAGATGGAGAGATGAGCGCGCTGTTTGCGTCCTTGTGTGTGTGTGTGTGTGTGTGTGTGTGTGTGTGTGTGTGTGTGTGTGTGTGTGTGTGTGTGTGTGTGTGTGTGTGTGTGTGTGTGTGTGTGTGTGTGTGTGTGTGTGTGTGTGTGTGTGTGTGTGTGTGTGTGTGTGTGTGTGTGTGTGTGTGTATGTGTGTGTGTGTGTGTGTCTGTGTGTGTGTGTGTGTGTATGTGTGTGTCCGTGTGGTGTGTGTGTGTGTATGTGTGTGTGCGTGCGCACGTGTGTGTGTGTGTGTGTGTGTGTTGGGAGTCCGTTTCTGTGTGTGGTTTATTTGTTGTTTATTCACCTCACTAAAAAAAACCATAATAATCAAATGATGAAAAGTTACTCGAGCAAGGTGGCTAATCAGAAAAGTAAATTACATTACATATTATTTAGATTGCATATTGTGTGTTTTTCTGTAATTCATTGGTCATAAATTAATTGAAACAATGGAAACAACGTATTTAAAAATGAAAACACACGAGCATTGTTAGGTAAAAGAAAAATAAGCCAGACATTACACAGTTTGCATTGAAACATGTGTGATATTACAGCGCACTACACTCCAGTCCAACGGATCTCCTTCCAGTTTTATGTGTGAGTCACACACACACACACACACACACACACACACACACACACACACACACACACACACACACACACACACACACACACACACACACACACACACACACACACACACACACACACACACACACACACACACACACACACACACACACTCACATCATAACCTATTTAAGACAAACAAGGAGTTTGCAACATGACACAGTAAAATATAAAATCCTTAATAAGTGGTCGGGGCCAGTCTGTTAAGCTCCCACATTTATTTTAATGACTGGAGGTTTTACAAGCCAATTCTCCGTACTTTCTACCAGCATTTTTTTTTTTTTTTTTAAAACTCCTATTCACACAAGAGCCGAAGGAGCAGACAAAACCAGACGGCAGTGTCAGTTAAGCCCAGCCACTTGATCGCTCGAAAAATAACCGCTACACACGAGAACCATAGGCTTATATTCTCCTCCACTGTTTCCATGGACGCTTGCGTTGACCCCTTCTATGTCCTTGCTCGCGTCATGCTCTACACGGGAATTATTCAGGCAAGCAGAAAGTTTCACCTGCCATTTCAGGGGCACCGAAATCCCCCCTTCCCAACGCACCAGAGGCCTTTGGCAAGTGGAAACAAATGTTTCTCAAAATGGAAGGGAGCGACAGAAGCGAGGAAGGTGGGTGGGCAGGGGTTGGGTGAGGGGGAGGGAACACCTCCCGTACGCGCGGCGTTTAACTGATTGCCAATCGTAAAAATAAAAATCTGTCATGAAAAAGGGGGCTGGTGTTTTGGCCCACCGTGGGGGCCACCACCGTCCCGCGTTACGCCAAGAGAAATGTGCCCCCCGCTTCCCCCTCACACACACTTTTACAGCCTTGTTTATTTCCTTTAATGGCTGGCGTTAGCCACACAGTGGGGGCACCAAGCAGGAGGCGAAAGCGACGGAAATGATTCCATCCCGAAGCACAAACCCACAATTTACGCTCGCACAACCAAATAAGAAGATGGACGTAAATTTCAACCGCCTCGAACCAACACCCCGACGCCCCCCCCCCCCCCCACACACACACACACACACACTCCCGCCACCCCTCCACGCGAGACAAGTTACACCCCATTCCAAGCATTTCCCCAGCATCTCATTTTTTTTTCTTCGCATACAGGCATTTCCCAACACTCCATAGCCATCACGTTATTCATAGGAAATGTGGAAAGTCCAAATTGATACTTGTGGGGGGGGGACGGGGGGGGGACACTGAGGACCGAGAGAAAAGCCAACGTTGGATACGTTTCAACTGTCATCGGCACGTGAAGCGAGGAAACCTCTGGACTGGCGACGTGTGCCCCACACCGAAAACAGAAACTAACTCCGGGACACAATGAGAAATTAGCATCACATTCACGCGCCTCAACCAATCGGTGGTCAGACAAAGACGGCCGAGTCCTGATAACGATGGTTTGGGAAAGAGAGTGAGAGGGCAATAGAGAGAGGGAGAGGGAGAGGGAGAGGGAGAGAGAGAGAGAGAGAGAGAGAGAGAGAGAGAGAGAGAGAGAGAGAGAGAGAGAGAGAGAGAGAGAGAGAGAGAGAGAGAGAGAGAGAGAGAGAGGAGAGAGAGAGAGAGAGAGAGAGAGAGAGAGAGAGAGAGAGAGAGAGAGAGAGAGAGCATGTGAGTGTAAACGCTGCAACCCGTCACTGTTTTCGCATGGAGGTTTAATCAATAACAAATTATCTTAGTGAGGCTAAAGCACGAGTCTGCCTCATTGGTATAATTACAAAAAACAATTCTGAAGAGCCTATTAGGACGTATTTTTTCCTACTTCTTACCCCCCCTAGATATGTCCAGCTCAATACCAAGGTCCATAATCCAACTGTTATTTTAATTGGTAATGACGTAGAAAGACAGAAAAATAACATGTTACATTATTACTAGAAAAAAGAGACGTCAGACAGCGATGTATTCACAGCCCCTCACTAGCCAGTGCTCGCTTAATAAATGGCTTTGGGGACTGTGGCGATCGCTCATTCTTTTTCTCAAGTGAAAGAACAGAGAGATTTCTACCACTTTGTCTCATCACACACATGTAGCTGCAGCACGCTAGTCTATATTGATTCAGTAGTGGAGATGAACAGAGGCAGAGAGAGAGAGAGAGAGAGAGAGAGAGAGAGAGAGAGAGAGAGAGAGAGAGAGAGAGAGAGAGAGAGAGAGAGAGAGAGAGAGAGAGAGGAGAGAGAGAGAGAGAGAGAGAGAGAGAGAGAGAGAGAGAGAGAGAGAGAGAGAGAGAGAGCGAGAGCGAGAGCGAGAGAGAGAGAGAGAGAGAGAGAGAGAGAGAGAGAGAGAGGGGGGGGGCAATCTAGCCACTGGGAGATCAACAACAGCTGCACTTTGAAAAACGGACATATACTCCTTCTGGACCAAGACAATAGAATGATGGGGGTGGGGGGGGGTGGGGGTGGAGGACTACCAATTCAGTCCTGACTACAGTGTATCAGTGTAATGTAATGAGAATAAAATACCAAACATTGGCATATGCGAATTGGTACTTGGAAATCTTTATTTTGCCATTTTGTATTATTATTTTGTGTCATCCACAATGGTCTGTCTGATGTCCTTATCATGTGTGTGTGTGTGTGTGTGTGTGTGTGTGTGTGTGTGTGTGTGTGTGTGTGTGTGTGTGTGTGTGTGTGTGTGTGTGTGTGTGTGTGTGTGTGTGTGTGTGTGTGTGGGTGTGTGTGTGTGTGTGTGTGTGTGTGTCAGCAATCATTTGCTTATTCATGACATGATTACGATTTTTTAAAGTAGCATCCCTTTGTTACGGATAACATTGCAATATAACCCTACAGAATACAAAAAGCAGGCCATGCGTGTACAGTGTTCAGGGCTACTGGTATTTAAGTCAGGTGGGGGGTTGGGGGGGGCAGCACGGAGGGTCTTTGGTATTGGAGCTCCTCTCTCGCTCTATTCGCTCGACATCACCCAACAGCCAAATTAAATGCCAGATCCTACTACTTCTTTTTTTTCCCATTAAACAAGGACTGTGGCCACTTTGATATTCTAATGCCGTCCATCAGATGGAATTTCGCACATGCATAAATCTGAATATTTTGTGAAAGAATTTGCGTATTACAGCACTAACGTCAATAGACTTGAAAGCGACTATATTTTATAAATTCTGTTCAGGTTTTTGTCATGACAAATACAAGCTGAAAATATTTGTGTGACATGTTTCACTTAACGCCAAATATACGATGTTATTAGGAGAGATGTCTCACCATGTTTACGCATAGGCCTATGTTCCTATAAACATGCGATGGAGCTCTAACCTATATTTTACATTTCAACTCTAAAGAGAATGAAAATTTTACATTAAAAGGGCAATAAAGTGACTTTGCATGGACATTTGCATTAGGCCTATATATATATATATATATATATATATATATATAATATATATATATATATATATATATATATATATATAATATATAATATCATATATAAACACATTTATAATAGCTCTACATATAGCAATAACTTTACACAGAAGATACTTTCACAGCATTACAGGCCTAGTTGAAAAAGGTGAGCGTTCTGGTGTACAAAGTAGTTGTTACCCCGTAACAGCCACGATCCGCGGAACACAACAGGGATGAGAGAAGGGATAGGGCGCTCCATGGACCCTAGGCTTAATGTCCATTCCGACGAACCCGATTTTCTCCAAACCAGACGCCAAGCCTAACGAGGCACTCACACACACACACACACACACACACACACACACACACACACACACACACACACACACACACACACACACACACACACACACACACACACACACACACACACACACACACACACACACACACAGGGGTCGTGTGTCTGGGCTAGAGACCGAGGCGAAACTGTGCGCCCTCTATTTGATGATCGATGATCTGAGATTCGTCATCTGTTCCAGGCAAGACACGCATGACTTGGTCGCTGGCTTGACCGGGACTCGAACCGAGAGCAGCCCCCCTCGCCACGCGTAAAGGCAGCGGGGTCGGGCTTGAAACTCATGGTGGGCTTTTGGAATTGTTTGGCCTTGAAAAATATGTATGCATATGCAGTGAAATATCTACATTTCACTCCAACTAGGCGTCCTTTGTCGTGTGGAAGAGTCCATTTAATCATTTTCTTCAAACGTTTATAGTGGATTATTTTTCCCGTGTGAAGTATCTTTGGAGGACCTAATACCGTCTAGCCCATATATCCGATGCGAATTGTAATTATTACTCTGACCTTACTGAGTTTAAAGAAACCTTCTGGAATTTTCTCTCTCTCTCTGCTCTCTTGAATAAGATGAACTGTAAAGTACCAATTCTAATGCTAATATCTGGCCCACACAACTCAGGTCACCGACGCTTCGTCTCCAAAAATCCTTCAACCACCCATCGGTGGATCTAAAACCAGCACCAACCCCACCAATAGTCTCCTACACCCACCCCACGTAGGCCTATAGTATTTTACACCAACCCCACCTAGACAGCTTCTTCAACTCTGGAAGCATCCATTCCCATTAAACGGGTCTTTCCGTGTTCTGGTTCATGTGAGCACACTTTAATAGTTTCCAGCCAGCCTCCACTCAGTCGGCCAAATCCATCCACATCTGGTTGTGTTTTGATTAACCATTTTTCAATTAACCATGGTACCCCCCGTTTTAAATATTCCAAACACTAATGTCCTGTTTCTTCTGAGAAACAGCGAAACTCCATTAGTATGACTTTCTAAAGGACTCTAATAATAATAATTATAATAATAATAATAATAATAATAATAAAAAGGGGCTCTCCAGCCATTCCGTCTAGTCCATTGGTGTGTTTCTCCCCCTGTGTTTTAGAGTCAGTAAAACACATCACCGAGCGGTTGGCTGTCCGCCTTAAGAGCGAGGATGACCTCGTGTTACAGTGACCCCACAAACCCGCGGTAAGACGCACCTCAAAACCCCCGATCCACCACACATAACACACCCCGTGTCAACTTTAAAACCCCTAACCTAGTTTCCCACCGTGAGCCCCAAAAGTGCCGATCAAATCGGAGAAGCGTCTACTGCTCTTACCTTTTTGGTCAGGAAAAGTCAAACCCAAGACGGCCGTTTCAAAATGAAGAAGAAGTCAGTGGCGGAGGAGGAAATCAAAACGGGGAGATGGCAGGTAGTTTGAAAGACAGTCTGACGGGGACTGCTCTGCAGCTCGGAGGACAGCGGGCGGTGGAGAGAGAGATTCTGCAGGTTTGATGCATGCTCCCCTTATCTGGGACAGCTCGGCTCTTTATCAGTTGGCAGGTTCCCCTCTCAGCCGATACATTCCCCTGCACCGGACACACACTTCCATGGCAAGGTGTTGCATGTGCTCACAGTCCTCAACTCGTCAAACACTTCAGTTTAAGCGTTTTGTTACTCTCTCTCTCTCTCTCTCTCTCTCTCTCTCTCGTCTTTTTGGTGGGGGGTTGGGGGGAGTGGGGGTGGAGGAGGGGAGGGGGGTTCAATAATAAAGAAGAGAAACGAGAAGCTCGGTTCGTTGGAGACTATGCGTTGTGGTTCTTGTGCGGCACACCAAAAATCTTTGTCCCGCTTAAAAAGACGCAAGACGAAGAGCCTCTTCTCCGGTTTCCGCTGTATGTTGAAAAGGGGAAAAAAGGACTCGAAAGCGCCTGAGATGTTTCTTCTCCCCCGGTTGGACTATGTGAAAGATCCCGCTCACGGCGCTCAGACACTTGGTTGAAACAGCGCGGAGCTGGGTTCCAGTAAACAGTGCCAGTGTAGCCCGACGCAGGCTGCCGTCTGCAGGAGTTGTCTGTGCTGAGAGAGCCTCTCAAAACCCGACATGGAGTCTCCAGCTGGAATGGCTCGGAGTCAAAATTCATTCATGTCCAGAAAGAACGGATCACATGGTAACATTACCATATCGAGTAACGGGCAGACACTCTGCCTTTTGTTTTAATTGTTCCAAGGGAGGTTTGCAGCACATCATAGAAATGGCAAATAGATTATTGTATTTCGCCTTTTTTGGCCCCTTTCCAGTTTTGACTGCCGGCTAGGCCTACATTATTTTATTTTTTTGCCTTTGGCATGGGGAGGCCCGTGCCCCGGTCACAGTAGGCAGTCCAGCCCTTTCAACCAATGGCAGTGGACGTGTGCTACTGTAACACAACCGAGCATCAAGAAGTGAAAGAGCACGAAAGTGCAGACGGATGTTGCTTGTGTTTTTTCTCCTCATTCCCTTTTCCTCTTGGCCTCAGTAAGAAAAAACAAGGCTCACTGATCATAGTGCCACTGGCCGGGTGAAAGCTGAGCTCCTGCCAGAACATCATATGCAGTAGACCTATATATAAAAGGCACAGTAAATATGTGCAATCCTGCAGTGTTTTCCCAAATCCCCTTTTAAGAGAACAATTATTTTTTCACATCACATTCCAGATTAGTTTTTTTACTTTATAGTATTAATTCCTTGTAATTCTTTTTTTTAATTGGATTTCTACACACCCTATTTTGCAGATGAATAAAGTATTGTTTTGATTCTCCTTTATATTTTAACGACAACAGACTTAATATTTAAAAATATAATAGTTTAGGATTATTCCAACACAATAGACCTGAATTCGACCATTTCCCCTTAAATATATTCTATTCCATTGAAATATAGTATTTTATTAAATGGCTCTATTCCACTACACTGCACTCCACTCTACTCTACTGTATTATATTTCACTCTATTCTGTGTCATTCCACTCTACATTCCTCCACTTGACTCTATTCTATTTAATTCTCCTCTGCCTTAATTCTGTTGTGCTCCACTCTATCCTACTCCATTTCGGTTCCATACCTCTCCACCCTACTCTGTTTACTTTCCTTTCCCTCTTGGCTAATGCCGGGGAACGTGTTGTGATCTGGTCGAGGAATTCTGCGAGAGGGGAAAATGATCAGGCGAGACATGGGCACACACCTGGCTTCAATGAAGCCGTCTCTCACCCGTTGAGCAGAAATGTGAATTTGAGTCATGCTCACCAGGTGAAGGTGAACGCAGAAGAGAGAGAGGGGCATGCGTGTGTTTTCATAAGCATAATTTTACATAATAATATATATAGACATCTTTGCAAGGGGACAAAAACATCTTTAAAAAAAACAGATGTGAAAAAAGGTCACGGGGGGGCAGGCATCCATATTTGCGGCGGATAATGTTTATTTATAAGGAATGGGTACAATTATTTCACATGTCTTGGAGAAAAGAAAGAAACAACACAGCATCCATTTTGCATAGTGTAATCGCAGTCAGCTACCTCAAACAGTCAACAGAGGGCATTAGCCAGTGTGCTGTGTGTGGAGTAGACACACTCGCACTATATTCAATGTCAGGGGCCTACAGAGGCACACAGCCAGGCCGGCTCATATCATATCAGACGTATATTAAAACAGTTGGCTTGTTAATGATTACAGACCACCTACCACGACTCCACGAAAAAACAGCTACATTTCAGTTGTTGCTCAAGTGCCCAACGCCGTCACGGTGGTTTGTGAAATAAATTGTGTTTGCGTTCCTTTCCTCAGACTCCGATATAGTCGTATCGCGCAAGGTCCACACACTGTATAGCACATAATCACTTACCAAATGGTGCGTGCTAGCTTGGGGGTAAGTAGAAGAAAATTTGGTATTTACTCTACTGCTTTTTGTTGCTCGGTGTACAAAATACATTCTAAAAAAAAGATACACACACAAACCAACAAGGACGAAAAACGTATAGCAAGTTAGTAATTTGACAGAAAACGACACATTAATGAAGTCCAACCGTGTCTGTGGACGCTGAATTAGGGCAATTGCTGTCTGATGCTGAGCCCTGGTCGACACAAATACTGCATGTTTTGTTTCAGCTTGGCTGGGGATAGGAGAGAGGAGGCTTAGACCAGACGTCGGTCAAACCCCCGTCTAAGTAAACATGTCTCATGTCGTTTATTTCTTTCCCACGTGGAACCCCCAGACTGGCGGTTTGAACCTTCTTTTGTTCTCCAAAACAATTCTTATTGGTCCTTTCCGAAAATATTTGGACATGACCGGCGTTCCGTGCACACAGAACTAGTCACAAGACCTTTGCTGACCCCCCAAACCCCCTCTACCCCATACACTCTCCTTCCCCCGGCATCCTCACTTCTGAGAGGGAACCAAGGCTAGGCATTTTGGTTTTCTACACTGCCGTGGTCTACGGCGAGTTGAGGAGAATTGTTAGGACAATGTTAACCGCTGTTTTGTGTCCAGAGGTTTCTTGTGTACTTTTGAACATTTTCAACCTCTCAAATAGATCTTGATACCTGTGCATGTGTGTCTTTCATACGTAGTCGGGATTTCCACACTGCGAGTCATGCGTAAACACCTCCCGATCATCCTCCAATCAAACCAGATCAGCGGGATCAGGAGGAGACACATTGGTCTCTATATGCGAGCCCCGTCCGTTTCCATGGTTCCCCCTCCCCCACCATCACTTGACACACATCTGCATGAGCTCTTCTTCATGTTATTTTTACCAGGGAGCAACACGGCAAAATATACTTAGCAGGCTTCAATTTTTTTTGTCAGGCCCCGGCTTTTTTTGAGCATCTCCAAGGATATATCTAGCTTTCCTCAGCGAAGATTCATAATCAAAGAAGGCCTATTCTCCACAGTGGTAGTGTGGTTAATATTTATGTAGCCATGGGCTACGAGTTAGCACTGAGTCTTAACCTTGCCTTTCTACTGCACAGGAAAGGAGCTAATCCTCCTTCTGTTGGGAGTAAAATTTGCCCATCAATAATAACCCAAGCCAACCCTGGCAGTATATTATTGTCATCAAGTGTTGTGCAATCAAGAGGGACCCAAGCTGCCGTTTTGTCTTTCATCAAGGCAGTGGCCCTCAGTCTTATTGAATCAGCCTTCACGGTCCATGTGTTTTGAATTTGATGTGGAAACATTTCGACTCTTTTTTGAAAGTTTCGACCATTGAAACGCCCGAATGGGAATTATCTCGATGAAATGTGGGGTTTATTGTTATTGTGCTACGAGATGTTCTACTTTATTGTCTTCCCGTGGTGTCATTAATGTATTTGTTGGTCTTTTTAATTCATTGTGTCACGATATAGTGCTTTTAGAGAATTCTTTCCAAATGATGATGATTGATAACCTGATTATGTAATAGTAGTTTAGTATAAATGATACGTGACCTGGGAAACTGGGGAGTTAAAAAACCAAGAACACTTAATGAGGAAATTATTAACTAATTATTGATTAAATTAAATAAGCAATCAAATCAATATTTATTTGCAATGGTACAGCTCTCTCTACAGGCTCAATTATATGGTTGCTTTCTCTCAAATGTGCACCGACCTTCCAGTACCATGAGCTATTTCATGCTTTCTAAGAATGTGCTTCCAAAACCTTGAGGTTGAAGGATTTTTATTGTAGGTTTTACTACTGCTGCACGTCATCAATTCCATCCATTTTGAATGTAATGTTCCTGACATCTTTATGTTTGACAATGGCAACCTATTGTGAAAATGCCATCAGGAATAAGCGTGTGTATTGTCTTTGCAGTTAAGGTGATAGGTTGTCTGCTCGCAGTGTATGTTATGATTACAACTGCAAACATTGTGTCTGTTTTCAGTTGCTTATGTGATTCTGCTTATGTGATGCCGTTTTCCATTCAGTGTGCATTGCTACCTTGGTAGATTTGCTTAAAAGCCCCCGCATATTTAAAAACCTTTTCAGTGCATAAAGTCAAATTCTCATGTCGGGGCAACATGACAGAATTATGGAGTTTTCCTTATTATATCTATCGATATATCTAAAGTGAAATGATTTTTTTCTGAAGATGGTCACAAGTTCACATTTTTTGTAAAAAAAAAAAAAAAAGGAAAAAAAAAAATCCTGATCAAGTATTGACAACAGCGTTCAACTGACCCAAAAATCAATAATGGATAATAGAGTAAGACTTTCTTAAGCCGCTCTGAATCAATACAGGGCCGTCTGTCCTGCCCTCTTCATTACACTGGGCTTACCAAAGCAGCTCAGGCAATCAAGCTGGCTCTAAACCTACATTGACATGTGTAAACTGTGAGCTGCTATATCAAGTAAAATATTATCAAATCAAGCACCCAAATGATCTCATCGTCCCCCTGCTCAAATTTCTGTTATTTAATCACTTTGTTTCGCTTGTCCGCTGATGCTGCTTGGGGCCCCCCCAAAGACCCCCGGACCCCTCCTCCAAAAGGACCTGGTGCTTATAATTGAGCCAGCAGACAGGAAGCAATTAAAACAAAAAAAAGAAAAAGAGTCAAACACACGGGGAGCTTTGAGATCTAATTTGAAGAAGAAAAAAGGGGAAAAAAAAAGAAGAGAGAATAGGTCCAGGGTGGCCATGTTGGGCTCTGGCTTGCACAACTGTCAAATATGTGGACTGTTAAAAGAGCATGCTAGGTAAACAAATCATTAACACCAAATAGTATCGTGGAGTCAAAAATAATAATAAAAAAAAAACAAAGAGATGGAGTCCTTTGGAGGGGAAAAAAAAGCCCTTTCAGTGGACTTCTTTTGTTATTCACGTTTGATAAACAACATGAATATCTTCAACAAGCACACAGGGACAGATATCAGTCAAGCAACTCTCGTTACATGTGGGGGAAACTTCTCAGAGTGAAAACAGATGTACTTGAAGTGTGACCCACGCAAAAAAAAATGATAGATGGTGACCAGTAATATGGTTTAGCAGAGGCTAACAATTCCAGTTGGCTTCACCTTGCAGTCGTGTGCCCTGTGGTATTTTTGAAACAAAAAAGGTGGCATAGTCCCTGTGACTATACTTTGATATGACGGGGCTGTCAGAGAAGTGTATTGGTTTAAGGCTGCAATACATCAAAGTAATCTGTATTGTCTATACTATGTAATTAACCAAACAAACACAAAAACAACCATACATACCATCAAATATGTCCTTGTTGGTTTTAATGATAATGAAGCAGCGAAACACCTCCCTTTTTCCCTGGTCAGACAATAATATAAATGAACTTAAACTGGTGAACTGCACAGGAAAATCAGAGGGCGAGTTAATACCTTTTAGTATTAACTAAGAGGAGGAGGACGTCTTCAATGGTCCTGCCTAATTAAGATGAATACTATAAGCAGAAGTAGGAAGGAAAAATATGTGACATCGAAAGTGCCCTTAGAGGTCAATAATCTTTTAGAATAATTGCCTCAAATTTTAATTGAAGTAAAATCATTCTTAAGCATTCATCATCGTGGATGCACCTTACTACCCTTCAATTGTGCATTCAGATTAATTCAACTAATTTAAAAAGTGGCTGCTTTGTGCTGGCATAAAGGAGCACAATTATAAAAGTTTTAAATACATATAGCTTATTTCCATAAAAAAATTATTGTTCTAAATACATCTAGGGGCTGCTCACCAAGGCATAAGAAAAGAGAGACAAAAATGAATACTCGCCGTTTCTGTGGTGGTTTGAACTTTAAAAGTCAACAACATTTGTTACAGTCCATGAGGGGCTTTTACCTCTTTAAAAAGTGTCAGCATGACTGAGCAACACCTTATTGATGTCCATTACTTATGTGTTGTGTTTTCTGGGTACAATCCAGTAAATATGTGTTAAAAATGGTATAAATGAAAAGGCCTTTCATAGGAAATTCACATTCTTCAGATCTGGGTTGCTTCGACCCCAACGGTTGAGTCATTTGGCTCAACTGTTTATTAAGCCAGAAAGCTTTCATTGAAATGTCTCCAAGCCAATCAAAGAGTTTGTGTGATTAGTGGTTATTATTCTTCTAAGTGATTCTTCATGGCCTACCAAGGAGAAGAAGAGGAAGAAAATAAATACAAAAAGAAAGAAAGGGCAACCCTCATTTATGTCGGATGATCTGTGAACTCCATTTTCCTGTCCCAGTTTCTCAAGAGATACTCTATAATCATCGCTAATTATCGTAGCATGCTAAAGTGGGAAGGCAGTATTGTGGTTGTTCCCTTCCCTTTCATTCAATCAAGAAATAAAAGGATGCTTGGTAAAACTGGTAAAAAATCAAGGTTTTAACTATTTATAACATTGCATCCAACCAATTTTCCCATCCATCAATTCAACCCTCCTATCACCAACCATCCATCCATCCAAACATTCAATTCATTCATCCACCTAATCTTCTTCATCTATTGGTCCATCCTGCTTTGGAAACAAAATAGATACATGCCTCCTCAGGCCATGAGATTAGCTTTCGTTTCTGCTAGCTCCTAGGGATGAAAGGGCTCGCGATCCTGTACTCTTTTAATGCAAGTCCTCTGATGCCGAACCATGCATGCATTGACACAGCATTCAGCCCTATGAGGAATGGAGTTCAGGGTTTTCAGTGAATGTACCCTACCGTTTGTTTTCTTTGGAATCGAAGGGAAAAACCATTAAACCGGGAGAAATCACAGACACAGGGAGAACCCAAACTCCACACAGAGAGGGCGCGAGGCAGGAAGACTGTGGGAGGCATATGCCGCTTCGCTGCGCCAACATGTCAACACTCGCAAATTAGGAATTGGATGAATAAATATAGAGATAACGTCAGAGACAAGTTTGAGCCACTTTGAGCATGTTTTAATGTGACTGATTTCTTTCTTCCCTCACGGAATGTGATTTAACACAAGCTTACACAACAAGTTGTTGTAAGCGCTCAGCGTATTTAGTTACTCGTGGCAGGAAAGAGATACAGTGGATAGGGTTGAATGTGGTCACGGAGAAACCATATTTTGTTTGTCAACTTTGAAATATGTTGCATGATAACAAGTATTCTTGTCATTATTAACGCTGCATCACACCTCGTCACCTCTCATCGGCCTGTTGGAGTTTTCAATACAGTGCACAATATTTCACTTGTCTTATAAATGCTGTTTGGCTATGTCTCTCACACCATCTCTCAAATTGTTGCCATCTGGGCAGCAAAATGAATGACAGACACTTACTTAGATATTACATCGATATTAAATATAAAAAAAATTTTTTTGCAATTGACGTCTGTTCATTAGTATTTTGAGTTTGAATGTTGTCCCTGATATTTTCTTCGGTTGGGGCGGCTCACACAAAAAGATGGAGGATTTAATTCAGTCGGATAGCTTAGGGCTAGCACACCAAGACCTTTAAAAAGAAAGGAGTACAGTATAAATAGGGGTCACCATAATAGATGCAATAACTGTTAGACTGGCAAAAGGGAAGAGGAAATATGGTAATATCCAATGGATCCCATACATATTTCACATGATAGGATAGGCTTGCCATGTTTAAACTAATGCTGGGCTGTTTGATTAACAGTGTTAATCATTTCCCATCTGCACCGGGCCCCTGTCTCTGCCTTTTGATTAAATTCCGACTAGTCCTGCATTGTTCATTATGTGTACTTGTCAAATAATTGACTGCTTGCAGGCAGGAAAATGTACGCCTTTCCATCTTATGAGGAAGTGCTTTAATATCATGTCATTCCCCCTCCTTTCGCGTGACATGTCCAGGAGGCTGGATGACAGCTTTAAGGAAACTCAAAACCAATGAGAACGCACAAGGGGTAGAGGTTATCTGGGAAATTAGCCAATCTGGGATTCAACAAGCTTTGTACTCCTCCCTAGGGTTCACGCTCAGGGGTCAAACTGCAGAAGACTCACTGGGTTTTTTTCCGCTTTGGTGTGCGTTCAGAGGCAAGGATCGTGCTAAAAGAAATCGTGAACAGCCGTAATGAGGGCCAATGGTGGTGGTGGTGGTGGTGGTGGTGCTGGTGGTGGTGGTGGTGGGACGACGTTGCACATTGGCAAAGTTGATTAAAATGTCTTAAAAAAAAGTTAATTATGAATGCCTTGAAAACTTCCCCGTTATCCAAATCATTAGCCGAGTCTAACTGCATAGCGTAGTTTCAAGGCACACATGTAATTGAAGTCTACCTACTTTTTGAATATCATAATTATAATCCATAAATCAATATTATCAAGAGGCCGGTTTTAGAGTGAAGCACGACCTGTACTTTTTTTGGGGGACACGAATTCAAATGAGAGCATCTTTTAATATACACCCTATTGTAGGTAAGTGAAGATCGCAGGGTGATGATTCATGGTGATGTCCTGATTGGCTTCAATGCTTCGTTCTCCTTTCAATAACACAACATACAAATGCATCCATATAAAAACAAAGTAATCATTCTTCTGCTGGGATCTGCTTCCGTATCTTTATTCTCAAATCTCAATTCCAACGACAAACCACCTCGACAGAGTTGTTACTTTTGTCCTTCATAAGTAATACATAGCTCCCTATAGACACACAAGGCTAGCAACAGTATTTTTATTTCTTCCCCTTTTATTCTTCCAAGGATCCACTTGTATTCAATGCTCACTATTGCCGGGGCCATATTCTGCTCATGAAAGCAACTGTCTCTCGTGTGGCTCGAGGACAAATGGACGCCAGTCAAATCATCTTTGAGCCAACATCTCTATTGTGAATGCTCTCATTTCAGAAAAATCACACAAGCTTTACAATGAAGTAATTTATCATAAGGAACTTTTGTCGAGAGAACAAATATAATCCATGCATCGCGAGCAACGTTTCATTATGCGCTTAGCTATTGTCACCACCTGTACCGTGCTGTTAAATCTACAAAAGAATTAATCAAAAAGACTATTTGAGCGACTCGTCCCCGATTGCTATGGCAACATTGCAGCCAGCCTCTTCATCCAGACTCCTGGTGAGACGCACATCAGATGTCTGGCTCTCTTTTTTAAGTGTCATGCGCTGCGACGCGATTGGCGTCCTGTTTCAGCTCCAAAACGGAGAGCATGATAATATTATGCTGCTTCCACACCGCACCAAACTATTTCATCCCCGCTGCTCGAAATACGCTCCGCTGGGACGTAGAGTCACTATACACCACACTGAGAATAAATATCAATTACTGACACAACATCGCCGAAACAACATCGCCGCTTTGCCTTTGCGTTTTTTTTTTTATTTGTTCTGCGTAAATAGACACAAAGATAGCATGTGTGCGTCTGCACACGAACACACCGTTGCACATGCATACGTTGATAGACGGAAAAGAAAGAATACAATTATTTCTTAAGTTTCGGAGAGAGACACGTGAGAAGGTGCTATGGAAACCGGGGGTCTCCCCGAAATGAGTTTAGTGAACCCGGGGGTCAGTGGTTTGTTGCGCTGAACCTAAGCCGGTGGAATTGGCTTCTGGAAGCTTTTCCCACCACCTCTCTGAGGTGGCCAAAGCTCAGCCCCGGCTGCATTCTTGTGTGTCTTACCATTAAGACCCAGTGAATACCTCTGCGACAATGGTCATGTGGTCAACGCACAGGCAACAGTGGAAGCAGCTCAGGGTCAGCCAAAAAAGGGGGGGGGGGGGGGGGGGGTGGTTGAACATCCCGGGTTTGACTCATTAAGTCACAGCTGTTGTGCTAGCAACAATGAGGACCAGAGCCCATCGCAGAAACCTCTCTCTCTCTCTCTCTCTCTCTCTCTCTCTCTCTCTCTCTCTCTCTCTCTCTCTCTCTCTCTCTCTCTCCTCCTCTCTCTCTCTCTCTCCCTCTCTCTCTCTCTCTCTCTCTCTCTCTCTCTCCCTCTCTCTCTCTCTCTCTCTCTCTCCCTCCCTCCCTCCCTCCCCTCTCGCTCCCTCTCTCTCTCCCCTCCCCCTCTCCCTCTCTCTCTCTCTCTCTCTCTCTCTCTCCTCTCTCTCTCTCTCTCTCTCCCTCTCCCTCTCCTCTCTCTCTCTCCTCTCTCTCCTCTCTCTCTCTCTCTCTCTCTCTCTCTCTCTCTCTCTCTCTCTCTCTCTCTCTCCCTCTCTCTCCTCTCTCTCTCTCTCTCTCTCTCTCTCTCTCTCTCTCTCTCTCTCTCTCTCTCTCTCTCTCTGTCCTCTGCAACCCCAATCACTGCAGCCCGATGTCCGACGCACAAGATGTGCTCTAGAGTAAGGGGAAGGGAGACAACAATGGGAGAGGAGCTCCTGAGTGCAAGCAGTTGTATCTAAACTATGTGTCGTCGGGGGCTTAGCCAATATTTAAGGGCCTTGGCTACGCCATTCAGCGGTTCAGAAAATGAGTCGGGGGGGGGGGGGGGATCATTAGACATGGAGGAGGCTCAGCTGCACCGACGACACCACCCATCGTCAAAGCGGATGCCTTCTCCCACGGAAGCCAAAACGTCTAATCAAAGACCGAAGGACGAAATCCAAACAAATATATATTTTTAATTACGCGCTTATCGCATCCCTTCTCCTCCTCCTCTCCCTGGTTCCATTTCAAACAACGGTGCGTCGCTACTTAGCTCGACGCTTATCTCCTCCACACCCCGCACACACACAATGCTCATCGCCGCGTGTCCGGCCAAAAGCAAGCGGGAAGCCAGGGGGAAACGCATGACTTCTGCGTGGTTGCGGGGACGGGGACGGGGGACGGGGGGGTCTAGTATTGTAAGAACTATCCGAGAACCCCCTTCCCTTTGCTCCACAAAGCCGTCCCCTGCTGCTGTGGCCAGGGTGCGGCCACGCTGGGACCAGGGGGCTAGATTGGATTAGGTGAACTGCTAAACTGTGAGACGCAGCGCAGGCCCACTGCCGGTCCCATTTCTCATGTAAATGCCATAACAGCTCACGGTGCTCCACATAATAGAATGGACACAACCCAGTAAAAAGGGGTCCCTTGTCAGCGGAATTACCAACGCCCTACATCAGTAGGCATTCCTCCCCCTTTTTTCTTTTTTTTTCTGTTTTTTTCAAATGTTCATTTTTGTAACACTCCCCAATGGCGGCTAAGAAATAACTTGCAGGGTAACTCACTCCCTCCCTCAACCCCCCAACCCCCCCCCCCCCCCCCCCCCCCCACCACCCCCACCCGAACAGAACACACTCGTGTCATGGCATATTACCCGTGCCAGGAGTTTTCTTGAAGGAGAGGACTCTTGATTCGTTCACAGTTTCTCCTTTTCTCTCCCTGCTGAGTTCTGGGCCCGGCCTTGTGTTTACTTTGGAGCTGACGGTTGACGTCAAAGGATTCCGGAAGCGGGGCCCACCGGCAGGACTGGAACGTTAACCTGGAATAACAAAAAAAAAAAAAAACGTTGAGATTGTCCGGGCCTTTTTTTTTGTGCGCTTGGTGGTAGCACACCCTAACCGCAACACCCCAAACGTCTACAAATACAGTCGAGCAACACGTGTAACTCTGTTTCATTTCCAGTAACAAACACGGCTTTTTCACGAGGCATTAACGAGGTGTACAACCTTTATTTTCTCCCTCTTCACAAGGAAAAAAAAAAAATAAAACTATCATATTTAGCAGAAGCGGTTCACACCTCATTACTCGCAAGGCACTCAGTTTCTCGGGGGCTTGGCTTGCCCAGATGACAGCATCGCACACGCAAAAAAAAAAACGCCGCTTAAATATTTATTTGTGTATCGGTGTCTACGGCACAGCGGTGTGTGTGTCTTTGCCTGCGGTTTTGGGAGTGAGGTCAGGACTACTCATCACTGTCGCCCGCGCGGGCCCTCGTGTCATTCACGACGGCTCTCCCACTCTCATAACAACAAGCCCACCTGGATCAACAGCGGTGGTGTTCACCAGGCCCCTTGCTCGCTCGCTCTCCAGAGCCAAATGTAATTAAAGGTAGCCGGCTCACAGCGCAATTATGACAACAGCGCTTTGACCCCTGGGAGCCCTGCTGTCTTTAAATAAAAACATACAAATTGCCCGCCTTTGTCTCTTAGAATTAGGCGTTAATGTGATATAAATGTCCGTTCCCTTTCCTCCGTCTTAAAAAACAAAACACCTCCTGGTGATACATGCATCGCTTCCTTACCGTCTAAACACACATGCGCTTAAGCTTCCCTAAACCCCCAACAAACTTATGGTTTGTTTATAAGGCCCTGTTGATAAGATAAGCTATCTCTCACAGCATGTGAGGCAGCACCCCCTTCCCCTGTCTTGATTAAGTCCGGTGGTGTACAGCAGTCCAACCGTTATTAGGGGAGGGGCGGCCTGGCCATCTCAAATTCTCCCCACATTGTCAGATAAGCATACACCATCAACTCTCTCCACCCCCGGCTACCCCCCCCCCCCCCCTAGTCCTCTCTAAACAGTGGCCATGCACACAGCTGCTCCCCCCCCCACCCACCCCACCTCCCAGCCCCACTATCCTCTGGGAGCCGGTGAAGGCCAAGCGTGCCGTCGCCGAAATGAGCTGTTAATCCTGGTACAGACTCCCCAAATATATTACAATGCACAGGGCCATGGGCTCATCAGCCACCGCCACGAGCGAGCGAGTCGGGTCGTGTGTGTGTGTGTGTGTGTGTGCTGGTGTGTGTGTGTGTGTGTGTGTGTGTGTGTGTGTGTGTGTGTGTGTGTGTGTGTGTGTGTGTGTGTGTGTGTGTGTGTGTGTGTGTGTGTGTGTGTGTGTGTGTGGGGAGTAAGTAGCACGGATTGCTTGAGGTCCATCCAGGGCTGTTGTGCGGTCGGTTTTGCCTTGAGCTGTTTTGCGTGAGCGTGGGGACACACGCGCGCCGGTGTGTATGAGTGAGCGCTGGTTGCATAGGGCGATGTGTTTTAGAGAAGGAAAGGGGATTGAGTGTCCTTTGTGACCTCGGTTATTGGTACGTTTTTCTTCAATGGGAGGAACAGCCATCGCGCCCAAAGTGGGAGAGGATTTCTCTCTCGCCTCTCATCGCTCTCCCCCTCTCTAATCTCGTCTCCCCTCTTTCTCTCTCATATCTCTGTCTCACCCTCTCTCTTTCCATCTCTCTCCTCCCTTGCTCCCCCTCTCCTCTCTCTTATATCTCTCTGTCTCCCCCTCTCTCTCCTCTCTTCCTCCCCCTATCATCTCTCTGCATACTTGTCTCCTTCCCTCTCTCTCCCGCTCATATCTCTCTCCCTCCTCATTTTTCCTCTGTTGCTCCCCGTCTTATCTCTCTTCATCTCGTCTCCTTCCTCCCCTCTCCTCTCCCTCTCTCATATCTCTCTCTCCCCCTCTCTCCTCTGTTGCTCTCTTATCTCTCTTCATCTTGTCTCCTTCCTCCCCCTCTCCTCTCCCTCTCTCATATCTCTCTCTCTCCCCTCTCTCCTCTGTTGCTCTTGTATCTCTCTTCATCTTGTCTCCTTCCTCCCCTCTCCTCTCCCTCTCTCTCCCCCTCTCTCCTCTGTTGCTCTCTTATCTCTCTTCATCTCGTCTCCTTCCTCCCCCTCTCCTCTCCCTCTCTCATATCCATCTCTCTCCCCCTCTCTCCTTTGTTGCTCTCTTATCTCTCTTCATCTCGTCTCCTTCCTCCCCTCTCCTCTCCCTCTCTCATATCTCTCTCCCCCCCTCTCTCCTCTGTTGATCCCACTCTCACCTTCCTCCCCTTTCTTTCATTGGAGCATATTGCGCTGATGAAGGTGAAATGAGGGGGGGCGTATCAGGAAGGCTGCGAGGTCGGGGCCCCGGACCCCTCCAGAGACTGAGGACACGTCAACTCATCACCTGCCGCCGATAAGCGGAGTGGGCTCCCCTCTACCGCCACCCCTCACAAAAGTGTCCTCACAAAACCTCGTCCTCGGGTAACAGGCGAGAAAAGTAGCAGAGAAAAGACAGGAGCAATTTTCCACTCAAGCGATTGTTCCCAAACAGATATAAATATCTCATTCCAACTGGTTGCGATCTCCGGGTATCAAGGAGAGGAGATGGATAGGGCGATGGCTACGACGTCTCCTGCGATGGCGGCCGGATCAGCATTCCCCCCGCCGTTAATACAGAGTCCTGCTTGGTGTAATTGCAAAGGCGGGCTGCTGTTGGAGGGGGTTAATATCGTCATCATGGATTTGTTTTGAAACCATGCATTTTTAAACGAGTGGATACGAATTTAGAACGCAAATAAAAATTGAAATATTTATTAGTGCGACGGCACCGGCATGAAAATGAGCCGGTGAAAGCCATGCTCTCACAGGCTGTTCTACTGCATTGACGGCATTAGCATCAACCGGCAAAGATAATAACTCTTGGCTGATGGCGGAATAGACCGGCCTACGACCAAAAGATTACGTGAGCAATTTCTGAAAAACTAAGCTATTGTGAAGCCATGTTTGCTTTCAAAGCCAGGGCCTTGATCAAAACCAGCCCAATATCACCTTTATTCATTATAAATGGATTTGGAAAAATGAGTAAACGTACAAATGTAAATCCCTTGTGGTTTGACTATGAACTCACTTAAACCTTGTCAAAGTCAAGGTCAGCTATTAACATATTAGTAGGGCCGATTAAACAAGTTGGTCATTATATTTTATTGCTAGGCTGAACTTGTTGAATAACATTATTTTGCACCAAATCTTTCCACAGACTCGATTGCAATGTTGATTTGAGTAACGCTGCAAGGTCACCCCTTCCTGAACTCTATATATTCCGTTCCATTTTATGTTCAGTGTTGAGTTTTGTCCGACATTGTAGAAGAGCAAAAGAAAACCTATGGAGGATAGCTTTCAGCTTCCAGTCCAGACGGGCGGTGGGGTTGGCTCGGGTGGAAGGGTGCAGGGGTTCAGTCCCAGTGCATTCCATGGAATCCTTAGCTGTCTAAAAACATAACAAGGCCAATTCTTCACAACTATCTGTCTATGACACATTGTCCACTTATCCATCAGTGGGCCTCAAAAACGAAAGCATTTTGCCCTGAGTTCTCATCTGTGCCTGACGTTTTGCTAGGTGTGTCTCACACAAATCAAGAATGGATTGGCAGAGAAAGGTGTCTCTCTCTCTCTCTCTCTCTCTCTCTCTCTCTCTCTCTCTCTCTTTCTCTGTGGCATATATAAACGTGTTGTTCCTGAAATACCCCAATGCTTGTGCTCGCTGCTCTCTCTCTCTCTCTCTCTCTCTCTCTCTCTCTCTCTCTCTCTCTCTCTCTCTCTCTCTCTCTCTCTCTCTCTCTCTCTCTCTCTCTCTCTCTCTCTCTCTCTCTCTCTCTCTCTCTCTCTCTCTCTCTCTCTCTCTCTCTCTCTCTCTCTCTCTCTATATATATATATATATGCTGTATATATGTATACATATATGTTTGTTTTATTTATAGAGAAAAAACAATCACATACCCAATGTTTTAAGACACTATCCCTTTCAGAGAACAAGAAGAAAAGTGAAGAGAGGATAAAAAAAGCGTACCGTAATCCTGATTCAACGCTCTGTCAACGGTTTACCTTGAGGTAACCAAACCTGTGTGCAGCGTGTGTAGTACATCGTAATGGCAAACTTTGGTACGAGGAGGAGGGTGTGTGTGTGTGTGTGTGTGTGTGTGTGTGTGTGTGTGTGTGTGTGTGTGTGTGTGTGTGTGTGTGTGTGTGTGTGTGTGTGTGTGTGTGTGCGTGTGTGTGTGTGTGTGTGTGTGTGTGTGTGTGTGTTTATGCATGTGTGTGTGTCAATGTGTGTAATTAGCACTTACCTTAATGAAAGCGCTGACACCCAGTGTGCTGCCCCGCCCCCCCCCCCATTACTGTTTGAGTTTGAGATGGTAAATGTCACGAGGGCGTTGGGTTATGGAAGAAGGGGGTTTGCGGTGAGGGAAGGGGGAGGGAGGGGGGTGGGTCGACGAGGGAGAGGGGCTGCGTGGGGAGACCCTGAGTGATAGCCTGTCAGCGAGGTCGCTCCTGTTTCAGATGGTGGCCAGGTCTCAGGTATCTCCAGTCGTCTCCGGCCCTTTTTGCCTGTGTCCACATGTTGCTCTCAGGTCCCACCGGTTGCCCCGCACTTTCCATACCACCCTCCAGCTGTGGCCAATTCCCTCGTTAACTCTCCTCTCTGTTTGCCTCTCTCCCTCTCTGGCTGTCTGTCTTTCTTTCTCCCCCTCCCTCCCTCCCTCTCCCTCCCTCTCTCCCTCCCTCCCTCCTCTCTCCTCCTCCCTCCCTCCCTCCTCTCTCTCCCTCCCTCTCCTCTCTCTCTCTCCCTCTCTCTCTCTCTCCCTCTCTCTCTCTCTCTCTCTCTCTCTCTCTCTCTCTCTCTCTCTCTCTCTCTCGCGCGCGCGCTCTCTCGCTCTCTACCTGCCTCGTTATCCCTTTATTCTAAGCAAACTATAAGTCCTGCGGCGAACTTCAAATCCAACCATCTTTATTTTGAACGTCTGCCGTATAGCTAAGGTACGGCTTTCAAGCCAACTTCTTCAGCAGCTTTCTCAGACGTCCTTCACCTCCTGCAGCCACTCCATATATATGAGTGGTCGACCAAGAAAATAAAGTCTGGCGGCATGAAATGTTCTCTGCAATTCTATGCAAATGGTTGTTGTTCTTGGCTGAGAACAACAGGTTGTATCTGTGGCAGTTAGGGTTTTTCCTTGAAATACTTCTTTGCCCACATTTGCATTGACAGTTCATGCCTAGCTTTATGATTGTATTGTGTTTGTGTAGTATCCCCACTTGTCTGCTGGTTTATTTGAATAATTGTCAAAGTTGACACCAATACCAAGACTCAATACCTATACATTCAAAAAAGCACAAGCACTAGAAATAAATTGGGTTTTAGTCTTTAACTGTCCATGCAGAAAATAACCCAAACTATATTAATAGGCCTATGCATAGGCCTATATACTTTAATTTGAGATCCAAGCCATCCCTGTTGTTTGTGTTATAGGCCTACATGAATTACACTTTGTGTCCTAGCTGGAATATTGCAGTTGGTTTTCACATGATAACAAAAAATATCTTTATTTGTTCAACGCAGAGACCAAATTATTTCAATATAAAACAAATACATTTCTGACTTTGATTTTGTTAAAAATATCTAAAATTTGTCTATACATACTATGCTATGCAATCATGGCAACTTTTGAAAAATAAGGACTGGTTTGAGGTAGTTTACCTGGCTTTTTGCTTATTTGTATCGAAATGTAATTGTAAATACTACTACATTCATCTCCCTCTCTCTAACTCTCTCCTCTCTCTGTCTCTCTCCCTTTTTGTTTCCTTAAGAGTATGCCATTCAGAACTTAAGTGCAGGCGAAGAGATATTCCTGAAGTGTGTGTGTGTGTGTGTGTGTGTGTGTGTGTGTGTGTGTGTGTGTGTGTGTGTGTGTGTGTGTGTGTGTGTGTGTGTGTGTGTGTGTGTGTGTGTGCTGTGGTGTGTGTGTGTGTGTGTGTGTGTGTGTGTGTGTGTGTGTGTGTGTGTGTGTGTGTGTGTGTGTGTGTGTGCCTGGGTGGATGTGTGAGTGTGTTTCTAGTGGTTATAGCAAAAGCCCAGCAGAAGTCCCGATAATATCGTCCTTTTTCTTCATTGACACACAAAAGTGTCTGGCTTGCATGCTCCAGAGCGACCTCCCCGATGAAGATCATCCTCCTGAGAGACTCATTCAGCAGACAGAAGCCTGAAGAGGAAAAGGCCCCCCAGATCCCCTCCTCAGCCCCGGGTCATCACTGCTCTGACGTTCACTTTCAGGGGGTCCACTCAAAAAACATAGATTTTGCTGTAATCAATTATTTTGGTGACCCAAAATAGTCATTGAATCCACACAGTCTATATTATGTTGCCTCATGCCTCATAGCATAAAAGTCATTTTTTAAAGGTTAATCTTGTATTTAGCATAAAAAGTCAAATAGATGACTCTCTATCTGATGACTGGCAGATGGAGAGTATAGAATGAAAAAAGCTGTTGATTGGCTTAGGGTATATCCAATGAGGAATACTGAACCAGCAGCATCAGGAAGTAGAGTAGAGATAGGCTGGTTATCCCAATTTGGCTAAAATATGTCTTTTATGGCCATTACGCTATGAGGCTAACGATATGAGCAACCGATTACAGCATATTTGCATTAGCATGGCATGAATCTGAATGATGAAACTAGGAATTAGCTGGTTTGCCATTTGGAGAGAGACGAGGAAGCAGCTAACAACTGACAAAATACCTGTAAACCTATCGGATTAGGAAATGCCAGAGGCGCTGGCTGCGGCGGTATTAGCCTTGTTAACGGATGAGTTGACATCTCACAGCAGGGAGGTGTGTCATCGTGGTACCCAGGCCTGCCTATGACAGACCCACCCACCGCGGTTTACTGTGTTGTGATGTTAAACGCAGACACAGTTCAGCCACAACAACAGCATCTCTATCACCAGAAAATAACAGATGCTGGACTTGGCAATTTTGGGGCAATTCCTTTTCTGTTGCAAAAAATACCAAGTGCAAGTTCAAGGAAATCCTGAAGAATGGCTGTAGAAGGTCTGATTGTCTGGTCTAAAAATATAGTGCTTTGTACATCAAGTTTGCTTTGTAAACCTTCTCCTTCCAGTGTTATTTAGAAATATGTCAATCTATACTCACATTCTTCACATGGTTCATGTGATTATCACCATATATTCACAAGGTATCTCAGAGTCTTTGAGATACCGTGTGCAAAGCGTCCCATAAGGCAAATGTATTGATCAGTATATGGACTTAATACTCTTTGATCTCTTCACCTGTTGTAAGGAGCCTACAGGGCCAAACATGCACCTTCATTTTCACCTGTTGTTCTGACCATATGTGGATAAACTGCACCTTGCCCTCTTCACCGCTTGTTATGATCATGTATACAGCTAATATTCATTGCCCTGCAGTCCACCCTCCCCGTCTCTATAGAGCCTCTGTGTTCTTTGTCTTGACACATCGAAGACGTAAAGGCTGTATCGCGAATATATATACATATATATATATATATGTCTCCATAACTCTTCCCATGCTCACGACTCTAACAAAACATCAACTCACTGCTTGTCTGCAGTCAGACTGAGATTCTTCAACAAAGACTTTCAGACGCGGTCAGAAATGAAACAGACAGTGCAAAGAACAGTGTGAGGAGAATAAACAGACGTCGAGGGTAGAGACAGCACAAGACTGAGAGTGAAAGCAGGAAAACCCTGGCAAACCGTCCAGCAATAAGAAAAGAAAAAAAATACAGCGATGAAGTACACCTTTACCCATCCCATTGCTTTTCTCTCCATCCTCTCCCATCCCTAGCAATGCATTGGGCTGTAGGCTACTGTCGGGCTGTGTAAGACTGTGTGTGTGTGTGTGTGTGTGTGTGTGTGTGTGTGTGTGTGTGTGTGTGTGTGTGTGTGTGTGTGTGTGTGTGTGTGTGTGTGTGTGTGTGTGTGTGTGTGTGTGTGGAAACGCCTACGAGAGAACCTGTCACTCCGGCGGAGGCGTCTAGGCGGCGACGGGGGGGGGGGGAAACAGCAGAGCACGGGGCGAGGCCTGGGGAGTGCGAATAAAACGAGTACGCGTATGAATGGCTCGCCGCGGCCCCGGCGAGGGGCACGTGATGGGGTGTGATTGCATTAGCCTCTCGCCAATCACATAATGAACTCTCTGTCAGGCGAGACAAAAGTCTGGCCACACCCCTGCAGCTCTAGCGCGGAGCCGTAAGAGCGCGATCAGTGGGATTAACAATGACGGAGCCCGGGAGGGAGGTAGAGTGGGAGTCTTCGTCGGCAAGGAGATAGGGGTGGGGGGGGGGGGGGAGATTCAGAGGAGCTTAGCGTTGTCAAATGTTTTATTCAGCCACGTTTTTCTTCCGAGAGCTGCCAAACAGATTAGCCTGTTTACTGCAGGTCCTCATTTAAGAGATAAATCTTTTAAACATTGGCCGCGGCCGCGGTTGGTCAGTATCCGTACTAGATGCCCTACTTTCCAGGGATCAGGGTGGTGGTGGGTGGTGGCTGGGTGGTGGTGGTGGTGGTGGTGGTGGTAAGGGCAGACGGGCACCTTGAAACTAGTAGATCTCATTAACGTCGGAGTTGGAAGTAAACCGTCTCACAAAGCTGAGAGTATTGTGAATCGTTGGCTGCTGTAAATAGACTGGAATAAGATTAACAGTGCTGTATAGATGTCGGGGCTCCAGTCCAAGGCTGTGGTCGAGGATCAGGCAGGCTACAGTACCGCTAGCCTAAATGCTGTAGGAGAACAGGTTACACCACTGGCTTTGATACGTATGCAACAACGATTTAGTGTAGATTCTATTCAATAAGGTGATCGGTTTTCTGAAATTAAGAATAGGGATATTTTTCCTTATGGCGGTCAACATGTCCACAACATATTTTTATTGTCATGTTATTTCTTCCAAAAAAATGATATATTTAATTTTTGTCCATTTTGAGTGGTCAGGGCAGTAGTGTACTGTAGTAAGATACAGAACAATTTTCACTCTGTTGTGTTTCAGGCTATGGTAAATCAGCCCAAAACAGTATGCTAATCGAATAGGGAACTGTTCTATATCGCATTGATCGTTTATGAACGGTATGGAATAGTGAATCAATACAAGCCCATGTAGTGAGGCAGCGTCACAGCAGATAGATAGACACGGGACTAATTACAAATTGTTTAGTAATTAATAATGGGCACGTGAATTCATATATATTTAAATTCTATTGTTTTTTCAAATGCTGACATTTCTGGGGACAGCTCCAGACAGTCACCAAGGAAATTGTACGTTTGGTCACACTACTGTTTAAGACCACTCACACTAAGACCTAAGTTGCAATCCAAGGATGGGGTAACATTGTTGGCATAAATGCTACAACAGAACGAGTAACCCGACCAATATGCCATCCAGGGACAAGACACATCTTTAGCTCAAATGCTAAAGGAGGATTAGTTAGCGAGGCATGAGTAGCGCCCACTGCTACATGAGGTTAGCGTCCTCATAGCGCCGGTGCTACGTGAGGACAGAGCGTAACAGAAGTGGCCCAGATGCCATTCGAGGGGAATAGAAGCTTGCTTTGGTTTCAGCTCAGACTCTCGTGCACTACTCTTCTCTTCCTCCACCGCTCTCTTGACTTCTGCTCTATTACAGTCGAGGCAAGGAGACTCCTCAGAGCAAAGAACAATCATCTTCAAGATGCGCTGACACTGTGGATGTCTTTCTGAGAGGCAGAGACGAAATATGGGAAATAAAGAGAAGGGAGAGGAGGGGGGGGGAGGGGGCGCTAGATGTCATGAAAGGGATGAAATTTTGATATTCCTATCTACTTCTGTGGATATCATTTTTATTGTATATATTTTTTTTTCCTTTTTTGCTTCTGTGCCGTAGCTCCACACCTTGCAGTGTGAGAAGCATGCTCCCCATTGCATTCACTCAGCTCCACTGTTTATGCTACATGCACCCACGACATTGGCAGGGGGACGCTCCTCGCCTCTCAGTCATCAATTTGGAGAAAGACCATGCCAAGAATTCCACACGACTTCCAATTAATGATTCTGCTCTTGGCAGCAAAGAAGTAAATGGCTACCAGGAGGGTTGTTTCATTTCCCGAGATGAATTCTCCACAGCTTTTCTCCCTCACCTAAGAATTGATAACTACTCTATCCAATGACCCATTTTCTTACTAATGAGAGGTCATCACACACTGGGTCTGAATACCCAGGGAAAATGCTGTCACTTCTGATGGGCAATTCTGTGGTACCTTATTGACGTTGGGGGACCGACCCAGTAGTTGCAGCAATCAGCAGGTGCATGAGTAAGGGACAGGACAGGAAAGGACTCAGTACTGCAGGGCAGCTTTTAATAGAACCAAGGGGACCGGCGAGTGTGTGTGCGCGCACATGTTCCCCGCTGATAATAGCATGATGGACAATGACTGGCAGGTGGATTGTTACAATGATGAGCTCAGGGTTCCAACTTGCGAGCTTCTTCTTTTTTTTTTTTCGCTTCTTTTTTTTTTTCACACATCGGAATATTCAAATCCCGACCGCGCTGTGTCTGTATTGGCACATCGGAGAAGGGGCAAGAAAAAAATCAATCTATCAGGCCAACAGAAGATATTCCTGAGGATCCCATCCACCACCTGGCTGTCTCCCTTAAATCAATACCACGGCAACCCAGCTCAGCTGTAGAACGGATGGCACTCTGAAATGACAGCCATATGTCCTACAAGCAAGAAGAACAACGGCCCCCAGTAAGGAGTCGATAGAAAAGGCTATATTTCATAATTTATACCATAAGTCATCCAAACAATACGAATTTCCTTTTTTCCCCGGTGCGGAGTTATGGTCCGACTGTTTCTGAGAGCTCTCTAACTTTGAGGTTTAGTGAAATAGTAGCAGTTAGGTGTGTGTGTGTGTGTGTGTGTGTGTGTGTGTGTGTGTGTGTGTGTGTGTGTGTGTGTGTGTGTGTGTGTGTGTGTGTGTGTGTGTGTGTGTGTGTGTGTGTGTGTGTGTGTGTGTGTGTGTGCGCGCCAGTGTGTTTGTGTGTGAGTGATCGCACTTGTGCATCCCAAAATTAACATAGGCCTTGACATGAATAGCGGGGAGTTGTCATGGAGTTGAGTCATGAATATTCAAACCTATGACCTAGTTTGATATGCGGGAAGAAGAGGACTCGTGAGTGCATGACAGAAAATATATATAAGTATATGTACTTATACACAGCGAGACAGACGGACAGATGGACAGACCTGCAGAGATAGGTACAGTACATCAATGTTTCGTAAAACTAAGTAGCATATAAAAATGATCCAAAATGAACGATAAAAATGAGAGAAAGATAATAGATAGACGATGGCCAGCGCGAGGGATAAGCCATGCAAAAAACAAAGTGTGAACCTCCCTGTGAATCATGAGGCAACATACTGAAGTACACAAATGAAAAGTGTTTCATTCTTCCCAGACCATAAGTTAATAAAAAATCCACTCTGTTGGCACCAGACTGTCTGACACAAACTCAAATTGATTCCTAATTGGTTTAGGATAGATTTTTATCCAGTTTTTGCTGGTTACATTAGGCCTTCGCTAGTCTCATTTTGCAGTGGAGTGTACAGCAAATGCAAGCCCACGCTCTCGGCACACCATGCGTCGTGCATCGCAATCGCTTCCACCCAATAATAATGGACTTTAAAGGACAATTCGGCTTCCCTCCTTCTTGACAATATGCAGTGGCTGAAGTGTGCATTTGGCGGTCACCTCTTTTTTTTTTGCTTCTTGCACCGACACAAATATTTGTACAGACATCATTAGAAATTAACTTTTCAATGTCAAACGAGAACGACTTCAGATTTCCTCCTTTTTTATAAAAAAAAAAAAAACCTCTTTTTAGAAACTCTTTGAAATATGTACACAGGAACCTTGAATAAAAGAGTGGTAAAGGTGAAGGTGTTTAAGTCTGGTATCTAAGCATTGGATGTATTTGTTTCCATATACATATTTTATAGACAAAACTAAACTTTCAAAAAGTAACATCAGATAAAGAATTTGTAGAATAACTAATAACATACCCAACTCGTGAAACTGACAATGTCATACAATTCCACACAAAGTAACATAAATGTGAAGTATGTGAATATCAACAATAAACATAGATGTTTCAAAAGCACATAAATGTTAATGATAATTTGCACAAGACCTATGTTCAAATGCCTAGATGAGCATGTTTTATTAATTATGTTCAACGACAGATCCGAAGTGTGCACGTGATTAATTAGTGGAACTGACATCCCCTGGGCCTTAATCACCGAGCAGCCATCTTGCTTTTAAACACTAGCTCGGTGTGGGAACATAACGCTGAAATCCTGAAGTCAGTTTCCCCCACCCAGTTAGCATTTAGAACCAAGATGGCCACTGGGTGAATAAGGCACATTTGACATCCCAAAGGCCTGCGCGTGTCACGGAAGTTTACAACAACAGAAAAAAGAAAGGTGGACTCATGTGTGATTTGAGTTTGCCAGGCCTTTGGTGGCACATTACTTTGAGAGCCTTTTTGATAAAGCAACAGGAGCGGGCCATGCATCAGACTCTGTGTGCTATCCATTGCAACCCCTCACTGGGGCCTGTCATAGCGGTCTCTCTCTCTCTCTCTTCAGGGCCCTCAGAGCGCTGGTCAATCTTCAGCCAGACAACAACCACCCTCCACGTTAAAAAAAAAAGGGAAGAAAAAAAGGGCCATGTTCTGGATTTATGGCCGATCTTCAACAAGCCCCAACGTCTCCTCAGGGATCCCATAAAGCATCATGGGAAACAGAGTGCGAGCAGTAACACACACATTTGTCTTTTATTGCCCAATGTACCGATAATGATGTTTGATTTTCCATTATGTTCCAATGAAAGGTGATTGAAGACAGGGATTGTCCGCACACCCTACCTCCGCCATCCACCACATCCAAGTAAATGCCCAAGTCTATAATATAAACTCATGTCGATTACTCCCAACAGGGTAAGCACAAGCAGAGAACAAGAACTTGATTTGATATTCCGCAGCAGTGCTTATTGTCCTCAACAAGTGAAGCAAAGTGTTGCTGTGAATCTTAAATGCAGATATTCTGTATTTTTCTTGTTTCATGAGGTGGAAGAATACTGCGTTGATTGGTTCTTCAGCTATAACGAAAAGATGTTTAAATATCCATATAATACGTGTCTGGAAATACGATAAAGACAAACTTATTAGGCGCACACAGTGGCGGGCTTTTAAGATACTGTGAGAGATATTTCCATTTTGTTTGCTTTGTATCACCAGTTCCGTATTTATTGGTTATCTCTTGCAATAGCGAGAACCATTAATAACGGCACACCAATATCACTCAACATGCCGATGTAATTAGCCAAGGCATCCCTGAGTCAAGGTTAGCTGGCCTATAAATTATATTAATGAGATAGATATTACTTTTAAGATTTAAAGGCCAATGTTCAAACTTTTCATGGTAGTAGCAGATCATTAAAGAGACTGGTTTCCATGAGGAAGATATTTTCTAGATTTGGTACTCAAAGCTGGAAACAAGTATACATCTTGTTTTATTATCTATTTAATTTTCAGAAGTGTGCTTACCTAAATCATGAATAATTTAAAATGTTCCTTTGGCGTGTTATTTAGCTTGGCTTTGTCTGGGTCCTTATGTAACCCAACCCACAGGTTGCTCTAACAGAATATAGTATGTTGCTAGTCTATGTTTTTATGTATTTCAAGAGGTGTAGTACATTGTAGAGAATTTGCTGCTTAAGTACTAAGTGTTCTTCCATCCATATTATTCCAACAGAAGTCAGTCATCCACATGAATACTTTAATACTGACGACAAATTTAATCAAATCAAAATTAGCATAATCCACGAGGCCTTTAAATCCATCCATATGTATCTAAGGTATGTATCCTAAAACTGACATATATTCCCTAGCATAGTATAAACTCCAGCCGAGCTCATTAATCATAAGTTGTAGACGTCATCAATCACAGGGTTTTATGATCTAGATATATTTCCTTCATGTGATTCATTGAACCATTTTGCATGGGTGCTTGCAGTGATTTTCATTAATCTGTTATGCTAATTAAATGTCTGGACTTGTGGCATTTCGGGCTCCTTTGCCCATTCCTTGAGGACCAATGAGGAAATCGGGTGGGCAGGTACAGTATGTATTTGAGTCCTACTTTTATTCAAAAACTGACATTTTATAATCAAAGTGTGACTTAAAAGCTATTCAGGCTCTGCCTCTATAGAGCACTGTGCTATGGCGTCCCCCAAGGTGTTAGCCATTATCTTACCTAGAGAGAGAGGTGATAACGAAGCGACGGCATGACACAGATTACATGGTCCTTAGATGGAACTCATCAGCACGAATAGAGACAGCCCCTTAAGAGGGGAGCCGAATCGAGGCTAATGTAAATGTCTTCATTTTCTCTCTTTTCTTCCCAACCTGTAGCATATTCCCTGATGACTCATCTAATTTTTTAAGACGTTCTGCCTCTTTGCTCAGTAAATCACCTGCCAACCCTCACCCCCCACCCCCCCACTCCCCACACACCTTTTTATTTTTGTCTTCTTGAAATCTATTGATTATATTGCCAGGACATAGGTTTCTGCATTTTTTTATTGATAATGTCCCAGGGTAAGGCCGTGGCGTTGTGTCAGCTTTTGCTAGGGTGCCAGCTAAATGCTGCTTAGTTTGATCCATGACCGATCGCGCTCAAATTAAAATGTGAGAGAGTCAATACTGTATAATATATACACACTATTTCATATGGCTATGTGTGTCTGCGTGTGTGTGTCACCATGAAAAATTGAACGATAAAAATGTATTGTATAACACACTTTATTATTTGAAATGTTGCAGGTGTCAAGCTTAAGAATATATCATTGGTACAGACTACCTTTTGTAGCTTCAGAAGATTAAAAGCAAAGAGTGGTTTATATAAATGTGATATTTCAACACATATTGTTAACGGCAATAACTATCAGGAAATACAAAGAGGCATTTCGGAGTCGAAAGTGTATATAACACAAAAGCCTGAAACAACTTTTTTAATGCTCTAAGTACCGGTTGATTACATCACTAAGTGCCAAATGTGCTTCTTGCCGCTGACCCAAACCCTGTGCATCCACGGGAAGAAAAGGTTATTTACGTCTGCCAAATGGACATGAACCAGTTAGGGTGCAGGAGGACCTGCTTACAAAGAGCCAAGAAGCTGAGCATCTACAAGAGAGATGTCTGGCTATCTTCCCATTTCATGCAACAGTGCTGATGGGTTGCACAAGGTGTGCCAACAAGTTCCTTCCACACACACACACACACACACACACACACACACACACACACACACACACACACACACACACACACACACACACACACACACACACACACACACGCACACGCACACGCACACGCACACACACACACACACACACAGAAACAAAAAAACCTAGACAGGGGGAAGGAAATGCTCGGGAAACACAAGCAGATCTTTTAGCAATGTGCACTGAGGAATTTGCAGGACCTCAAAGATAATTGTGACAAGGTGCTGACCCTCCGTGCCCTGGTCAAATGTCTTCATGACAGGGGTCACTTCCTGGCCTCAGGGTAATCTATCCAATAAGGAGTGAGGAGTGTAGCAGCAATGCCTTACACTATCAGAGGATGTGGCCTCTGGGGACAAATTTACTCATCAGCTTCCGCTGTTAAGCAAACATCTCCGGTTAACTGTGATGGGACTAAGAGGTCGTTAGTGCTTGATTTACTTGGCCATTTGGGGGAAAAAAATACTATTTTATTCTAATGAAATGCTATGATTTGCATATTTGTAATTTTATTTAAATGGTGAAGATGTCTTTGCTCTGGATTCATATGAAAATTATTAGGTGTATGATCCCTCAATTGTTTTACAAATTGTCCATACTTTATTTTCCTTCGTCAACTGTATTGAACAATATTCCATTCTCTTACTATTAAATTAAATTTCAAAATTGTTTGTCAAACAAAGTGTACCTTAAAATAGTGATTAAGATCAATGACAACCTTGAATTATTTACACCTTTCAGAGATGGCTGCAGACTGCAGTCTACCTTCTTCCCGCATAATAAAAGCAATATTCATCCAAAGGAGAACGTTTAAGTAAACTGATTTGTTTTGAAAGCTTCGGTAGGAGCCAGAACTAACAGAGTTGTCAACATATACAAGTTACAAGTCTGTGAAACAATCATAATGTTTGAGGACAAATGAAAGCTTTTGATTGATGGCTTTGGTGAAGGATATTTAGGAATTTAGACGTTTGCTATTGTGCCTTGAGCCAGAATTAGCCAGAAACTAGGGCGTATCACCGTAAGTTTGCCATCAAGATGCACCCATATTTTTGCAACACATCATTCCTTTAATTCATCACTTCTGCCAGAAAAAAGGGTGAATAAAAGTGGAAGATGTTGCAATCTGAAACAAGGAAAACAATAGCTTTGTAATTATTTGAAGCTTCAATGTTCCCCTGCTCTATTAGTTTCCACTTCCACTGAACCAAACAAAATGGATTGCTTTTTTCCCTTTGGTTCTCTTTCTAAAAACGTACTTAACAACAGCCAAGAGCAAGCATGTTTTAAAAGACCTCAGCATTTGGATGCAGAGGTACCAGGAGATGATGAGCGAAACGCTTGCAAAGTGAAGTTATACTAATGACCTGACCAATAGGGTCAACAGTAAAGAGTCGAAAGCAATTTTACACAGAGCCCACAGAGACCAATGTTCCAATTTGAAAGCCCTATAACTTGTTTTTATTGGTTCGAGGCATTCATTTGATAAAGCACACAAGGTTTTGGCAGAGGTCCAGGCAATAAGTAAAGATATAATTATAATGCTATTAATTTACTGTACCATATTTAGAGTCGCTTTTATTGTGCCTCTCCCCTAGCTTGTACAGACTTTATAAAAAGGACTAAAGCAATTTGGCGAATTAGGTTTATTTCTGTGTTTAAAAATGTCTGGAAGGATTATATTATGGACGAAACAGTTTACTATACTACTAGTGGGCGGGGTTGTGTCGCTGCTAGGATGTCTGATCCCAAGTGGAAAGGAACTGGGTGCTTTTCTCGAGTGTCCGCAGCCTATCATTAGGGATCTTTGAGCAACATGCCCATCCCCTACATTCTCCTCAATGACATGCATCAGATTAACTGTATGTTGCTTTGGATACAGTCTATCTAGGGAAAAACCCTACCACTGTGTTTTGTAACTTTTGTTTCACAATCATTTTTGTGTTTAGTTTGAATTGACCTATCGTTGCTCTTGGCACTCTGTGGTGAACAAATATTTAGTTATTGATTTAGCTGTTGGACTGTTCACATTGGATAGGAAAACAAATGTAGGGGCAGGAGAGTCTAGGGTGTTTGACCCTCAGCTGAAGGGTTTTCGGTTCCAACCCCAATGTTAGAAGGCTACATGTAGACATCCCCAACCTGTTCCTAAATTACATGTTTCATTTAAGAAAAGGTTCCATGGACATGAACTAACTTGCTAGATGACTAAATAGTTAATGTTATATTATTCACGCAGCATTTCTGCATTCGTCTGCTGATTTCAGGGATGCATGCTCTGGTTTCTCTCACATTCTCAGTGGCGTCGGATAAAGGTCTAAATCAATTAATGCAAATCCATAGATTATTCCCTCACATATCTGGATGATTTGAATTCCAAGACTGAACATACATATTTTTTCTGAGACTTTTTGTGAAAGCAATCTTAAAGCTTGGGATTGTTCGCAGGTGCTACACAAGACATAATGAACATTGATTCGGTTCGAGATGCCTTTGAAATTATTCTTTGCCATCCACAAAAGACCTGCCACGTCGAATCACTCGCTGGACGCAAGATTTTGTCACAAAAAGCCTCACAAAGCAATTCACCAGAGGCAATATGCTATTCAGGCGTATATCTACGCTACGCGGTTTCTTCCAAATAATTGTTAACTGTCGCTATTCTTTGAAGTGGCCAAAGTTAATCAGGGCTAATGATCGATCCTCCTTACCTGCGGACAGCTTGCATGGTTTTTATGGCCAGCAGCATCATCCAGCAACACAGGCTCTCTTGATGCTAACATTCAAGGAGGATGTTCAGTGTTTTCTCCAACATGAATCCACACAAAGACGATGAATCAAAGGCAAGGCTAATAGGACGTAGCATCGAGACATTTCCAAATTGCCCACATGGTATGGAAGTTTCCATGTGCCCCCCCCCCCCCCCAAAAAAAGCAGGACCAGATGGGTTTCATTTGAAAGGGGTCGTGTTGTCGTATAACAAATGAACGTATATAATGCAGACATATGCGGAAGCTCTTTCAATCTTCAAATGCAGCCTAGAGTCTGGGAGGCTGCTCAACATTAGTCTGTAATCCACAGCGCTCTGTCTCTGTTGGGAGTTGGAGCACATAACTCCCGGAGTCCGTAACACCAGTAACCCAAGACACATGAAACTTAGACTGAGACTGTACACTCCGGTGGAGAGGGGTTAATCCATGCTTCAACAACGCCCTTTCCAGGGCCATAAATCTATTTTGGATTGATGGATTCATGTGTTGCTATGTTTTCAAATCTCCAGAGAAATTGCATTTGGAATACTGTACGTCTCACGTTTCAATACAGACAACGACCTAAGTGGTTGTCTCGTCGTGTACGTTTGAAATGTTTTAATATTTTGTCGGGACATGTTTAATCACATGACTGTTAGGTTCACTCAAGTGAAGGATGCAAAATGTAATAATAATAACGCATATATATTTGTACATAATTATAATCTTTTATAATATTCTTTCATGTTATCTTTTATAGCAAATAGCAAAAATAAGTTGCCGTTCAAAGCAAAACTATTTTCCCAAGGCTGTAGGAAGTTGTTCCAACTCGCTGTGTACACCCAAACGTGACACACTTCATTTCCAACCGACGATTACCATAGAAGGTTCTAGAACTGAGGAGATAAGTGGTGAAGAGATCAACCCAATGTATTCAACTCGTATCAGACTGAAACCGCACGTCGCTTAACCAAGAACACAGCGGAGGCACACCCCCCCCCCCCACCCCTTGTTTGTCGTTGACGACCTCTGTTGGCTATTGGTGTGCCCCCCCCCTCGCGCTGTGAAGCCCCATTTACATCCAAGATTAGTGGGAGGTCGTTGTTCTCGCTACTTGTATATTTACATCAAAAGCAATCCCAATATCAATTCTGGGCACATGAAGTGCAACATTTTTGCACTTGAGCTGACAATTTATACAGCAACGGTCTGAATATTTATGGGATGGGCGGAGGGGCGAGGGGTGGTGCTGTGCACCTTGAATCACCTGTGATCGGGAGATCAGGATAAACGGTCTCCCCGGGGGGGTCGGCGCTCACAGGGAAAGGGGAAAAAATCATCAGTAGCTCTATCCAAAAATAAAAGGGCCCCTCTCTCCTCTCCTATGAGGGCTCATCTGCATTCCCATGACACCTTAGTGGTCCCCGGCCCCCCCGGGGGACGGTCCAGACTATAGGAAGTCATAAATGATTTCCACAGCACCGGGGGGTGCTTCTCTGTGTGCGAGGAAATGACCAGAGTGTATGAGATCAAAAAAAAGTATAAAAATGAGAAAATGTAGGACCTTGATAGTCTCTGGGTGGGTACATACAGGTTGGAGGGTGTAGGGACAGCTAGAAGATTGGAGGTGCATTCATGCTCACGGTGCGCTGGAAGTTTCTTGTTTTGTACTTTTGAAACACAGAAAACAACCCTTGCGTGAAGATTTAGAAGCCAGAGTCAAGTTCAAAGACTGTGCGGTACAAAGAGAAGGAAATATTTTGGCTTTTGAAAGAGACGTTCATTTTAAGGCAATTCCTCAATTTAATAAAAACCCAGGTCATAGGAGCATTATTTCCCAGGATATTGACAAAACCATCTCGCTTAAACTTCCCCCCCGTCTCACTAAACAAAGCCTAAATTGGAAAATTGTTGAACAAACTTTTGCATGTAATCAGACGCATATTTTATTCATGTAATGATATGCAATAATAGAGAAATCCTGCCACCTCAGCAGTTCCTGCTTGTGTGGGCCAAACATCCTGTAATGAATAGCTAAACAGTGTTTGCCGATGCGTACGACACGATTGGCTAAATTTAGGAGTAGAAGCAAATCATTATTTTTGGCCATGTTTAAAATAAAGCGGTTGTGCGATTCATGAAATTGAATCATTTTGATTTAACTGTGGTATGCCAATGTGCATCATTTGTGGGTTCCCTTTTTTTAACAAAAATAAGATACTAGGAGCTCCATAAAACAGAGCAGTTCAAACAAAGAGGTGCCAGTGACACAAGACATGACTTAACACATACTCAAACTCATCGCCATGGCAACACTTCCTTCTACCTACTGCCTCTTGTTACGAAAAAGACCACGCTCTCCACTGACTGAAGTGAGATGCGTCCATTCGTCTTGGCTAGGCAACACACGGCTGCAGCAATTCTCTCTACCGGTATACGTGTTGTTCCTGAAATACCCCATTGCTTGTGCTCTCTCTCTCTCTCTCTCTCTCTCTCTCTCTCTCTCTCTCTCTCTCTCTCTCTCTCTCTCTCTCTCTCTCTCTCTCTCTCTCTCTCTCTCTCTCTCTCTCTCTCTCTCTCTCTCTCTCCTGTCTGTCTCTTCCTCTCCCAACATCGCCGTTTCTGTCTCCGTCTGCGATGGGGAAGAAGGTTGAAAGGGACGCAGTCATCCGCACTCTCTAAAAGTCATTTGTCTCTGGTAACTTCCTGTTTCACAGGAAGCCAGGGCGTCTGGCTCCGGCAGATGATACATTAATGCTATCACTCGAGCCTTGTCTGAACACATGTAGGGGGAGTGGTGGTGTGTCTCTATCCTATCTTCAGCCTATATGAAGCAAAGAAACTCACTCAAATTGATCAATTGGGGTGTGTCTCTATCCTATCTTCAGCCTATATGAAGTAAAGAAACTCACTCCAATTGATCAATTCCAAATCATCTCTGCCGCCGAATCCTGTGCGTCTGATGGTTATAATTTGTTCATCATTTCATTTATCTTGCGGTGTCTTGACAACGCCTTCCGAGGGTCTGAGAAAACAGCTGCCGGTTATGCAGCCCACTCGATCCAATGGTGTAGCGTTTTTTTGTTTGCATTTGAGTCTTAAGCGTGTTTTAGTTAAGTTTATCCGTTTAATGTCCTGCCTCCACTGTGATTAATAATGCAATGTAATCAAAATGGCATCCAGTGTAATTGGCTGTGACTGCTCTGTTGGTGTCCTCAGTCATTGCAGACCAAACATCAAATCAAGTCAGGCAAGTTCAAAGAAACCATTTCAACTGAATACACACTGAATGAGATTGCATCCAATCACTCATGGTATTTACAGCATAGCATTGCCATTTACCCTAACCACACGGCTACAACTAGTAGCACATATAGCTAAGGAACTAGTGGATAGTTCCGTTTTGCATCAGGTAGTAGTCTCCACTGAAATAATGTGAAACTATAACTTTCTAAATAGAGCCTCTTCATTGATACACAGCATGGACAATGCTGGATGATTCACTCTTTTCCAACTAGTTCCCTCTTTTCAAACAACTTGTTTTATTTGAAGAGCGTTCGATAAGAAACAGGATCCTTACGCAATGTTCAGGGATATACTGCCCCAAAGTCCTCCACAGAATTAACAAGTAGCCACAAACACACTGTTTTGCTCTGCTTTTTCCTTTTGTCAATTCACCAAGCAAATACTCTGACGTCTCTCCTCCGAGGACATTTCAGTTGTGAACAACAAACAACTCTATCGGGTAATCAAAAAAGAAATTCAACCAACAGGATCTTGATTGATATTCTTCAGCCTGATCTCCAGTTAAATGAAGTAGACTATTATATTAGACATTTGAGAGTTCCCTGGATGACTAATGCGTTTGTGGGAGGAGGGGTGTGCGGTGTATGGGGGGGGATCTCCTATGGCTTTTGTTGGCCCCCCGCCTGCTGGACATACCCATTGAGACAGTAAAGAATAGGTGGTCACTAGGTGGGAAGACACCATTGGAAACAATCGCCAGGCTGTCAGCGCCTTGACAGAAAGTGTAATTAATGATATTTTCTATTTTCACAGAGGAGAATGAGCATCTGACAGAGGCATTATTAATGATCGCAGTGTTGTTGGAAGGAATAATGGCAGTTTATTAGCGGCAAGACAGATTCAACAGATCGCGCTCAGACAAAGCCGTTGGACACTTTGAGAAATGATCACAATCTGCCCTACATGATCCAATGGAGGAAAATGTTCAATGCAACAAAAATGTTTGTATTGTGTTCATATTCTTTTTTTTCTCCCCCACTGAACCATCTGCCAGGCAACCCGATGAAACTAGTTTGTTTTTGGCCAGAATTGCACCTCAAAAAATAAAAATAAGTAAAACCTGTCAAAGAGGATCAAGTTTAACGTTTGTTTTACTCTAGTCTAGGGCCATTTTACAGACCCTTTGATAGATAATAACTCAAACTTTCTGACCCACTGAGCAATTTCTTTATCCACAATATTATGAGGTCTATTCCAACATATGTCCTTCGGTAACCGCATGTATTTGATGTGAGTTAAACACACATCAGTTACACAGAAATTTGGCAAAGCCAAAGCGACGAATAATCAGCCTGCCAAGTCTGTTCTACTGCTGGGACTCTCAAATCATGGAGTCAAGACCTCGTTCGGGATATGCATTACACAAACTGAAATAATTAACCGCAATAATATGCCCACTACAATGATTTGTTGGCTAATGTGACAAAGTACAAAAAGTTAGTTGGATAATGTATTCAATTCTTCTATAATTTCTTTAAAAAGATGCTGTTTCCAGGTGGCAAACAATTTTCTAAATAATTCTAAATAGCATTGCTGGTAGAAAATGATGCATTCCAGATGCATTTCAGCATACATTCCCCAGACTTGTTAAAGATAGTGTGTTCAAATATTGTATATCACTTTGATGAAACACTGAGAAGCAGTAAGAGTTGAATAAACGTATACAAAGAGTTCCAGAAATTAAGCCGATATGCAGTGCCAAGCTATTTCTTGTGCTCGTAATGAATTCAGATTTATCACGTTTGACAGCATTATGTTTGTTTGAAAAGTTAAAAGAATTTGACTAATTTCCCCACCCCCCCCCCACCCCACCAACTAAGCTAATACTTAACCAGATATGAGTGGCCACTTGAAGCTCTGTTGATGATTCAAAGTGAAGCAGTGCAGCCCAGCTGCAAAAGTTGATCAAAAGAGAGAATTTGACAGAAAGATCAAGTGCATCATTGAGTGAATCAGACAAAAACATTGAAAAAAAAATAAACGTCATTTTTAGACACTTCCTTTACCCAAGTTGGGGTACTGAATATGTCTGTTTGTCAGGCAGCTGTGTGCATCCATACATGCATTGATTTGGTTCTTCAACCGATATTATAAGGCAATTCCGCTTTTTTCGCTCTCACATTCCCGTATTGGCAATATGCTAATGACATCCGCTGTGATTAGTGATTTCTTCTAATCTTTATTCCACGGTGGCCAAAGCAATCACAGAGGTAGAGCTTCTAGATTTACAGCAGTCTGCGTCTTCTCTCTGCTTTTTCCCTCGCCCCGGCTGGATTTGGTTTGAATAATATTGGACGATTTTTGGTTCAGAGGCCACTCTGGTTCTACCTGTGTCTCTGTACAGGATCAATGAAGTACAAAGGAAAAAAAGATAAAAATGAGCTAGCTTTTTTCTTCGTCTTTTGTCAACCGGTTTCTTATTGAAGTGGAGTTCATGTATTTAATGGGCAAGTAAAAAAAATGCGTTGCCACCAAAATAAAGATAATTTCAAGGCTTTGCATCAAGTTCCAATTAATTGGATATATTTGGAGACTGTTTTTAGTTCTTTCCCACAACAAAACCCAAACGAAACGCATTCTAATTCACGTATTATACCAATCAAGGTCAATATGTTGTGTGTGTTGTTCAAAGGAGCTCACGCAACAGTCGGTTGAGAGGTGAGAGAGTGGCTTTGTCTCTGGCTGTGTTTCATTGCCTTTGGTGCGACAGTATGGGTAGAAACTGTCAAAAAATAGAAAGAAAGAAAAAGCCCTTTGTGCCCCCATGGGAGCGCTGGGGGGGGGGGGGGGGGGGGGGGGGGGCTGCCCACATCACTTCATGGTGGCTCATTGTTTCTCCATTGTTTGAACTGGAGTCGACCCAGAATGCGAGGAGGAAAAAGGGATTATTCCATTCAATTGGGTCTACTTTGAGAGCTACACAGAAATACAAGGTTACACGCAAATGGACTGTATGCTTAAAACATTTACCAGGATCTCAAATCAAAGTTAGAGCTCTCAGCTCCCCACGACGCAACTCAAGACGAACTCCGTCATTGTTCTGCCGAAATACTTTTTCTCCTTTTTACTTTTTTCTTCCTTCCTTGAAGTCTACGACGCTATATAACGTGTCTTTGAATATATCCGCTACAGGGTGCAGTTAATGGTGCGAGTTTGCATTAAAATGCACCTGGAAACCCTCCCTAATTGGCAGCCATCTCATTTGCCTTTGATATTGCAACCCTATCATCTGCACCGGGGCAGAAGAAGAGCCTATTGTCTGGGGAGGAAGTACATCCGGCTAACGGCGTAATCACCAGCGGCATGGTGGACAGAGGGCTGCGAGCAACGCCCGGGTTCACGGCCAGAAGACATAAAGCAAGTACAAAAAAGTGTCAATTACAGAGCGTGTGCATACTAATACACGCCCTTACGATGCTTTATACCTATGTGTGCGAGAGGGGAGGGGGGTGGAGGAAAAAAACACCATGTTACGTGGTGTAATGCGGTCAGCGGATGTCGCCAAGGCCTGTGTTTTGACACTGAGCTACAAGGACCCTCTAATTAGGAGTGTCATGCGCGCGGCTACATGCGGAGTGATGTAACGACGAGGGGGGCGACGCATGCTGTTAGCCGGGAGGGCGCTTCATCCGCCGGCATGTTGTGCAAGTTGTGGGGCCAAAGATACACCACCACCTCGACTACCAGCAAGCCTGCTGCCCCCCTGCTGCTGAGACACGGACTCACGCACGCTTAACAGGGAAGTCGTTAAATTGTGTGCGAAACAAACAGGAGGGAGGATAAAAAAAAAACAATGAGCTCGGTGTGCGCGGGTTGCACAAGAAAAATAAAACGCAGTGCAATTTTTTCATTTTGTGTTTAGAAATCTGGCTGAGCTCAATTGTGTAGATGTGGTAAAGATGCGGTTTGAACAACCTGTGATGAAAGAGTTGAAAACTGTCTTTCACACACTAACATTCGTCTGCCGGAGTGGAGATAGCACCCCCCCAAGATGTGGTCCAGTCACACCTGAAAGGGTCAGAGGAACCTACCAGGAATAATAAAAAAAAACATGCGTAATCCAAACATCAACCCAGGACCTCATGTTCATGCAGCTACTACTACATCCGACTTCCTCTGTCTTTTGGAGAGTTATTCCTCTGATGTGCTAAATAATCCACAACGCCCCTTTCCCCATCTACACAACCCCCTTCACCAAATCACCCCGAAACACACATGACGAACGATGTTTCCATGAGTCCTCACAGTAACGCGCGGACCTGTGGCTCCGAGCAGTGCATAATTATCCGAGTTCACCCCAGTCAGCACCCAGACTATGTGGAGCATGAAAAACAAAGCCTCAGCATCACCAAGCAGAGCTTCCATGCTAATAGCAAACGATGGAACGGCGATAGGCTGTATTGACTAACCTCCAGAAATGTGATAATAATAACATTGCAAAGAAGGAGACGAGTGGAAATTAAATGATGCAGGCAGTAAGTATAAGCATGGAATGCTAATATTGACATTTAGAGCTGGATATTCCCACAGAGATAATAAAGGTTAAATATAATCATGTATTATGTAATTCCGTTGTGCGACCATAGTATACCATGCATACCATAGAGTCCCAGGTGCCTATTTTTTATTCCTGTGGTAATTCCAACAGCCAAAGCCAATGTATGTTTTGCAGAATTTTTTTGTGACATTTTCGGACGTTAGTGCAATAAGTAACGCACATGCCATGACTATTGGGAGGTTAAAATGGATTTGGTTAAGTGCAGGAAGTATTATGTTTAGCTCGGGGCAAAGTGCTCTGTGGAATTATAGTAGCTGATTACCCACTGCTCTTGACCAGGGACTACCAGGGGGTATTTGTTTCCACCTTAGAAAAATACATAATATTACCCCACAAATGGCTGTTTTTTGCCTCATTCCTTAAAGCGAAAAAGGTATGCATCCGGCTGTTTGCAATGGGCCTCTCTGCTTAGACCAAGAACATAACAAAAGTTTATTAATAGTGATCATTTTAGAGAAGGAGGAAATAAATTACAGGAACAACTCTCATTTGAAGCCGCACAGAGGAATTCTGTTTCGCATTACGGCTTCATAACTCACTGACTTTCTACATAAAGGTGCTGATGCAATTAGCCCCTTGAACCACTAAATATGTGGCAACTTGTGCTTAGGTTTCAAAGGGGGACGGGGGGACGGACATAAACACAGCCTTGTTTCAATTTAGGGAAAAGCCTGCAATCGATTATGCTTCCTTTATTTAATATAGCTTTTTTTTGTTCTTGCAATGACCATCTGGTATGCTGTAGGAAAAATCCAAATAATGCAATAATGAAGATATAACCACATGTACAACTGTTGTTTTGATAACAATAAAGACACATTGTGGCGTTTCCTGTCTCGATGTACCAACACAAGCTTACTCCTGGTAACAAAGCGTCCGCGTTCTGTCTCATCTTTAAACACATGAAACAGCCTCATTGAAAACAATCGTGCAAACTTTAACAAACACGCCACCTTCGTTGTTGATAAAAAACACATGCGGTTTTTTCAACCCAAGATTCACCTTACTATTTAGTAAGTCAGGAGACACTTTCATTCAAAGCAGCTCCAAAAGGAATTCGGACACATGTCATCTAAGGCATGGGCATCTTGCACAAAGAAGCCTCCAGGAACAGTAACTGGCTTTTGAGTCCAGACACCCTAGGCACTACACCATCCTGGCCTCTTGCTCACCTACCACCCTGCAACCCAGTGCCATGTCCAACAGATTTCTAGCAAACCAACAGTGTAACTTGGCAATGTTACCATAGCCACGAGTGATCATTCCTCTGCTGCATGGCCAGCTCTGAACTATAGAAACAGGATATGCCAAGAAACATAAAAAAGAGAAAAAAACATTAAAGGTGCGGTCGGTGCGATTTCAGTGTTGCATAGAGAAAGAGCAGGAGAGACCAGGATTTTTTAACTATGCTACCGAAAAAGCATTCCTCCCTCTCTGCTTCCTCCCTCCCTGAGTTTCTCCACCGCTGACTAGTGTTGTATTCCCGAGGCTGTGATTGACAGGCATAATAAATTCCTGAACCAATCAGGGAAGAGATCGCCTCTTTATTGGTCAGAAACGAGTGGGGTAGTGGTACAAAATTGTAATAGTGTCATGCACAGGTAAAACCCTGATGGAAGGCTATGGCATACACTCAATGTATAGCTCTTAAATCTAACATCAAAAAGTCTGAGATGGAAGATAGAAAAAGAGAACGAGGAGGAGGAGAAGGAGGAAATGGGAGTTAAAAAGGTGACCCGGCGACAAGGGAGAGGTTGATCCTCAGTAAGCTGGCCCTCGGCCCCAGCCCTGCCATGTTTATCTCTGGAAATATGGCAGATCAGTCCTCCAGAAGCCACTGAGAAAGCTGCAAGGGCTGATTCTACTGCCCCCAAGAGGAAAAGGCTTGAAAGGACTTATCGGGAGGTATCATCATCATTAGGATCGCAATCATTTTACACACGGGTGTAAACGTTATGAGCCGGAATTCAATATGTTTGCAATGCTTACGATGAAACAACGCTGTAAGGAAGTAATATATACACACGCACACACAGAGAAACACACACACTTGTAAAAACACACATACACAGACAGACAGACAGACAGACAGACAGACAGGCAGGCAGGCAGGCAGGCAGGCAGGCAGGCAGGCAGGCAGGCAGGCAGGCAGACAGGCAGGCAGACAGACAGACAGACAGACAGACAGACAGACAGACAGACAGACAGACAGACAGACAGACAGACAGACAGACAGACAGACAGACAGACAGACAGACAGACACACACACCACAACCATGTTTCTATATATTCCCATATTTCTCAAATTATTTTGTTGGTCTTGATGAAGTCATTTCGCCCGAATCTGGTCACTTTCACAGCTTAACAAACAGAAAACTCAATACACAAAAGTGAGCCATGAAACAGCTTGTCATGAGGGGTTTGTTACCCTGCTCACGAGGAGGCCAGATGCCTATATCTCCCAACGGCGGCGGATGTGGCAGGGTGCTGGGCGACACACTTGCGTTGATGCTCCACATTAGCCTATGGCACAACACAACGCGAGATGATTGCTTGTCTGTTATGGTATAAGTTGAAAAGTGTTAGGGGCTGCTCACCCGAGACGTCTCTGTTTACCGCCGTGATGGATGCCCCCGCTTATAGGACCGGAGTTGTGTTCAAGGGTGCCGTCGCTGGGAAACATGACAGATGGGCCCAGCTGTTGAAGATATCGACACTTTGACCAGACCATGAAGACATTAATCACAGTTTGACTAACCAGAGGAGCAAAGGAGGGCCCGCAGCATTTTATTTATTTATTTCGTTATGATAGCGGAGTGGGGGATAAGGATAGATGTGTCATGGACAGTCAAGACAGTCGGACGATGGTCGGCGCGATGGTGTAACCCAGATGAAACCACGAGAGGGAGAGACAGAGATAGAGAAGATAGAAAGCGAAAGCAAGGAGAGAGAGAGAGAGAGAGAGAGAGAGAGAGAGAGAGAGAGAGAGAGAGAGAGAGAGAGAGAGAGAGAGAGAGAGAGAGAGAGAGAGAGAGAGAGAGAGAGAGAGAGAGAGAGAGAGAGAGAGAGAGAGAGAGAGAGAGAGGGAGGGGTGGAGAGAGCGAGCTCCGCAAGAGGCACAGACATTTGAAGGACAGGCCACACAAAGTGGCCATTGCCAGAGATTACGAGGCGGTAACTAAGATAAACTGGGTTTTGTTGATTCAGTGATTTCATATTACAGGAGGTCAGAGTCTGTGTCAAAACGAGAGAAAAAACGGGGGACTCTAATGGCAGTGCATCTTCCCTTTTTTCCTTTCCTTCTTTCCCGTTGTCTTGTCACAGTTGAAAGCTGCAACTTTTTTTTTTTCTAAAGCCACTGCGTACAAACGCTGCCAACGACGGTCACTGATTAAAAGGGGAAAATGCACTGATATGTCTCCAAGACGGATTTACTCGTTTAGAGAAAATTATGGTGTTATGGTGTTACGGCGTGCACGCAGTGCTATCATCCCCCCGGGGAAATGATGTAATATTATGAAAGATCACAGGGGCAGGGGCGATGGGAGGGGGGGTGGGAGGGGGGGGTGGCGATTGGGAGGGGGGTGGGTGGGTGGGTGGGGTGGCGATGGGAGGGGGGGGGTGGATGGGGTGGCGCTGTATGTCAGTCGCTGGGTATGTTCTGTTGCGCCTCATCATATTTAATCACTCTTTCGCCAACCGACAATGTTGCTCGGAGAGAGGAGTAATTAAACATTTTTTAGGTGATCAGCGGTGACATTCTTGCTCAGTGTCATGATAATTAGCTCACATTTCACAGACGGGCGGAAAGCAGCCACCAAGCGCTGATGAGCGTGGCTCGACGAGTGGAGACGGCATTTAACGTAACAAGAGATGGGTGACGTTAAATGTCTCGTAGGAGGGCCCCATTCGAACCCAAATTAAACCAAGACGTCCCGTACCATCTGCAGACACTACTTCCAACACCAAATAACGAGGTGGCGGCGGTGGTGGTGGTAGTCAAGCTTGTCGTCTGTGACCTTGAGTTTATGGTTGGCTGTTGTTCTTTTTTTTAATTATTCACTGCAATCTCCCAGCAAACTCCCCAAATCGAAAGTCTGAAGAAAGGCAGTTTGGTTTGTACACCCTTCCACAACCAAATGTGCCAGAAGACACTTTACTTTGCTTTTATTATTTTATTGGATAGTTGCCTATACTTTACAGCAGTTTTTCCATTTTCCATTGCTTAACAGACTTTGGTAAACTAAAACAAGTTTTAGGCACGACAAAACCTGCTCCTCCATGAAAACCAAAATCTTGTTAATATACTATATAAATATTAAGTAAGGTGCTATAGAAACCATACGTATAAATATAATATAATTTTATGAACCCTATGACAGTAACACCTCAAACATATCGCCACACCTTTCCCTGCATCGTGGCATACTGTCATTATCCACACTATTAGGAGGTGCTTTAAATATGCACAGAAAAGTGAGAAAAAAAAGTGGACAAAAAAAAGGGACACTGATAGATTCAACGTGGGCTCCCTCCATTTACATAATGTCTTTAGATTCATTAATAATGCTATTTTAATCATTTATGCTCTTGTTTCGCCAGCTACAGCACTATTTCCCCTGCTGTGCTGCATGCCTGGATTAGCTAAAAATATAAAAATGGTAGAGCGAGGCAGAGCGAGAGAGTGAAACTGAGAGCAGAAAAGAGATACAAGGTAGAGCGATTGGACATTGAGCGAGAGAGAGAGAGAGCAAAATAGAAAGACAGAAACAGAGAAGGACAGACAGCGAGAGACAGACAGCAAGAGAGGGAGAGAGACAGAGAGACAGAGAGAGAGAGATGAGCAAGGGAGAAGCAATAACAAAGGCGGGTCATTATTTTAGCACTGCAGGGGAGACAGTTAAACAACACTTTGTTCTGTTCAATTTGACTCCGTACAACATAGCACGCAACCATCTGGGTGTAAACCAGCTTACACCTTATTCCAAAGCAAATTTTATGCATCTCATAAGTGGAATAGTTTGACATCCCATGGTGCTGTGTACTCCTTACTCAGCTTGGTAACGCAACTCACCCTTCTGCTCTTAAACAATAATTGCTCTACAAAGAAAAAAATACAATTTAAATAGGAATTATATAAAATTGAAGGATATATCAAATGATTAATCAATTCATCAATCTAGCAACATTTGGATTTTTACCACACATTTCAAAATCGCTGCCATTTTAATAGCAGGCAGAGCTGGTGTGAGGCCAAACCATTTTATATATTTTTAAACATACGAAAATGTATGCTAAAAGACGTTTAAACTACCTCTACGTGTATTGCTTACGCCACAGTGTAATCCTACAAATCTCAATTAAACCTCAGCCCCCATCTGGGTCATTAAAGCTGCAGCAGTCTGATTCCACTGAAATATCGTCCATTTTCCAGCTTTTCTCATTTCCTTTTCTACTCAACTTGAGTGCCTAATGGGATTCTATGAGAGCAATTTGCCGGTATTTATTATAAATAATCAGGAATATTGCTGGAAGACAAAAATCTCACTCGTCGGTCTGACCATGTCCTGGGATGAAGCCATACACGTTTTAACCACTGTAAACTACAACTGAGTTATTCTAGTATTAAGTACGACTGCTTTGATGGAAGCAGCCAATATTGTTCCTCAATAAACTAAAACGATATATACCATGTCATCGAGAGGTATACGTCTTGTGATATCTGTGAGGGATTTTCCCTAGCGATTGTAAGAAAACGGAAGGAAAAACACAGGAAGGGACTAAGAGTGAAGGTTGTGCTAACAGCAACTATACAGGTATTATTACCCCTCAACAGATTTACAAATTATTCTGTGATAGTTTTGACTGTTATAATTTGAGGCAGCCCAACAGAAGAAACTGTCACACAATGCAAGCGTGCTCTTCTCCCCCTGTCACTATTGATTACCTGCATAGTACCACATAGAAAGTCAAGAGTAAAGAGTAAAAGTCTAAATTGTATTCTAGCCTAAATAAAGTTCCTAAATATAGAGTATCTTTTAGAGGGGAATTGGATAAGGAATAGAATACACAATATTACCCACAGTGTTTTTGTCATATGCACAGAGATACGCATGCATATAACAAGAGATATTGGTGTATTTTAACCATTTAGCTTTTAGACAATTATTTTTACCATCAATACAATATTTAATCAAATTAAATTATTAGCTGCTGATAAGATTTAATAAGGGCATGATGAGTGTATCATGGTGTTGGACAGACTTCCCTAAATGAAATTATTTTTTCCCCCAGAATATACTAGCAAGTAATTTCACAGTGCTATTAAAAAGGTGAGAGAAGGCTTCACAGCTGTGTCAAGGGAGACTAGATAATTTCTGGAATCAAATGCAACCATCTGTGTGACTATTTGATTCATATCTGCTGGGGCTGGGAGTCCACATTCTCCCTGTAAAATCTGAAAAATGTCCTCGTTCTGTTGGCCAGATAATGACCAGTCGAACTTCAAAAAACACACTGTTCTAATTAAAGTTTGTGCTCAGTGGTGCAGAGGCTTTCCACAAGCAGCAATCTGATGGCAGCGATGGACGCACAGAAAGAGAAGGCAGCTTACAACTCAAACTGTAATTACTGAGGTATTCTTGGGATGTCAATCATTTCACATACCTGGTTAGATTTTTTGTGGTCCTTTTAGTGTTTTGTTTTTTTAATAACTAGCCTCAGATTTAATATAATAAAAATAACAGATAAAACTTACAAGACATGCCTTCTATAACGATCACTATTGAATGGCATTCATCCATACTAAATTGCACCAACTATTATATCTACTATATTTAAATTTATGTTTCGTCTTTTAGCGTGCGCTGAGACCAAGGGAGGCTGAGACCATTCAAAACACACTTCACTCTGTAATCAAGCATCTGAACCATATTTATTATTGTTCAAAATATATATCATTTGATAGTCTAATTTGCAATTGACATGCTTATACACAAGAAGTGTCATTGCAATGTGTTTGATTCTGAAGAAATAAAAAAATAAAGGAATGAATGAATAAATAACAAGCTATCAGGATTCTTTACGATCCAACAGAGTCTGTCGTCTGACCAGAAGAGACGTCCAGTTTTCCCATCTGTGATCGCACAGTGTTTTTTTTTAATGTTCAGAAAATGAGCAATCTGCCATTTAACACCAAGCAATTCCCAGATGAAAACATGATCATAAGGCATATTGCACAAAGAAATAGAAAATCACTGTAATGAACCAACTCTTTCGCCCTCTTCCTCTAAATATCAAAAAAAAAAAAAAATTATCTTGTCCCTTGCATCTGTAAGCTATGAATCACTTTCAGTGCCACAAAGTTGATTGGCTGTGACATAGAGGATATCAACGGGAGAGCCACCGGTTACGTCTGTTTAGTGGGTTTACTGTGAAACAGACAGCTATGCCTTTGGGGCGTACTTCAACTCGTGCCAGGAACTGATAAAACATTAGTAGACCTCGCTGTTTTTTTTATGAGGCTAACAACTCAATAGAACTGGACATGGTACAAGATTGAAACTTAGCTGTTATTTAACTTTTGTTGATTGGCATGGAAGTGTACCCCTACCTATTGGACATTTATAGGGCTACATTTGTATGGGCTGAAAGAACTCAATAATATTAAGTTTTCAAAAGTGTTAACCTATTTATTCCTCCCATGTATGGCAAACGTTTGAATGACAGTTTAGGGAGTGTCATGATGGCATAACTAATAAATATAACTGGCACCTGTGTACCTTTCTAGCTCACTGACTTTCAATGTTTAATTTCGCCAACGCCTCCAGGGGTAGCCAATGCATTGTATGTCTCTAAAGTGACCCGTCAGTATCAACAACAAACGCAAATGCGGTGAGATACAAAACTATTTGGGTAAGCTGAAGCAACTCCCCGGTGCTGCTGCGACAACCTGTTGAGTTTGCGCGCAACGTTGAGAAGCCGTATTGTGTTGTTGTTTTTTAACGCCGCTCTGAACACACCACGGGTCATTCAGGACGTCCTGCAACGCACGTTGGCGCCAGCCTTGGAAACTAAGCCTCAACGAGTTGAGTGAATAACGGTTTTATCCGTTATTGAACAAAACGTGTGCGTTTTCATGACTGGAAGGTTCTTCTTAATGGGAAAAAGAGTGGACATTACTTCACGCTACACACTAATCATGGTCAATACACTGCTTATCCCAAACAAGTAATGATAGTGCCTACTCAATGCCAGTGACTCCATTTGTGACCCAGAAACCCAGCACATTATCGTTATCACACGTTGTGTTATCATACACACAGTCCTTTAAAAGGACGTTGTATGATAATGCACTGGCTTGGTGGCTCAGAACTCCATTTTAGAGGTAGGCCTAGACGATTGGGGATACTATTGTAAAACCATTGCTTAAATGTTTAAATCTTTCTGAAGAAAGAAGATTATAAACACTCTCAACAAATCACTACCTCATCATGTGTTAATCCTGTTTAGAAGTCCAACTGCACGTCGTCCTCCCAGTCCAGACCAGGTATGCCTCACATCAAAAGTCGTATTACATCACTCGTGACAAACTCAGAAAGGAAGTTTTAGGCTAATTGATCTGTCTTACTCTCGGTTGCTTTCTTTCTTTCCTTCTATCGCTCTTTCTTTCTCACTCCTTTCTCTGCACTGCGACGGTGTCGAGGATGAGTGCCTGAAACATGTCGTCTTTTTAAGCGCAACCTTAAGTCATGTTTTTCGGAATGGGTTTGATATTAGTAGGCTACTGATCACTTGACTCAGACATACAGCCGCCATACACATTCAGGACGCTGCAACTGAGAATACATTACAAGTATAAAATAGGATCTTACTTTAATAATGGCTTTGTTTCATTGTACATTTTTAGGATTTTTTTTCCGATGATAAATTGCAAAACATGTTATCACTCCTCCTACCTGCCCGAGTGAAGCATCTTTATCGGCTTACCTTGGGCCTAATTTAATAACTTTAAACTCACTCAGCCAACTGTGATCCTACTGTGCACCCTGATGGTAGAAATATGTGTAAACACCTGCGCTAATTACCTTTGGCGGGCAGATTATTAATGAAATGCAGTAAAGCAAGTGTAACACGATTCATTGGTCAGAAATCATGGCAATTTTTCACTCTGCCATCCAAATGTTAGCCCAAGGGAAGCAAAAAAAAAAGAGGAAACGTTCCCACAGTGCAACAGGATGGCATTATTGTGGCGTGACTACTCATGTTAAGCATGGTTTAGTTTCAAGGAGACTAAACAAGATTGTGGAATAGACAAAGATACACTATTCCCTTTTGGATTCAGCGCCCCACATAAAGTGTATTTACATTCAATGTAATCTACTTAATGTTGTGTTTATCATCCCCCAGCAAACATTCCAAAGTTTGAAGGCCAGTTTGGTGACACTGTATTACACACAAATAATGCCCACCTTGAAATTCCTCATGAATATGCATGTACATAAATTAATATATATATATATATATATATATATATATATATTTTTTTTTTTCATATACTACTGGAGTTTCTGAGACAACAAGACTGGTTCTGCTGCTGCAAGTGCTGGACAGAGTAGAAGAAGAGGCAAGTACACCACTTTTTCTGGAGTGCTAAGAGCTTGTAACTGAAGCCAAACTTCTCAGAGAGAGAGAGCTATACATGTGATTGCATTACATCAGTGAAATATTCTTGGCTCAAAAGTGCACCAATATCAGAATGCTAATGAACACTTCAAGCTTGCACGATGATAAAAAAAAAAGTAGTTTATTAAAAAAAGTTTATTTTTATCCTATCTTGTGCTACAAATTAAGGATAGACTACCCAAATTGGTTGGGGAAAATTAATTTGTATTATGTTCCAAAGGATAAAGTCATTGTTGGCAAAACAAGGCAAATTAAAGTTTTATTAAAATCCTATCTAGTTAGTGGGGATGAGAATAATAATAATCTATGATATAACCCTGCACTTCCCTTTCACATTCTTTTTATTTGGAAGTAAATATCACCAGTTTCAAACGTGACACAATTGTTAACTCAGTTGACAATGTTATTTACTGTTCTATAGTACGTGTCAATAGGAAATAGCCATAGCTCCTCCTTAAAGCTGTTGGCTCAGAGTAATATGTCCAACTATAACATCTAGGGTATTTGAGTGTAAATTGATTCAGGAAAGTGTACTTGTGATTGCACAGTAAGAGGAGCAGCAAGGCATCAGACATCTCTCCCAGCCAGACATGTGCAGGACAGTCTAGTTGTCAGGGTTTCTGGCTCCCAGACAAAAGGTCCTGGTTGGAACCCCAATGTCTGCAGTCGACCTAAGCCCTGCCTTCTCTGTAATGACATGTATCTGATGTATTTTGTATGTCTAAGCAACACTATATACGTTGCTTTGAATGAAGTGTAATTAGTAATTCTAAGTGAAGAGAAAAATGCACCGTAGTTTAGTGTTTTCTATCAATAGATTTTGGGGTGCTGTACTCCGGGATAGCGATAATGGATTGTAGATCATTAGATAATGTGTCCTTAGTTCTGCCTTTATCCATCGAGGCTAGCCGCACTAACTCTGACCAGCGACAGTGAGGTGGTGGATGTGACACAGTGCAACGTTATTCCATGGATAGACGCACACACACACACACACACACACACACACACACACACACACACACACACACACACACACACACACACACACACACACACACACACACACACACCACACACACACACACACACACACACACACACACACACACACACCACACACACACACACCACACACACACACACACACACAGACACACACGCGCACACACACACACAAACACACGCCCGCACACACACACACACACACACACACAGACACACAAACACGCGCGCACACACACAAACACACACACACACGCACACACGCGCACACACACACGCACACCACACCACACACGCGCGCGCGCGCACACACACACACACACACACACACGCCACGCACACACACACACACACACACACACACACACACACACACACACACACACAGACACACACACAGTCTTCACAATTTGAGACAGCTAAAGCATGAGACGATGATGTGTCTGAATTATTGATCACCATCTCAAGGTTGAGTGCACTGTGCTTTTTAAAGAGGATCTGAATGCGCAAAAAAATAAATAATTATAAAACTAAACTAAAGGGCGCTGCATTGGAGTCTCTTAGCCTACAATTAGGACTAGGCATATTGAACCATGATTGAAAAGCAATGTGAGATACACAATGTCTCTGATGGCCATAGAAAGGGCTGGTAACCAGGAAGTAGACAGCGTTGTCAGACACGTTTATATATTTTCCAACGCCGACTGCAGACCATTTCAGCCATGAACATTCGATCATTGACAGAGGATCTGTTAATTAACCGTTGGGAAGTGAACTCATCCTGGACAGATTATGCTAATTATCTCAAAGGTTTACCTTAGAGGATTCCGGTGCCTTCCGAATGCATTTCTGCTGTTTTCTTCCCTCGGTCCGTTTGAGACACAAACACACTCTCGTTCCCCCCATTTGTTTTCTATTAAACAGAGTAGTTAAAACTCAGGGACAGAGGGAAACGCTAAGCCTCTTATCAATGGCTAATATGAATACTGATGTTTTACTTAATGTTCTCACTCAGCTCAATCTATCCACTTCAAGGCGCTTCCGCTCTACTTTTGATCTCTCTGATTATACTTTATTTTTAAAAATAGAACGGTTTGAATTAGTGCCTTAAATGCCTTAAAAAGACAACAACAGGAAATATATAGGCCCACTTTAAAGTGCTTGCATGTTGAACTCAAAACATCTCAAAGTTGCGAGCATAATGTGTCTGTGTTGTCAGCCATATTAACAAAGTGAACACACCATTAAACAATGCCATTAACCAGCGACTCATGCTAATGTCTTCCTTTAACTATCAATGACGCTTGTCTTACTGGTCTGAGAGGGAAATCTGTTTTCTGGATTATTAGTCCAAATAGAAAGTCGTTGGGTACTTTGAATGTTGTTTTGGTGCTTGAAAGGGCGGGAAAATGCAGTTAAATTGAATTGAAATAATTCAAATTGCATGGATGCGCCGTGTAGGTAAATCCGACCGCGTTTTATCGGAGCGGTTGTGAGTGGTTTCGTACAAAGTCAACGATTTCAGCTTTGTTTTTATCTTGTGGCCGGAGCAATATGTCAGTGAGCATGCTCATCTAAATGCTAATAAGATTAAAACTACCTTACAATGGCCCGGTAGAAAACGGGTGTATTTACTCAGTGCTTGCTAACTAACTGTAATTTTTTTGCAACTTGGAACAAATGCCCCCCATGACACCTCAGATCCTCGTAACGACCTGTTTCCTCGTAATGACTTTTACTTTTTAGCGCGGGGGGGGGAAAGTTAAGTCTTTTGAACTAGTGGAATAATCAAGTAGGTGTTGATGCATTGCTCTTGACTTAAGTTCCACTGTGACATTTTCATTCCGTGGATATATTAATCAGCCACGGCTCATAGGACCAAACAGATGGCTTTGTTAACTTGCTTTAAGCAGTCCAAAATTCCACAGACAGTGCTACAGTAAATCAGGCATCCATCTTTGGCTCTGTTTGTTCCATACTCCACATAAACAGAGTCATTAGACACTTGGCTTGAGGGAGAGATTCACTGTCACAGTGCCTTACCCTTCCCTTCTATGGTGTGGAATCCAAAATCTCTTGAATTACTATTGACACTGATATCAGGAATAGAACCACTGGTCTTAAACAATGAAACAATTATTCATACTTTTGTGTCAGTTGTTTATGTTTCACAATGATGGTAAGGGAATAGTTTGAGATAGCATCCTTGAACAATTCACATTTCGATTCTCATGAAAGTCTATCTATCTTCGAAAGTTACATAGGAAAAATGCTTTTTTTCCCCCTTTATTTACACACTCTGACTATATTATTTTAATATCAAAAAACCAAGCACTGGAAAAATCTTTACCTAAAATTTATCTGGCACAAAAACATACATTTAATAGGAAATCGTTTATTTTATTTTTTAAGTGAATAGCCTGCATTAGAAAAGGTACATTTCTGGCTCAATTTTCTTATTACTTTGGATTTCAAAGTGGTGAACAAATGCCACAGCGTTTGTGGTAAACATTATCTTGGAGCCCAGCCAGTCATTTCAAATGCAAGACTTTGACCATGTCAGAAGATGAGCCAAAGCGCTAAAGCATTTGTTGGTTTGTTTGGTTTTACATTCCTGAGAAATCAGAAAATCATTTCAAGGTGCCAAAACGACCGGCATGTTATTAACTCAACTATTTCAGGTAATTTATTTATATATATATATATATTAAAAAAATACAAACTTTGTCCCAAAGTCATTACCCTGAAAGGCTTAAGAGAGTCCACAGCCGTGCGCCTCATGTTTTGATAACAATTCCATAAACCAAGCACAAACGTGTCGCGGTATAATTACAAACACTCACACAAGAATTAGCTGATCAACGGCCTTAACACAGAAGCTGATGACAGATGTGGATTATATTACCTCTGCTTCTTTCAGGCAGTTAATATTATATCGAACCAACTGGATACCTGTCAGCAATAGGGCTTCCCATATTGTTTGTTCTTCAGTTAAATTGTCATTTACGACTCTTACTTTGTTTGGCTCTGTGTGCGTTTGACAGCCTCTATTGATTATATTGTTAGGGCAGATTATTTTGTTTGAATGTTAATGCATAATACTTCTAACAGTGTCTCTGCATGTAAGAGCCATTCAACAACAATTAACAACAACATATGCTGCTTTAATTCCTGTTCTTTTGACAGTACATGTGTCAGTGCATGAAATATGGCTGTACTTTATTTATTTTACATATTTGTACGAATCTACTTCCTCTCAGGCATGTAAGGGCTGTCTTCCCTAAACCAACTAAAAAACATTCACACAAACAATGTGCTGTATATAGTTTGTTTTGTCTCTAATTTGTACCTTTCATTTTTCTTATTTTCCGCATTTTGTTCTGTCTGACAAATCAAATGAGCTATTTATCAGTTGTTTGAGTTGGTCCACCTTGAAAACTGTAGTTACTGAGAAGAGCCAGTATGGTTCAAACAATTTGGATTACCCAATTAGGGATTTTCTGAACCTGTGGATCACACATTAAGAGGAGGATTGGCTTGGGATGTTTTTCTTCAGCTAGGATTGTTTTTACATGGTTTTTACATCTTATTCTCACTTATGACCCACAATAAATAATTGGTGATTTTGTGATATCCGTGATCATCGCTATTTCATGGCTATTGACGATGTTAAACAGCTATATCGCATAATCACAGACATGCTGACATTAGAGGGAAAACACCATGCACGGATGTTATGAATATATATATATATATATATATATATATATATATATATATATATATATATATATATATATATATATATATATATATATATATATATATATATATATATATTGGATAATGTTAACAATGGTTTCAATTGCTTTCAAAACTATTTTGTTCATAATGCAAGATAAAATTCATGACTTGTGTCTTTATTCGACCAATCTTATTTGCAATCTGGTTGGAAGAAATGGTAGTTCTCCCATATCTGCATTCAGGGAACAGTAGGCCTACAACCCTTTTTTGCTGGAAAAAATAAAATGTTTGACGAGTCACCCCTTTAAACAAATTTAAAGGGGAAAATAAATGTTTATCCTGTCTGGATAATTGACATGAAGTGTTAAACATAATTATGGGAGTAGCTACGTCTCTGTCCATTTCAATGAGCAAAGCCTCCTTTTACTGGTAAATACACGCAAACCACAGCTCTGGCTCTCGGCTCTCGGCACACACAAGTTTTTCCCCTTTTGAACACGGCCGCTATAAACCCCCCTCGACTGCAGCACGAAGAATGTTAACGTTTTGGGCAAACAATGTCGGGATGATGCGATGCTTTCGCAATCACAGACGGAAGACTGGGAGCACGGGGGGAAAGCCACAAGAGAGCCTCAGCAAAGATTCCATTCGTTTCTATTCCCTGATTGCAAATTTAAGGTTTATGGTAGCTGGCATTCTGCCTCCATAAGCAAATCTTTTTAACGTATTTCCAAGCTTGGCGTTATGGGGATATTCTAGATTTTTTTTTCCGGGGGAGGGGGGGGGGGGGGGGGGGGCGGGGCATGCAATGCTAATATTTTGTGGGCATATGTGCATTGTACATTGAGTTATGAATCCTGTTGGCCTTCCCTGTCATAAGCGTATGTATTAGACACAAATTGTATTGGGAAATAGAGGGGCAGTAATGAGCAGGGTTGGGACCTGGTGGCTCGGCATTCCAGGTAGAGAGGGAGTGAGAGGGAGAGAGAGGGAGAGGGAGAGGGAAAGGGAGAGAGAAGAGAGAGAGAGAGAGAGAGAGAGAGAGAGAGAGAGTGAGAGAGAGAGAGAGAGAGAGAGAGAGAGAGAGAGAGAGAGAGAGAGAGAGAGAGAGAGAGAGAGAGAGAGAGAGAGAGAGAGAGAGAGACAGAGAGAGAGAAAGTGACTGGTGGACTGATAGGCGAGGGATAAGGTGTTCTTCCACCACCACCACCACCATGGAGCAGCTCTACACCTTGGATAATAGGAGCCAATTCAGTGCAGCTCATGAAAAGGTTTATCTGCTCCTGACAGCGTGCCCTGCGGGGGCAATGGCACAAATAACAAGAAGGAGGCAAAGCAAAACTGGGAGTACAGTCCAGCGTTGCTACCCATTTCCCATTCTGTCAATAACCATCTGCATTTGCAACACACACTCCCCCCCACACCCCCCCCCCCTTTTTTTTTTCTTTCTTTATTTTCTTCTCCCAATCACCATTGTAGATAGGTAGCTGGGGGAGGTTGACAGACATGTTTGAGGTTCTATTGGAGGCGTACACAAGGCAGGGCACACACCGGCTGTGCAGTGCATGTACACACGTGTACATGCACACACACACACGCACACGCACACGCGCACACACGCACACGTACACACACACACACACACACACACACACACACACACACACACACACACACACACACACACACACACACACACACACGCAAACACAAGTAGGCCTAAATGAAAGCACATACACACATACACACATACACACACACACACACACACACTTATGTGCGTATTTTTATATTACATTTTGTTGATGTACTTTACAATATTCCACACATTTAATATCTTGTTAAGGTGTACCATTAAATCAAATTTAGCACAAAGTATTTTTTGCGAAAATAATTTAGAGAGCTAGTGATGCACAAAGATGGAATAATTGTAGGAATTTTTTTCCCATTATAAGAACAGAAATTAAACGGACATTTGTGCAATGTCCCTAATAGTTTTCAATAATTATCATATTAGGTACTTAACACAGACACTCGCGGCTTAACACACACACACACACACACAGACACACACACCTAGACACACACACACACACACACACACACTCACATCATAAATGCTTTATTTGAATCCACCTGCATTCACCCTCATTTTAACATTTTTAGCAATTTACAAATCCCTTAAGGGTCGTAGCATTGTCTACTAAATACGACCTAGGTTATTTTCCTAGGTAAACACACACACACACGTCTCACACACACACACAAACTAACACACGCACAAACACACACACACACACAAACACAAAGACATTTAAAATATTATTGAAACAACTAGTCAAAGAAGTATACTCACTGTCATGTATTATTGTGCTAAGTCTGTACTCAAAGTATCTTTTCACAGACAAATCAAACTGGTATTTGCGAGCAGCACACAAGATTAAAAAGTGTACGTTTATTCAGTTTTTTAGGATTAGCCCAGAGTTTTCTGTGGGTTCTAGTTTTTTTTTTTAACAAACTGGTGCACACGTATATTTGGGAGTGTACCGCAGGCATCGCAGTGAGAACCCCCCTCAACTCAGTTCGCCTTTTGCTCGCCGGAATAAATTGGTACCATATGGTGCAATGACAGGATCACTCAATCTTCTGTGTACCTGAACACCACATTAATCATTTTTTTTTGTGAGGGGAGGGGGGTTTCTTTCCCTTTCATCACACAGGCATTTCCAAAATCGCCCCGTGCCTTTATTACCCTCACACATGTCGTGGATTTACATACACGGGCTGACCCCGCTCTTCTTGTTAGGAGGCAGACCGCTTGACCAAGTTCAAGTTTGAAGCTAAGCTGAAATGTAAGGGTCAGCCTGGCGGGGGTATAGAGAGAGCCTTCTACTGCTCAACATGTTGGCTCACTTACTGCTCTATGATAGATTGCCGTTGCAAAAAACAACTGTATTGTTGAACTTGGGGTTACTTTCCGGCTGATTTTGTAACGAGACATTTCCGAAGGTTAATTAAAATAAATAAATGATAGTATTAGTTTAATTAAAAGATTGTATTTACAACACCTATGTACATACAATTATGGATTGCTTATAACGGATACATTTGAATAAATACAAAAAAAAAGTCAAATAGTTTACATCGCAAGTTTAAATTGATTATCTGAAGCAAATGATTATCACAGCAAATATTCGGCTGAAAAAGATATGAGGAAGCATTAATGTATTCAAAAAGAGGTGTATTCATTATATCTGCCCCCCCCCCCCCCCCCCTGTGGGTACCATCAGCACTTGTAGTAGTATGTTTGAGCTGGAGCACCAAAAGAAAATCTTTCTCCTCTTATTGACCTTTTGCCATTTCCAGAGGGCGGGGGGAGCGGGGGGTGTGGCGGGGTGGGAAACAGGAAGGGGGTGATGTCAAGGCAGTAGTGGGGGGGGAGAGAGAGAGAGAGAGAAGAGAGAGAGAGAGAGAGAGAGAGAGAGAGAGAGAGAGAGAGAGAGAGAGAGAGAGAGAGAGAGAGAGAGAGAGAGAGAGAAGAAAAGATAAACCAGATAGGGGTAGAACTCGGACAAAGGTTGGTGGGGGGGGGGGGGGGCGGGGGGGGGGTAAAACAGTTGGTCTCTGTAGCACAGCCTCATAAAACAGCCATGTCTTATTTGTCGGGGTGTGCTGCCTGGGAATTTACATCGATTATATCAAGCCCAGCAGCATTCTCCCTCCTCCCTCCATCCCCATCAACAGATTTATTTAAATCAATGTGGCGCAGCAGCGCTGGAACAGTGTGAGAAAATGTGCCATATATACACACACACACACACACACACACACACACACACACACACACACACACACACACACACACACACACACACACACACACACACACACACACACACACACACACACACACACACACACACACACACACACAGTCATACGGAGAGGGCTGGAGAGAGAGTGTTTGTGTGTGTGTGTGTGTGTGTGTGTGTGTGTGTGTGTGTGAGAGAGAGCTCACACACACACACGCTCATACCATACACACACAGACACATCATGAGGAGAGAGAGAAGCGAGAGAGACGGAGGTGTGGAGTGTGTGAGACAGAGTGTGTGTGTGTGTGTGTGTGTTGAGAGAGAGCTCACACACACGCCTACACATACACACAAACACACATGAGAGAGAGAGAAAGCGAGAGAGACAGGAAGAGAGACAGAGTGTGTGTTGTGTGTGTAAGACGATGAGAATGTGCGAGAGGTGTGTGTGTGTGTGTGTGTGTGTGTGTGTGTGTGTGTGTGTGTGTGTGTGTGTGTGTGTGTATAGAGGGGAGAGCTCTCTCACACACACACATTAACAAAAGAGAATGGGAGAGAGACAGGAAGAGAGACAGAGTGTGTGCTTGTTTTAAGGCAAGAGAAAGTGCGGAGAGAGAGAGAGAGTGTGTGTGTGTGTGTGTGTGTGTATAGAGGGGAGAGCTCTCTCACACACACATTGACAAAAGAGAATGAGAGAGAGACAGGAAGAGAGACAGAGTGAGTGTGTATATGAGATAGAGAGAGAAGCAAGAGAGAGAGAGTGTGCGTGTGCGTGTGTGTGTGTGTGTGTGTGTGTGTGTGTGTGTGTGGTGTGTGGTGTGTGTGTGTGTGTGTGTGTGTGTGTGTGTGTGTGTGTGTGTATAGAGAGTGAGAGAGAGAGCCCTGGTTGGACAGGAGGATCCACAGCTCCCCCTTCATGCCGCTGAGATGAGATCAGGGCTGGAGTGTAAAAAACCAAGAAACCAAAAAAGATGTGAGGCTCGGGCGATCTGTCTCTGAAGCCCCTCCACAACAGATACAGACCCGCTCACTTGCTGCCACTGATAATGTTTCTATAGGCTAATACGTCTTCATTACTCTACTGTGTTTCGTTTTCCTCACCATGGTAATCCCAGCGTCTGGGACGTTGCACAGTGCAAGGGGATTAATGCACTTTGCTTGGCTCTTTGCTTTGTTTTCCATCGTGAAAAAAAATTATCATTTATTTCGACAAAGACCAGATGTGTGTCGTTCATCTGGACTCACTCTCTGTACACTTTTAACACATCGAGAGATATTTATGGGGGGACTTTTTACAGGTCATCAGGACTGCACAAGGCTGTAGGATCCAGGCTATTCTGAGCCACGATGGGCCTAAGACAGGCACGTTGTCTGGGTGGATCCGACAAATGTATTCGGCTTGTTCAGCTTCATTATGCCTTCACATAGTCTTCATTAAGAGGGGGATTTACGCCGCCACCATCGTGTCTGAGGTGGTTCGGATAAGCATTCATTTTTTGTTCCAGCCTCTCATCCCCATTCGGTCATTAGAATAAATCAGTTTACACCCACTTTCAATTGGACATTTAATGTCACTATTTTCATTAATAGAAGGAGACTGTTACTGTCGTCGTGATAATCATGACACAAATTGTAACATAACATAGTTCTTTATGGCGTGATAGTAATAGCTATCAATATGCTTGCTATTTTTATTATTGGACTACATTTGAAAGTATATCCACCCAATGTATTTTAAATACAATTTTCCTATTATTTATCAAAGCATATTTGATGTCAGAATGGAATGACTTGGAGTACATTATATATACAGCATACAATAATTAAACAATGGCTTCATGATGACAAAAAAATACTATGTACTGTACGAATTCAAACAAATAGTGATTTCTAAGAAATCATTTTGCGCCCACGTGTATAGATACACAAAGAGGTATTTACAGAGCGTACTCAACATCAAGAGTCAAATGCATTAGAGTGGATGCGTTCCAATGTAGGGATGTCCTGCACTGCCCTCTTGCTTAAAATAGAGTGAAAGGGTTTCCAATTGAAAGTGTCTGCTCTGGAATTCCTGCCATTAAAGTTGGAAATATTTCACGATTCATCTGGGAACCTTTTGGAACTGGTCACAATGGACGAAAACCATAAAGAGAAGAGGGGTTCTATAAATATTCTGACAGGTGTTTTTTTTTTTTTTTTTGCATCGTATTTATTTATTAATCTTGTTCACACACACACACAAAATACACAGACGCACAAATATACACACGCACACACACACACACACACACACACACACACACACACACACACACACACACACACACAACACACAAATACACAGACGCACAAATATACACACGCACATAAACACATTGACACACACACACACACACACACACACACACACACACACACACACACACACACACACACACACACACACACACACACACACACACACACACACACACACACACACACACACACACACACACACACACACGTGGAGCTGCAGCTAGTAGCCCTGAATAATAAATGTCTCATCATGTCTAATTGGATAGGCCAATAATAATTATACCCCCCTCACCCCTACACCCACCTACACCTCTTGCACACACGTGCACCCACACATACTTCACCCATACTCGACACATATTCACACACACACACACACACACACACACACACACACACACACACACACACACACACACACACACACACACACACACACACACACACACACACACACACACACACACACACTCCTTCCACAAAAACCGCACACAGTCCCCCCGCTCCCACACACACCCACACACACCTACACCTACACCTACACACACACACACACAAACCTGTGCTCTCTATCCCCACCTCATTGATAATTTCTCCCGGAGCTTCAACCCCTCACGGTGAGATCAAAGTGGCTGTCACACACACTGCCAGCAGAGGCTGGCTGTGGCGCATCACCCGGCAATATATTATTCCTCTATGCATGATGAAAGACCACCGTATACCGGAGGTGGGGAGTGGCGCTTCAGAGAAAATGGGAGGGAGCTACATTTAGACTCTAAAACTAAATGCATCCTTTTTTTTATTTATTTTTGTTTGTTTGTGGTTTATCAGCGGTTGTGTGTGAGTGTGAGCGGTCATGTAGGGCCGTTAACGCTAGCAAAACGTTGTCTCTTGTTGTGTGCATTGTCAAACAAATGTAATAAAAAAATAACACGGCCATATTCCGAACGATAAATAGTCGCCTTTTTAAAGGAGGGGCGCACTACTGAGACGGTTGTTTGCTTCCCTTTTTTGGTACTATGTGCTTTTTCTCTCTTCGCTCTGCTGAAAAGGCAAAAGAAAAACTTCCCCCTATCTGCACACTGTGTGTGTGTGTGTGTGTGTGTGTGTGTGTGTGTGTGTGTGTGTGTGTGTGTGTGTGTGTGTGTGTGTGTGTGTGTGTGTGTGTGTGTGTGTGTGTGTGTGTGTGTGTGTCTCTCTCTCTCTCTCTCTCTCCTCTCTCTTCTCTCTCTCTCTCTCTCTCTCTCTCTCTCTCTCTCTCTCTCTCCTCTCTCTCTCTCTCTCTCTCTCTCTCTCTCTCTCTCTCTCTCTCTCTCTCTCAGCTCTAAGAGCAGAAGGCACATCTTAAGTCTGACTGAAGCGTACACTTGTCTCTCCCCAAGGGTGCAGTGGCAGTGGTGCAGAAAAAGTGAACTGCCGAGGACCCCACTGTTTAGCAAACAGTCCTACTGCGGAGGGGAATTAACTATTCAGAGCTCGGCTCCCAGTCACCACCGTTTGTTTGCCCCACAAAGGAGAGGGTCCCGGGGTCTTTGGGTTTGGGTTGGGTCGGAGGGGGGTAGGGGACCTGCTCTGTTCATTGGCCTCCCCGGTTTTGGAAGAGAGATGTTGTACAGTGTGAAAATATGAGCGAGGTCCCCTAGTCTATGCCTGCAGGTAGCAGGTTGGCAGAAAGGAAAACATGGATTGGGGGAATGAGTGTTGGGAATATGTAAAACGGGGGGACATTTTTTTGGGGCATACCATAGAGGTGGGATTGCTAAGGGTGGTACAGCACTGGTTTATTGAGCCCGAGGTTTATTCTTGTCTAAGCCTACAGTTTTATATTTCCTTTACCTGTAAAATATGAAAAAAGTGTCAAATATCAATTTAATAAATTATGATCAGATTAAATTCCTCAAACTAATTGTTTTACCTTCTAGAAAAAATCATTGGGTTTCAAAACGTTTGTCTTTCAAAATGTCGAAATCCAATTTACAGTTACAGTAACAGTAGACATTTACAGTCAAAGCCCTTCACTATAGTTCCTATGGTTTGGTAATAATCCGTTCAGATCTCGATGGACACATTTCACCAACAGTGCAAATGCGTTAAAGTCCATCCATTCATTTCTCAGAGCTTCCACACACATCTCCCAAAGCCTGCTTCACGGTGTGTGCAAATCGTGACCACACGGTCCTGCTGCTCACTAAACTCATGCCTCATGGCCTTGTGGAATCTGTGGTATTTTCGGTCATAATCTGGCCCTAAGAGTCCCCATATGGCAAAGCCTGAGCAACGGCAGTGAGAAGAAAATCCTAAAACCTTGCAACAGGGGGTGCATGAGCCTCTGGATTCACGATTGGCCCGTGTGCACACCAAGAGACAAAACCCTAGCGATGCCATTGGTTAAGTCTTCCACTCTCTCAGCCAATTGTCTTCAACTGTCTCTGCCATGCCATAGAAACTAGGCCTGCATCTCATCAACGGTTTTGCTTTTCTCTTTTTTTACTTTTACTACGTCAAATTTATTTATAGAAATATTTGCAAATACGAAAAATGTCAGCAGAATTGCGCACATTTAACCAGCAGGTATTCCTTAAATTATTTGACTATTTATAAATGTATGTAGGCCTATTATGTACTATATTCTTTCTTATTTTACAGCTGGTAATAGACATATCAATGATAGGACACAAACAGATCTGGTAAGGACACACAAATCACGAAATTATAAACATAAATTGCAAAAAAAAACGTCCTCAATCACAGCCGACTTGTCATTGTTTGTTTACACCAAAAACATAATAAACTGAAATAACTCACTGATTCACTTCTACACGAGAGCTGTGGCTGATTAGACGGTTACAGAGCTACTGCGATGGTTTCTCTCCTCTTCCCAGAGTGATTTCTTGCAGATGGCGCATCCATTGCATCTCTTTTTCCAAGAGATCATTCATTTCCCAGGTAATAAAACCCTATGTTGTGAGCATACCCCCCCCCCACCCCCCCCCACCCCACCCAAACACTCACCACACACCAACCGTCATCCCTCTCCCCAGTGCTGAAAAATAGAGCCTGGGGGTGGGAAGAGTGTGGGTGTACCCTATGAGTTGTTGCCAAGCGGACCTGACAGTTCACTCCACTGTTAATCAGTGAAGCCATGCAACCTTGTTGAGAGTTTATCACGGTGCTGAAACATTAATTTGAAACACCACCCCACCCCCCCCCCCCACCTCCCCCCACAAAAAAAGAAAAACAGAAAAAGGAAGAAAACAAAAACTAAATGTCACGGAAAGACAAGTCTGCTTTCCGTCACCGAGAAGAATGTTCTCTTGACATCAGCGTAAGCACATGTGTGTCCGGGGAAGTGGAACAAAAGGTGGGTTGTGTTGTTTTAAAGACGAATCCTCTGAGTCGGGCCGGCCGGTCGGCAGGCGCAATCATTTGCGGGTCCTGCTTTTAAATGATCAGCGTGACTCACCGTTCCTAAAAGAAACGACGCCCCCTGAAACGAGTGAAGGTGCGATACGCTGAGAGCGCCACGGCTACGGTTTCCTTCACAAATAATCGAAACGTGATTGTCATAACACTTCATTGCCGCTCTTGTCGCGGGTTGCACCCCCTACAAGGAAAACCAGCAGCACACGCATCCCGCTTATAACACATGCCCGCTGCTCTAGAGCAGCACACACAACGCACTTTATCTTTCCTTGGGCTGCAAGAAAAAAAGTTTAAAAAAAGTTTAAAAAAAAAACGCTATTACCACCACCACCATCAACTCCACTGGCACTATCCCCTCCACCATCTCACTGCTATAAACCATCACCACCACCGCCAAAATAAACACCACCGCCACCGCCATCACCTTATCCACCATCACCAGCATGCCGCCATCACCGCTACTATTACCACCGCTGCTTCTTCAACCCCTCATCACCCCGTCATCGCCAACACCTCCGCCACCTCCGCCACCTCCACTTCCATCAGCACTGACACCCCATCATCAACACCACTGCCACTCCCCCCACACACGTCCCCACTCACATCCCTCCTGGACCAAAAAAAAATGTTTTCAAACATTTTCTGGGAATGGAGAGTACATAAAGATATTGTCCACGAACCCAAACCACAAACCGAAAGCAACCTTTTGTTAAAATGTTGGTTATTGTTGCATATGAAAATATGTGGCAATTTTCATTGTGATTGCTTCAATAAACATATGCAAGGCCGTCACCACTACCCTCGTTCACAGAAAGACAATTTCCAACCCCACCCCCCCTCCCCTCTAATACATATTAATAGCTTTTCTGTGTGTGTTAGGTGTGTCCTTTAAATCTAAAAAAATAAATAGGCTTGGTGGTGCGTGGCCCTGGCAGTCCATCCTGGCATCAAACAAGTCAAGGACAAGCCTATGAGACAGAGGACAGTCTCCGTAGCTGCATACACACACACAAACGCACACACACACACACACACACACGCACACACTCACGCACACATGGAATCACACACACGCACACACACGACACACACGCAATCACATACATACACTTAGGCACACACATACATACACACTCACGCACACACATACATACACGCCACACACACACACACAAACACACACACACACACACACACACACTCAATCACACACACACACACACACACACGCATTCTCACACACACACACAGCAGCTGTAGCCTAAGAGTTGTCTGCCAAACGAGCGTGGCAGTTTGGTCCAGTGCGGATCAACAGAACCACAGAGGCTTGCTGAGTCCACAGATCAAAAAAATTGAAACCATTATTTAAACAAAAACCAAAATGCCTCGGAGAGAGTGTGGGGGAGACAGTGGGTTGGTGTTGTGGTGTCTGCTTTAATGTGCCTCGTAGGTAGAAAACCTGGCAGCTTGTAATGTGACCTTAGTACCCCCCCACCACCCCCCACCAGACCGATGAGGTAGATGAAACTTGCAGCAGAGTTTTCTTTTTTTTTTTTCATATTTCTTTCTTTTTTTTTTTGCAACTCGCTCATATGTATAGTGTGGTAAATTATAAGAGGAGCTCATTATGACAATGCAACGAGAATGCATCCAGGTGGTCCCATGTTTCCGGGGTAACCCCGTTGACTGTAACAGTTAGTTCAGCAAAAAAAAAAGAAAAAAAAATGCAAAGAAAAAGAGGCGAGTTTCGGAGGAGCGGGAGCTCGGATTAAAAAATAAATAAATACAAATAAAAATTGGAAGCCGCTTGAAAGTGGTATGAGTTTCCCACTGTGTGTGGGCTTTGGCATTACCCCTCGTAATCTCCCAAAGTCAAGGACAAAAAAAATAAAAAAACGGTATGGCGTTGCCCAGTTTAACCATCTGTATGAGCACGGAGAGACGCCAGCACCTATCCCCCGTCGCGGTTCCTTTTTAGAACCAAACAACTTTAAAATTCACTGGAGCGCTGCCACCTACACTTGACTGACAACACCAGCGTTCCTCACGCGTCGCCTCCGAGGGGTCCGGAAGGTGGTGAATCCGAGGGGGGTTACCAAGTTTGTTATCTGCGGCTATTATTCTCATTACGGTGTGTCAAGTTGCGACGGAATAGGATGGAGTGCTAGGGGGGGTGGTCGCGGTGCGTCGCAACTAGCTCAGCCCCGTGGAAGCAAAAACAAAGCAGGTGGCCGTGGCCGTGACAATATATAGACAACATTGGTGGCCTAATTTCCTCATGTCAGACAGCACCATATGGCTCTCTTTGCTCTCTGCTACCTATTTAGAAACTCTGTGTGCGTAAGTATGCAAGAATCATAGTCTTCACAATTAATTAAAAGCAAAGTGTGGAGAGGGTGGGGGTGGACGGGGGGGAGGGGTGTCAGATAAACCTTGTTCTACCTGTACTATTAAAGTATCTTGAGGTGGATGGGGGTGGGAGCATGAGTATCCCACAGGTATTAAGGCTTTATGTATGACATGTCCTTGAAATCATCCAGGTGTCAGAAGACAGCATACTTTCTTTTCTCCTCCCTTGGCACATCCTCAACTTTAGCATAAAATAGACGCAAGGCATCCCTTACTGTGGTAGAACAAAAAAAAACGAATATGTTCAATTAATCTTTCTGACCTTTTGTTCACATTTTCCTGGAAGACAGAAAAAAAATAGAAGAATCTTTGCTTATCCAAGCTGAATTCCTTCTTCTTGAGATCATCACAAAAGGAAAAGGTGTGAGACGCCATAGGATTTGACTCCAAATGGTGAAACTGCGTTGCCTCAGACATTCAGTAATGACGGTTATTCATTTTCAAGGACAACTGGGCGCTCTCCGATGCGATCCTTTAATATGCTATTATGTTGTTATGCTATAGTAGGAGTTT
>OLKM01000012.1:182678-185945 GCA_900291075.1 Melanogrammus aeglefinus
CCGACTGAATGCCGATCGCTTCCCTCCAGGACCCGGCGTACACAAACACTGTCACATAGCGAGCCCCGAAAGACAGCAATGCCAGCTCACGGGGAAAAGGCATTACCAGTGCGGGGGAAAAAAAATAAAAATGAACAGAGCCTTCCTATCAAAACATAATTACCGTGTATATTTTTTATATTTGAAAAAAAAAAAAACCCCACGGATGAAAAAACCTGAATGGGAGGAGCCTCACCCATGGACTACATTACCCATGCATCCCCCTCCCCTATCCGTTCGATTGCAAGCCAAAGTGTCACTGTACGCTTCGCTCTCGCATGACTCCTGACTGGGAGACACTTAAGGGGAGGAATCAACAAAGGAGAACTCTTCATCATCTTGGCAGGGTTACCCCCGCCTCTCCCCCGACCCCCTCCCCAACCCACCACATCCCTTCCTCCATCCGCCACACACATGGGAGACACCAACATGATGCCTCTCTCGCTACGCACACCTACACCCTCACCACGTCTCAGTTCGCTCTGTCTCCTCGGCTCCACTCATCAAATACGGGTTCATTACACCTTTAAAGAAATGTCACGAAAAGCTGAGGGGTTTTAGGTAATTTGGCAAAGTGTCGACTGACACAGACACGCACACACACACGCACACCACGCACACACAGACACACTAAGGCTGCTTACTTTTCCGCAGATTCAGGAGTATATGCCTAGCTTACCGTTACGCTAAAAGTATTGACGATGCAAAAATACGGATTCACTTATCAATTATGAATATCCAAACACGCTATGACTTCTTTTATTTATTTTTTGTCTCCTCAACAAGATCCATTTAAATAGACACTGACACAGTTTTGTTCTTGCTGACATTCGTAAGGATTACTTCATCGTGCTCAGGAATAGCTTGCCTGTCCATCTACCAAAGACTGTTCCATTGTTTCCCAAACAGAGGTATTCAAACAAGCCACAGAGCCACCCCCATTGTTTGGGTCAACAGAATCCATCCTTGCAATCAATGCGGAGAACAAACTTCCCCTTAAACATCTGTAGCATCTGTTTCTCCGCCACTTGAAGCTTGTGGAATTTGAAGACAAAAACATCCCTCCGAATGCACAATGTCCTCCTCCCAAATCTACTGTAAGCCTGCTTTGAAATTTGAGGAACATTAGGATAATTGAAAGTGCAACATTTGAATAGTTTCCGTTGCAAAATGCAACAGAAGGACTGTACGCTTATAAGGTAACATACTATAACGTTATTAGCAGTCTTTTTTATGAACCGATGGGATTCCGATGGAACTAATGTAAACCTCCATTGTTGTTGTTTGTTCAAAGCATCTTCTAAGCGTCTTAGTTGTTTCCTAAGCATCTTAGAAAACAACAATGTCTCTTTTAAATCATATCATCGGCAACTCGTGCTCTGAGTTGAAATATTTCAATAGATGGATTGAAGTAAGTTGATATTGTTTTCGTTGAGACTTAAAGGATTATCCAATATCAACTATAAGCTCTACCCTATGAACTATATTGTGGCTCATATGTTAAAAAAAATTTGAAATCCAACAAAAAGTGGAGTAAAGATCCTGCGGTGGATCAGGCTAATTGGGTCAATCACTAGACCACAGTGGACTCACTGCAGTTGTGTGCACGAAGCACACAAACCCTACAGGATGATGGGCTGATTGAAGTCCTGCTGATAGCTCCAGTGTATATATCCCTGTCTTTTTGATCTGACATCCCTTCACACACAAAAACAAGTAGACACCCCCCCACACACACACACACACACACATGCACAAACGTGACCTCCTGGCAGTATGAGAGCTGATGGGTTTACTTAAAATGTGGGAAAGATACTTTGACGTCCTCAATCCCTCCCTAGTCCATTCCCATAAGGCTGTCGATCGGAGAGGCTCTTGTCTATTGCTTTGCATACTGATGGAGTTAAATGTGGGGGCGTGCAACAGGCATCGAAACACTACAAGATGGGTAGCACTGTATTCCCTCTTTTTTTCATCAGGCCTCAGTAAGGATGTGTCTTGGGTCAGGATTTCACACGTGGCCATTTTTTTTTCAAATCCCCATCCTTTCCTCCTCCATAAAATGTACCGAATTAAATAAAAACTGGTTGGCGCACAAGGCACTGATGTTGCTTGACCTATTTCTGTAAAGAAAAAGGTGATTTCTGTTTCACACAAAGGGTAATTTTGCTATATAAGAAATTTACTTTATGAAGGGAGATTCACTGTGTCCACTTAGTTGCATCATATAATGTGTAATGGTCTCCTAGTGTTAAGACAATGACCACACCACGAGAGACAAGATGAGGATACATCCAAATCAGAGGCCGCGACCAATCGATTAAAGATATAAATAAATACAAATATATAAATAGTTATTTTAACACATATAGCAGATCATGGCTATACCTACAATCTGTTAGCAATCGTCAAAATGGTCGTATAAGTATTTTCAAATGGAGCTATTTTAAGCTGCTCAAGCTAGCACTGCAGCTTCTGCTAGCAACCACCACACAGAGGAGAAAAACGAAAGCATGTTAAGACACCACCGTAATGGTCCTCGCCTGCAAAGTAAAACATGACGCAGGAAGATCTGTCAATTTAAACCCACACCAGCGAACCTACAGTTCGTTGAGACGTCAAAATAGATATGCAGATACAGCCGGTCTGTGTCTGTGTCTGTGTCTGTGTCTGTGTGTGTCTGTGTGTGTGTGTGTGTGTGCATGTGATTGTATGTGTGTGTATGTCTGTGTATGTGCGGCTGTGCGTCGCGCCGACCAAACATTCTGCGTGGGAGAGATTGAACCGTCTCGACATCTTCGACCGTCTCTGTGAGCCACGAGGCCTTTAAATTTTTAACCAAACCTTTTGTACTCCAAACCAATCAAATATTTATAACTACTCTACAAAAAAAAAAAACGCGCTCTATCTCCCTCTCTTGTTTTTTTATTTTTTTCTCCCTCCCTCCCTCCCTCGCTGTCTTTAGCCACGGTACAGCCATTAATAGCATGCTCACCACTTCTCGGACAGCATGTAATTCCTTTTGACTTTTCTTTCTATTTGCCCCGCGGCGGAGAAGGGGTTAAAAACAACCGGGCACACAGCAGTGTGTCTAACAGGTAATATGTCTAATTACAGCAAGGGAGGGGGGGAAGGGGGAGTTCCCCCATTAATATTAAAGAACCTTCATAACCGCCATTTCACCCTGCGTCTCCCCAGATGCCGAGGCACTTCTACCTCATCAGCTCC
>OLKM01000012.1:191260-288760 GCA_900291075.1 Melanogrammus aeglefinus
TGGAGTGTGGTGGTGGTGGTGGTGGTGTTGGTGGTGTTAGTGTGTGTGTGGTGTGTGGTGTGTGGTGGTCTGGGGCCTCGGGGTCGGAGGGGGATAAGGTATCACGGGAGGGGTGTGGAGGCAGGAGACTGATCAAAGCAGCTTTTCATTGGGGTTCACACCACTGACCCTGGTGACCATGGACATCCATCACTGGGTTTGACATGCACCTCTTTCCTGGTGGAATCACACGCGCGGTTCCTTTGCATAAGAGCTTGCCGATACGTCCCCGGTTGTTTCAGCACTTTTGTCTTTGCATAATCAGATTGTTTTAAAACTGTGTTGGACAATGCAAGCCTTATTAGCGGGTAGTATTTGAATAGCCTGCTAAGAAAGGTCTTTACATGGGATTTAAGCTTTTTCTTTTTGCCACCTACATGTTTATATATAGGCCTATACACCTAGAAATGTATGTTGAAAATATTACATTTCTGAAGAGGCCTATTCTCTGCCTCACCAAGGCAACAACAGTTGAAGTCTGTGAGTGTATTTTTTATGAATACCGACTGATTACAGATTGAATTGTTATTATTTTCATATTGAACACATCGCTTTAATTAACGGACCAGATCTTTGGCCGTGTGTGTGCAGCCCAACATAAAAGACCGGCTACAGTGTGACTTGATTGTAGCTGACCGAAGAATCGAGTCAGAAAAGAAAGAATCAACACAGTTAGTGGACATTTATAGGCCTAAGAAACATAGGCATTTCTTACTGGCCCATTCATAGCCTTAGTGATCGACTTGGGTTTAGCTGTTAACCAAATGCAGCATCACAAATGATTGGAAAGTGGACCAAAGGCTAACACAAAGACATCGATCTCCTGCTGTCAACTGGAGCACTTTCACCGTCTTTCTGGGCTTTGTCCATGTTACTTGTGCAGTTAATGGAAACCATATAGGATTTCAGGTTCCTGTTGTCGCAGAGGTCATGCACCTTTCAGAGCCCCACACCGCAAGTCAAACTGCTGCTAAACGTCCTTTCTGTAATGAATCTTTGTGTATGGGCTTTTACGACGCAAAGCTGAATCAGGCAGAGGGGAAAAGATGTGCGTTTCACGTCCACCACAACACAATCAAGCAACTTACTTGTTTTTGTGTGTGTATTTGGCTTTGTTAAGAAACTGAAGTCAATTAATGAATGAGCCTAATAGGTGGGTTTTCTCGCGCCATCGTTCTTGTTTATTTGTATCTGGCAATGCAATTGGACAAGTTTTGAATGGCACCAAGCTGATTGGCTCCAACACGAAAAAACACTTGTATGCAATCTAGTTGTTTTTATTTTGGTTATATTGATAGCTTTCCTCTCATTACGTACTACCCTGTAGGTATTATACACAAGAGGACATATTCAAGTTTTTATTCAAATGATGAAAGAGTTAATGGCCTTAATGAGACCTTGAGTCAAAGTAAATTAATTTCCCTTTCAACCCTGCTTGGTACAGTGGAAAATAAAGTCAAGTCTTTAATGACCTAAAAATATTATGCTTTCAAAAAAAGAAAACATTTATTATGAAATAATCTGTAAAGCACCAATGGACTCTTAATAGATTTAAGTGATTGATGTGGCGATAATTAGAATGTCAAGGATGAGGAAGTGTACAGAAAATCTAGGTATTGGATACTCAGACATGAGTGCCATGACAGGGATTCAATCAAACTATAGCCACTGCAAACTTGACATAAAATTGACTTGCCTTGCAAACACCATCATGATGAAAGCTGGGAAAATCGCAACGCGAGATGATGAAACTCCTTTTAATCTTGCACAGAAGCAAATACCCCCACCCCCCCTCCCTCCCTCAACGAAAAGAAAAAACAGCAGGATGATGAATGAATGCGAATGTGATCAGATAAAGCACCTACAATATTTGCTTGGCAGTTGTTTTCATCTTAACAAGTTTGCATCTTCCAGACAATACTGGTATTCACTTCTAGGTGAATGATTATCCCAAGAACCATTAACAAATAATCATACAAATAAAAAAAGCTATTCAGTGTGTACCGGGATCAGTAAATTCACTCCGTGAGTCATGTTTACCGGGTTCAAAGGTTCTTTATGTAGGTAAGCTCACGCGACCACGTGAGTTGAACAGGTTCCCTCCTATTGATCTGTGACCCACAGCGGAATAGAAAACATCCCATTCTACACCAGTGGTGACGGAGTGGTGCGCAACTAAGCCCACTAGCTTCTGAATTCTTCAGAGCCGCTGTCCACCTTTTCTTTCACTCTTCTCTCTCTCTCTCTCTCTCTCTCTCTCTCTCTCTCTTCTCTCCTCTCTCTCTCTCTCTCTCTCTTTCTTCTCTCTTTCTCTCTCTCTCTCTTCTCTCCCTCTCCCTCTCTCCCTCTCCCTTCTCCCTCTCCCTCTCCCTCTCCCTCTCCCTCTCCCTCCCTCAATTAATAAATGGCCTATGCCCCAGCCCTGCCCGAGGCACTTTGAATAAAAAGCGGAGTCTCCATCCTTGGCTTTCCTCTGGTCTTTCCAGGAGACGGTAAGCTGTGGCTTGCCGAGGTTTTTCTTTCCCTCGTCCAGAATGTAGAACAATACCTGGCCATAGGGTGGTCACTGCAATGGTCTCTGGGTAATCCCAGCCAACTGCCATCTTAAGCCGCCAGTTTTAGCTGCTCCAAGCAGCCCCTGCGCATGTTCTTGGCTGCGCAGTGTTTTTTTTCTTCTTTCCCTGCCTTGCATGAAGGTGGAGGTTCATGTAGTTGGATGGAGGCTGTTGCATGTGCCCCGGGGGATGCCAGTACAGGTGGTTTTACCAATCACGTTCAGCGACTGGCTATGCTCCCCCCCCCCCCCCCCCCCCCCACAGAAAGCCCCCCGAGAAAGTTTAATTTGACAGAGGTTCTGTGTCCAGGGATCATGCAACACAGGGATACATGTCATTTCTCTGTTTTATATTATTTTCCCCAAACATGTTTGAAATTATGAATTATACACACACGAAAAAAGTTTTGGAGATGAAGAAAAAAGGATTTTCCTGGACATGGGAAAATAGAAAAATCGAACCAGGAGAAACCGTTTGATGAGGACGTCTGACAGATGCTGGTTGCTTAGAGACCCCACGTCTTCGTCCGGAGCCACGAGGTGATGTAGGACTGTGCGTCCTTCAACCCGTCTCCAACAATGAGTTCACGTGAACCTACTGACGCTCTACAGAGGCCCGGGCTCCAGCCAGGAGCCAGCGGTGAATCAATTATAATGTCTCCAGTATTTAAATGAGCCCTACTCCCAAGTCATTTGAGTACAATAAATAGGTCAGTGCAATCTAAATTGATTCAGCTCATCCCACGTCTTACACCGTGGAGAAGGGAAATGCAGCACTGGGGTTTCCCCGGTGGGACACGCTGACTACCTACACAGGGAGTGTATATATCTCTCTCTCCATCTATATGTATATATATATTCTGCTCAAGGTCAATTCGCGTAATAATTAGAAGCCGTCACCAGTCGATGCCAATTCAAACCAGAAAGGCTTTAGAATTGATCTGCAATGTAAAGAAGGTGCCACCACTCGTCTTGAGATTCGTGACTCAAGTGTGATTCAAGGATTAAATTGCCCAATCTGTGTTCGGGAAAATCGGAACAAAAATCTTTTTGGTTGTGTGCCGTTTTTGAAAAGAACCCAAAGCCGTCACGTCGCTATGTCTGCCTGACACAGTTCTCTCCCTAGATTCAATCTCGTTCCCGAGTTATAAGGGGAACATTTAATGACTCACAGGCAAGTAAATGAAGCCCTGAAAGAGCTCTCATTACAGCGCTACACCAGTCAATGTGTTGCCTTCACTTTGCAATCGCTGATATTGTGCTGCTAATGTTCAGTACCTACTATGCGGTAGTTCTAAATTGTATTGTGCGTTGGTCTTACGAAGTAAGTTCAAAAGTGTGTTTTTTCGGGGGCGACGTCTCAAACATGGAAGAAATTTGCCCCTCAAACATTGAAAAGAAACCCTCAGCCGCCTTAGACATCAATGGGACATCTTTACCTGATCACATTCAACCGTCAATCAATGGGGGCAAGCTGCCTCCTCGTAACAGATTGCTTTTCCCGTCACGCCACAGGTTTCCGTACTGTTCAGTTGAGTCCACAAGAGTGGAATGTCATGCAGTGGCGAGCTGTCCTACTTTTTTTTGTAAATGAGCTGGAAGTCATCTGCATGCAACAGGAAATGGTTCTGGGTCCGCCGTATCAAAACGGCAGAGGGCCACAGTGTTTAACCACACCAATAGGAATCAATACCGGGAGAGCGGAAGAGAACCGATAATTACTCGGAGCAAAGCATTCTCACCTCCTCACCTGCGATTATTGCCAGAGAGCAGCACGTATCAGGGGTGTCACTCCAGTCATGTTCTACACGCGCAAAAGGTTTGGACTGTAACTAGCAAAGGGAGCGTGTTTGTGTGTGTCTCTGCGTGAATCCATTGACGTGTGTGCGCACGTGCATGTGTGCGTGCGGGTGTGTTTAAAAGACAAACGTGCGTCCGTGCACATGCACGGGCACAACGTTGTGCCATGCTACTGGTTTACCCTTTAAGGAAACTAAGCAGAGTTAATGACCATTACGTGAACCCTGTAGTGGTGTTAAAAAAAAAAAAGGGCAGCGAAGCAGATGGTCAGATTTGAAATTGATGATGGGTTGAGGTGTCATTAAGCGATGATGCAGGCTGGCACCAGAAGTGCTGAGAGGTGCAGGCCCCACTACGGTGATGTGCTGCGGAGAGCCGTCTCTCGTGGGTCCGGCTCTCTGGTGGGAAGTGGAGGGGGGGGGGGGGGTTAAATTATAACACTCTTCTATGTGTAATGAGTTCATGCACGTGCTCTGTGATTGTGTTATCATTTAACACGGAGCCGTTTAGCAGATGCCCTTTTATCCAAAGGGATTTACAGGGATTGTATGCTGTCTGAGCAGAAGGTAAAGGGGGCGGGGCTTCTAGTGCAAGGTCGGTCGACGGTTGGGATTGGGTTCAGGCGAGGGCGAGGAGTCAAATAACTTTCTAGACTCAGCTATCCTGCCCCTACTAGCCTACTTGTCTGCTAGTACGTTATACTTTTAACTACAGCTACTACTTTTAATAGTTTGTTAACTTCTTCAATACAATTCCATACATCTATGTGAACCTATAGAATCCTTATGTTGCTATTATTATAATGAAATGGGTCCTCAAACAGTCTATTAAATCTGGGGGAAAATTGAAGAAAAAAGTATGCTCCTACGTTTAATTTATGCTATCAGTGCTGTGGAATTTCTGGTACAACATTGTGCTCTGAGTATACCCCATTATTAGCAATTAGCTGCTATTGTGCTAGCGCTCTCAAACCACAGGTCTACATAGCAACATAGCTATTCCGGGGCATTTACTGGGGCATTGAGAAAGATCTAATAATGCCCTGGATTGAGGTCTGATTAATGTGTGGCCCAGTTAAGGCGGCTCTGGCAGATCCGGATTATGAATGATCTGGTTTATTCTCAGTGTGTCAATATGTTTTCAGCCTTGACTAAGCAAATGCAAAGAGGTTGATCTTCGCTGTTGTGGATGTTAATGGCTTTCAAAAATATTGAATAAAATGAAAGATCACATGTACATAGGCCTACATATAATACATTCATTATCTGAATATTGCAATGTAATATATTGTATTAATATAATATATTATTATTAATAATAATAACGATAGTAAAATAATGGGTGATTTGATGCATAACATCACCAAAACAATTGTGTCATGAACTAACCACAAGCATGCATTTGAGGCATAAACTGGCTCGAATAACGAATGAATAACTTACCATAACTATCAATACTACCAAATTTGCTTGTATGTTTGATCCCCTTTTGTATTTTTGTATTTCTATTGAGAAAATGAATTAAAAAAGCCTCAAATCTTTTTTTTCTGTATTACGGTGCAGATTATTATTCGATCATTCTGATCATTTCTGATGAGCCTTGTTGAGGAAAGGTTAATAATTTAAACATGTTTTCAATTGGCTGGATCATCTCAAATCAGGACAAATAGAGCGGAATAGAATCATAAAATATTAACAGGCATATTGAGCTGAAAAGAGAGAATCATTTTCTTTGTAGATGCGAGTCTCCTGAGGTTACATGGACATCGTGAGTCACATGCCACTGATCAACTGATCAAGGATGGTCTTCATGCTGCATTGCATTGGACTACTCTGGATGAGTAAGATACTGTATGTGGTGGAGAGTATATGTGCAGCATGTGTCTTTACTCAAAAAATGTTCCCTAAAGGTATAGTATGTCCATTTCCACATTCAAATATCTATAAATATCTAGATGAATGTTATATATATTGTTGAGTTGCGTACTAACATTATAACATTATTATTGTTATTTAAAGTAACGGTCTGTGACATTTAGTTGCCTTTCAATGGCACGTTATGCCCTTTGCAAAAAACGTTATCCAGGAAGGACATAATCCATTGATATAATATTTAAATTGATCCGGGCTACTACAATGTGCTTCTTTGACAAGTATCTCAGCCACCCACTTAATCCAGTGTTTCCCACATATAGACTTCACTTGGCCGGTTCATTTTGTTTTTTAATTTGTTTATCAATCGCAGAGAACGATGCCATCAGCGATATTTCAAATGGGTTAAATCTTATTTCACCCGAGCTCTCTCACACACACCAATCGACCACGGACCATCGGTGGATAGCCCCTCCTCCCCTTGCCCATCCAGAATCAACACATGCTCATGCGCGGAGGGAAGGAGATTGTTGTTGGCCTTTCCCCGCAGAGAACGGATAGAATCAATCCAGAGTTCACCTTTCAGTATGAGTGATGCCAGAAATACTTAAATACACTGATAAAATACAGGGTCTAGGGTTTACTAGCGAGGCTTTTTCGTGTGAAAAAGTCCACCAATGTACGCATGGAAAGTCAGTTGAATCTGACTTTTGCTATATATAGACTGTATTATAGTCTATATATATTATATACGGTCTATACAGTGGTTCTCCACTGGCCATACCATTTTTTACCTGCTTGTTGCTGTTGGTGAGCTAGCATTAGACACTTCTGAACAGTGATTTGAATTCCATGGAGAACATTTTGAATCCATAGGGAAACATTTTTTCCCGGCTTTAATGTCATGCTAGTTAGGCTATGGTTTATGGAAGGGTACTTTGCAATTCGCTTATTGTTTAGAAGTGTTGACCAAACGATGGCTCTATAGAGAGGGGTGCTGCGGCCTGACCATGTCCTCTCTGGGTCATTCATCTTGACTCATCCTTGTCAATATGATTTCTCCCGTCGTCACCTCAGATGACTTTTCACCAGGAATGGTGACATTAATAGATTTCATCTTTTGTTATAGTTTTTATTGAAAGACCCCTTACCGGCAGAAATAACATAATATTCTTTAAAATCTTAGCTTTTGCACTTGTATAAGTTCAACATGCTGTCTGAACCATGATGTATTTTGATAAAAAAAAAAAGTCTATTTGATCAGGATCAGCTCAATGTCTATGTGCGTTTATGTTGTACCTCATCACAGTTTATCATTGGTTAAAGAATCTACTTGTTAAACATTACACATTGAACACATGTTAAACAAGCAAATATTGTGTATGGTTCACTAACTAGCTGCAGCAAAGTAACAAAGCTGTGGCAAGGACTGAGAAATACGGGCTAAAGCATCTAATTATATTGAAATCAACTTGTCATTTTGCAAAATTTAAGCTCTGGGTGCATGTAGTGATTTTCAAAATTGAGGAAAAAAATATATCATTTTGAAGATTGAGGTTTTAGAAAAAGAATGCTCTTTGCAGAGTGTAAACAAATTAATCTTGCATTCTGCACATGTAGTTCCTGCAAAGCAGGAATTCAAAAGCAACACAATTATTTTACGGTTGCAGGTTAATTTAATGCCATCTACTGGATCCATGAAAAATGAATACATAAACAATTAAATAAATATACAAATAAATACATAAAATTGAAATAAATAAATGAATTGGATTGTAAAATACAGCACAAATAATGAGTAATCTAAAATAAATCATTTTCTACACTCACACAATGATTTAGTGCCATCCAATGTTGTTAAACATGGATAACCTTGATAGGCAGATAGACAGACAAACAGCTATATTTGGCTGTTTGGCTGTGATTTAACAACATTCCTAAACCAATTTAGGCATTGCAGTATTTATTCTGCCAATCTACAGAAATTTATGAAAGAATGAAATCATGTCTGATATTCCACCACCAAACATAATCACCCTGCAGAAAACGTGTTTTCCCGATTTATATAAATTTAGCCACTTCTTCAATGAGTGTGTGTAGCTTCGCCTTGCCGCGTTGGATTGTGGGAGTTTAGGTCCTCATTAGCATATCAGTGACCGAGATTAACACACATTAGCATATATTATGGTTGAATTAACCGACGCGTGTAGTAGAATTTGAAAAAGCATCTGAAATGAAGGTGCTCTGAAGAGGTTTCAAGGAAGAGTAGCTTGCTGTGGTGTGCATAGTCATCTCGAGCTGCTCAAACATCAAGCTAACGCTAAGCACGGTTCAGTGGCATCTCCTAGCGTCTGGGCTCATCCAGTTCATTATTCTTTCTGATCATTTGGAATGTATTGCACCGTTTCGACACAATCAACATCATTGTGCTAATTGTAGAATGGAGCCAAGTGCGTTGGTAGCATTGCAAACCTGTTTCGTTCAACGCTGCAGCTTGGAGTCAATTTTGCTAACTGCCTTTTGCTACAGTGCAGCCCGCTCACTTTTCATATTATTATAGAATAGGGAAGCTACCCTTGTGAATTGAGCATGCATTGCGCAATCCATTGCAATTTCTGCCTTATCAGATATTTACAATCACAAGGGGTCTGGCCCTTTTGTTCATGTGGACACTTAATGTCAGTGGTTACTTCACTAGCTAATGAGCTACTTTATGACTGGAAGCTTAATATTTCATCAAAGCTCCATTAATGAGTATTTATTAGTTTACTGAAATGGCACGCTGTCAAATCTTCTTTTTGTAGTAATGACTGCCTTGGAAGAAACTGAAATACCAGGCCAAAATGTCAAATGCATCTTCCAGGGTCCGGCTGTTGGAGCACCCCGTGTATACATTGAATCATAACTCGTCTTTATGAATTACATATTTAGCTGAGCTGAATGATCCACCCCAAGCCAGGAATTTAAACCGCTCTCAGCCAATGCCAACTTAAATCCACAAAATGATTCGATAAATATAGTGAGGAAAGTCTCAAAGTGGTACGGGGGGGGGGGGGGGGGGATTAGACTAACACATCAAATGTCACTGATTCCATTATCGGGCACTTTGGTCATGGCTACTTTTGTGGTTCGCTATCTCAGTTTTACACACAGCAGGGGGTACTATCTAGACACAAACAGAGATCCTGCCTTGGGCTCAGGTAGTATATTTTGTGGCGGTGATCTTGGGAAGAGAACGCAGCCCAGATAACACACATCTTTCCAATACTGATCATTAGCTGCTCAACGCTAGGCATATCATTACAGCTGTAATTGAGTCAGTGCCAGAATATTGGAAGTGTGATTCAGGTTCCCGCTGTCTGGTCCACACAGTTAAGGAGCAACGCAAATGGCCTCCTTTTAAACTCCTTTTTCTCTTTTCTTTATTAAAAGAATCCTATTTTTGTAAAGAGTCGTGAGTATTTTTTTTTTTTAATAAGTAGCAATGTAATGGAAACCCTAATACATGCAAACTTGAATGAGGTGCTCAAGCTAATAGCTTCACTAGAGTCCTACCTTTTACTTTTTAAAGGCCATCTCTATGTGGTGCAAGTGTTGTAGCTGATCATTGGAAGTATATGGTTACACAGTTTAAAACAGCTAAAACCTTCAAACACACCAACTTCACACAGCACAGACACAGTTTTGTATTTATTTGGCACCCAGAAGTTCAAGCTATGATGAAAAACTCTGGTTATTTAATTTCATTCCACTCATTCCAGTCCCATAGTTTAAAGTCACTCTATAGGGAAACCTGTGCTTTGCTTCTTATCACATTGTTTAGAGCCAGTAAGCTATACTGCAAGCCCCTCCCATGCCCCATCTAACCCTACTGTGATTGGTTGTTTGCTGTGCCATTATTTTAACTTGTGGAGTTCATTAGTTCGTTATCAGAGAGCTGAATTTATTCAGCGTAGCCTGGTTTTAAAGATGGTACGTCAGACAACGATTCAGAAAGGGCTTTGATATGGCCAGGTAATAAATTCAAGCAGAGGACTTCAACTACACTACAGCTTTAGTTCCATGTCAATTATTTAACAAAAAATCGTCTTATATTTTATTGTGATCAGACGTCTTCTTTTCATATTCACACTATCAGAGTGAACGAAGGCTCTAAGGTTGTATTCAATGTCAAGATTAAAAGGAAATAAATCTGCAATCTACTATTACGTTTAGCAGGCAAACAATGGCTGCAGAACTATATATATATATATATATATATATATATATATATAATAAGATATAGATATAGATATAGATATAGATATATAGATATAGATACAGTATATAGATATGTACATAATATTAAAGCTACTGTTTCAAGAAATATGTGAATTGGATACAATATATAGTCATTCAGTTTAATGATTTATATTTATATGTGTCCTTCCTAGCCCTATAGAGACCTTAAAGAAAGGTAAAATGAGAAATACCTTATTTAATTGAAAAAAATATGCCATAGCTAAACATTGCTTTATAATACAATAATTCTCTATTCTGTCAATACAGTGAAGAAATTATAAGAACGTTATTCTTAATTACAGTCATAAGCCATTTCTTATTGGAATATTATTAGTTTATGCAAAGGACCATTATGACCTACGATAATATACTGTAGAAGACTTTTGAAAGAATTATCGCAATATCGAAAGATGTTTTCCCAACATTTTGCTTACTGTATGTCCTTCTGCCTTAAAAGTTCACAGCTTGGAACTCATATCGATTCTGTATTATTTTGTGTTTACTTTATAGTAGTGTTAACATAGTTATCAGTATTTATTAATGTATTATTTATTTTAGCACACTTTTTAGCACACTTGATTATATTGTTTTTCATTCTCGAGCAACTAAATATTTCATTTTGCGACTAAACATGAGAGGAATAATTGGATTTATCAAATCCCATAATGCATTGCCTTAAATTCGACTGATGTCAATGTTTTTACAGCTCTTCACATAAATGATTCACTTGTTATTTGAACTTCAATGAAACGCATGGTCGAAAAAGCCAATAAATAGCAAAAACAGCTACTTAACCTACTTTACCTATCTAACCTCCAAAAAGGGATTTGATATTTAAATGGAAAGACGTCACATAGTGGTTTGGTACTAACATGACATGCCATAGAGCAATCCTCCCTGAAATGACCAGCACTACCACTGGATGATTTCCATAGTGTTTGGATAGCCCTACTTCCTTAGGGGGAAGCTGTCTGAACATCAACAAATGGCAGAACCAGAAGACAACCTGACAGCTCTGGAGGAATCGGAAAGGCAGAACTCTGACTGTGGTTCTTCTGCCAGTATCCTGGTTTTGTTTGGGGAATATTCAGTCCTCAGAGAGACCAAATACAGGCGTTTTGCTGATGTTCCATTGGTCTTGAGATACAGTCCGTTTGACATTTTGACACCAATTCTATTGGTTTTGGTCTGTCCTCACCACTCAAAGTTGTCAGTCAAAATGAGGGTGTGATTGTGATTGCAGGTTAGGTCTAATATGTATATTAATTAATCATCTCTGAAGTTTGAGCATTTACTCAGTGACAATCATCTCGTTCAAAGAGAAATTTTGCCCAGCGGCGATGCACTGTAAATTTCAGTTAGTTTTTTATGACTTCACTTGTATTTTATAGATCATTGTGACATAGAGAGGATAATAATATTAGCTTTCTATTTATGTATGACTACCCATATTCTAAACCTGTTATTTTTGATAATATTGAAATAAATATTGACTTAAAGAAATGTAAGTAATAAAATAGATTATTAATATGTATTATATATATATTTATTTATTGATGTGTATTATTTATAAATGTATAACATATATATACAGCATATATATTATATTATATATTATTATCATCATTATTATGTGATAATACAAATACTTTTACTCCTACTACTTATATTACTATTATGACTACTAATAATAACACATTATAATAATTATTTTTCCAAATACGTGGAAATAAAGACGGAAAGATGCGTTTTCTCAAAGCACGTGTAAATGGGCCACTCTACAGCTCCAAGCCTCCTCCAATGGGAGGCCCGACACAAAGCCTGCCAACAAAGGCCCCCGTCCTGCGACACAGCATAGCATCGGAACGACACGGGTCGCCCTCGCATTGTCTGACCCGTCAGCCCCGCGACGAGAGAGGGGGCCAAAGAGAAAAAAGCATCAGTATCTCCTTAGCTCCCGGAGTCATGAGAGATGCATGCACCACTCATCTCCTGACAGTACATCCCGGTGATTGGGTGGAAATCGACGCAAAAACGGGGGGGTGCCTGGGTGAGGGTGCCTGGGTGGGGGGGGCGGGAGGTGGAGAGCTTTAGATAGCTGGGTTTATTCACCAGTGACCTTCAGTGTGCTCAACAAGAACAAGCAACGCCGTGCTCCGTCAACCAAATCCTTCTCACTGGCTGGTGACTCCAGACAAGGAGACGTCTCCCGCCCCCTCAAGGATAACTCTCTACTTCCACTATATATTAATCTGAGATTGTCTTTGTGTTATTGTATAGGGAATAATGCCGTGGAGAGGTGTGATTGATCGGAGGGCTTGGGAGACTTTCATATTGTTCACCGGGTCCATTTAGAGTGTTGCGGATGTCCCTCCCGGGGACATGATCTCACAAATCAACAAAACAAAAGTGCTATGGGGTCCCGGGCATGTCCCTCCTGCGCCAGAGGCCACGAGTACATACACATAAATATCTCTCTTTTTATGTGTTGAAATGTATTCTTAATTGGTTGTGCTGCTGCGGGGATATCACGTGGGTAATAGGGGGATTTCATCAATGGAAAGAATTCAGCGGATTATTTCTGGTTGCTCGTCGTCAACTACAAACCCACAGAATACTTTGGAATCCTAAAGGTGCAACGTTTACCGAGTGAGATTTCTGCAGATATTTAATGTCCTCACTCATTCGTTACTAGTTTGTTTAAAACGGTCACCTCAGATTGAGTCGTCAAAGCTCCTGCCAAATAGGTGTCAAATAGACGGTTGAATGGAGAAGGGCCTAGTGACTGTATCCTTCTCTACATCCCCTCCACCTCCCTCCCCAAACCCACACACCCACCCAAGTGGGAATATTATCGGCGTGGTTTGTGGTTTCATTGATTTCAACACTGCAATCAGGCTCCATCTGATGTAGAGGGCTGAGGAGACGATAAGAAACCTGCACCGTTCAGTGGCTGCCAGGCTCCAGTTGACATCAGGGCGAGCTATAGAGAGATAACTTCACAAGCCCTCCACCGTAATGGACGTACAGGGAGAACAAAATACCGACAATCTCTATCTGTCTCGCTAGCGTCGCCGGTTGGATTGAGCTGTAGTATTGCGGATCTTTTTTTTGTTTGTGACAAATAACAAAGATGGATGTTCACTGTGTGACCTTAATGATATAAAGATGGCAGCCGCTGAAGTGGTTTGTTTTGGAGATAGTTCCGTAATGTTGTTGCTGTTTATTCACTTTGTGTTGCGCTGAAAAAGTGGTGTTCTTAACGCATTGATACCATTGTACCGCCTGAATAGTTATCTTTGATTGCCACTGTCTGTTCAACCATTCAACTTTGCTAAAACTATTGCTGATCTCTAGATGTATTAGCTTAGTTCTAATGCTACAAAACAAACATGGAGGGTCACACAGTCCATCCATCGCAATCCATATGTCGCCATGTATACTGAAAAAATAGATAAATAGCTTAAGCCAGATTTGGTTTTATGCCAGCGCAATTAGTGATGATATTTGCTTGATTGGGCTTTTCTTTTTTGTTGACGTGCTATGACATCATAAACATTTCCTTCATGACTCTTAAAATAGAGGGAGATCTAAATCTTTATTTTCTTTTCAATTTGGATTCATCATATGTATATTTTTCTATTTTACATAAAACACTACAACAACATCAATGTATATTTAAAAGGTTCTGAGCCTGAACTTGTCTATGATTACTTCTATATTATTTATATTTGTGCTAACGTGACATCCACCATGGAAAACGAAATGGAAGGAATATGATGAATTAATCAGTTGGGCTTGAATGTGCATGTATTTATGGAAGCGTGAAGGATTCCAGAGCTCACTAACTAAGCATGTGTTGAATGGTGCCAAGCCTCACTCCTAAAACCTCTGGGAGCAGGGTCTGTGAAGAAGCTTCTAGCACTGTTGGTTAGCAACACAAACCGACACAGGAATTAATCGGACATAATTATCCAATCATTTGGATTAAAGGTCAACCAGAAGTGACTTATTTGAATGAAGCTATTTGAAGGATGAAGTGAGACCAGTAAAAAATAAAAAATAATAATAATAATAAATAATAAATGAATAGAAAATCAATATAGTTAATTAATAGAGGCATCACGTTTCAGGTTTTAGGAAAGGGTTAACAAGGCTTCTCCATTCAAATATTATACTGCAATCCTTTTTTACTTTTGTAAATTACGCAGTCATATAAAAAAAACTGAAACAAATCATGTGTTAAATTGATCACATTTAATGTTTCATAAATATAATTTATCTTCCATGGCATTGCCAAGATACTTCAGTAGTGCCCCCCCCCCCCCCCCCAACAAGCATTGATAAAAATAGATACTCAGGCAGTTCACATGTAATTGTACTGTTTACTAAAGGCTGACCTAGTCATGTCAGGGCCCTTTCCTGAAAGAGAAAATCTGCATCTGTTTTTATTCTATGCTTCATTAAGCATGGTTTATCTGATACACTCCCCGGTTAAAACACCTAGAGGAAACCACCAAGGAAAAACAACAACAACTACCCTTTTACAAGGAAACTGCCTCCCATTTAAGTAATGTTTATGTTATTCTATGAAATCGTCGTGCTTGCTTTCCCTTGGGCCGATATGGAACTGGTAATCCATTTGCAACAGCGCCACACACACACACACACACACACACACACACACACACACACACATAAACACATGCACACAAGCACACACAACGTGCACACGTAGGCATACACACATACCGAAATACACACATACACTGATACACGTAAACATATACACACACAAACAAACAGGCACATTCACACATACACAGGCACACACATACACACTACACACATAAACACATGCGCACACGTACACAGCGACATGTACAGAGTAAGGGTAAGAGCAGGCTCATCAACTGCAGAATACACACAAATGACTCACAACCAACTTTCAGCGCTGGCGAAGCGGGAGCCATCCTGAACTCCTTGACGACAGCCCACTCCTCCACAAAATAGCCAAACAACAAAACTTTCGTTTTTTTTTAACTCAGTTCAGTTCAAACCCAAGTCACAAAACTTAAGGGGCAGTCACTCAATTGTTTTTTCCTGTGGCAATATCGGGCCGGTCGACCCCAACAACAAACTATCCATCGCAGTGACGACAATAACATCAGAAAGAACCGGGCTGCCGTTCATCTTTATTAAAATCAATAGGGATTCGATAGCCTTACCTGGAGTGGACTCGGGGCTCAGTGTGTTGGAGCCGGTAGTGGTCTGGTGCATTGGGGGGACAAACACAGAAAGATAGACAGAGAGAGAGAGAGCAAGAGAAAGAGAGGCCGAGAGACAGAGAGAGAGAGAGAGAGCTTCTCGCATGTTGTTTGTAGGGGCCGGGTAGTTTTGCTGCATGGTTAGGAGCGACACTCCTAAGGGCCCTCTGTGAATAGAGGGTGGGGGTATGCGGTGGGCTGAGAGGGGGGGGTCGAAGGGGTGGGTCAGGATAATAGACACACTCACACAACAAAGACTGATAATCCTGTCTTGGCCCACAGCTCCCGTGTTGCAATCAGACATTTTAAGGGCAGTTAAGCTGCAGCGAGGGGCTGCCGAATGAACTGCGGTCAGGAAAGACTCCCCGGCTCCCATTATGGACAGTAACCGGTGTCAATTCACAGCAATTAGACCACTCAGATGTGTCAGTAGACAGGCCTCAAATTAATAAATAAGTAAGGCCCACCACAAGTGCTGGCCGGTATAGACTCTGGAGTCATTTGAGTGTCCCTCCGGTGTATTTGAGTGCAGAACACTTAGCTGTGAGGGGCGGGGGGGAAATAATAAATAATAAATAAATAAATAAAAACTGCTTGATGATTGCATCCTAGCTGTGTGACCTTTAAGTAAAAAGGCTTGTCTTAAGATAGCAAGAAGCAGAAAAATAAATAAGAACGATGAGATTTAATTGCGGATGAATTTGTAGAACCAGTCGGTGCAAACAGATCCCAAACTGAAAAAACAACAACTCCGAGACGAGGCTGTTTAATCGCTTCCACTCACAGATCCCATTTGGGTTACACAGAGCTGCTGCTGGATATGATCCTGAGCAAGAACTTAGAGGCTCAAGCTGTGTCCTAAGAAACATGACAGGTGGACACAACATGACCAATCGACTATATATAGGCTGTATATATATCAAAGTATGTGTAGAGCCATGGTTTAGACAATCAGAATGATACAGAAGGCCTACGTCGTCTCCTTACAACGTAGAAGAAGCAGAGATCGCAGTCATGGTCGTATACGATACGGAATGCAACCTACGTCGCGACAACCAAACACGTTAAAGCAAATAGTGTGTTGTCTTGTAAGCAAATCTGTATTGAATTATTAAACATGCTCAAATTCAGCAATATTTGACTTCTAGCTGACAAGAGTGCAGCAAAGGACACATAATATAGCGTGTTCATTTTCACACGTTCAAGGGAAAGTCATTATTTAAGAGCAGTGTGGTTTTATCTGCTCTGAGTGGCTCATCTCTTCACAATGAATGGCTAATGTGGTCGCTGCGTTTGATCCGTAAGAGGTGATTACTGCCCGTGCAGAAACAGGCCTTCCAGCAGCCACGGTGGGAGGAAGGTGCTGCCTGGTTCAAATAAGTGCTAGAAAAAAAAGATAGATTTGCCATCAAGGGGAATGCAATGAAGAGAAATCATCTGTCAATGAGTAGTGCGGAAGCTAGCATAAATAATTGTTGGCTAATATGTTGGAAGGATCACCTGAACACTGATAACTAACGCTGATTGATCAATAAATTGTGTGCCTACTTATTCATTGTTTTTTATTCCTTTGTAATGTCTGATTCTCCACATCGAAAATATCACTTATTTGAGACCAAAAGCATGATTAAATGTGTATTGAGACGGTGTATAAAAAGTATAAAAACCAATGGCAAGCATGACATATCCTAATTCCAATATAATTACATTTGAATGAAACAACTCCATTTAACTCAAAGTAAATAGGGGGGCGAAAAATGAATCGTAATTACCGCCGTCATCTAAGACCTCCGCCCAGTTGACGGAGTGGATGCTGAGTGGACAGGACAGACCCCTGGCACAGCTGAGCAAGAAGAGAGAGAACTAAGTACACAAAGAATCCATTGAAAGGTCGAGGCACAAGACAATTCCTTCTTTCATACAGAAAACTAAACTATGACTCATTGTGACTTTCAACACAACCTCCGTGTGCCAAAAGTGGGTCCGGATGAACTCAAGCTTCCCTGTGGGCCTATAATATTGCCAATATGTGTATAAAAAGAATGTGCCCACTCATTTCCATCTTCATAGTTGAAGCTGTGTGAAATGCCGTTAAAAGGCCAATCCCTGGGAAGGCCAATTCATTCCCTTCTTATCCCCCATTGAGGGCATATGAAGGGAATGAATACCCAGTGCAAGAGAATATCTCTGCATTGATTAAATGTCCTTTTTTAACACGATATTTCAATTCCAAGTCCCCCCCCACATACACCAACGCCCCTCAAAAAAATCAAATCCAGGTTAACATATTACATTATATGTTTATGATCCCTGGTAAAAAAAAACAAAAAACAAGGTAGCCACCGGTAAATACAGGCACGTGACCCGAGCACGCTGTGGTTTATTCCCGCGGGTCGCATCAGGTGCAGCCCAGGGAACTTATTAGCAGGCTGTCCCATTGTGGCTGAGGCGAGAGGGGGGGCCCTTCGCCTGACGGAAGCTGGGCGTAGCGCTGCTAGCATCCTCCGCTGGTCAGGGAGGCACTTCAAACAGGCTTATATTCACACACCGCCGTCGAAGCGCTGGTGCTAATTAGTACACAACCTGCATTAATTACCCATATATGTATACTCTCAATGTCCGATGTTGTATAATCTTCCTATAATGCATTCGGAACGATCAAACCAAGTACGAAAAACCAACTGCCGGTTTGAAAAGGGAGATTTTCTTTTTTGAAGCGAACGGGAATATAGATTAAGTTTGTATTAAGATTGTATGCAGATGATTGTCCGAGACACATCTGTGTAATGTTTGCCGGATTTTATTTTTCAAACGAGCGCCGTGTTTGCATAGGCGGGGGAAATAAAGCCTGGCATTATGTATGAGCCGCTCATTTTGAAAGTGCTAATTGAGTAAATAAAGCAATCCAGATGGGATGGCATCACCATATTGGTTTCAACAGGAGAGAAAACCATGCAATACAGCCTACCTATGAGATGTGTTTATAAACGTGTAGTACTCGGTCATGGTGAGCAAGCTTTGAAAAGTTAAAAGATAGCATTACCTGGCAATCAATTCATAATAACCCACACTGATTTATTTTTTTTCCAGAGGTGTAAAATTGTGCTGCTCCCAATCACACAGAAGTGTTGTCTTTCTTTCTTTCTTTCTTTCTTTCTTCTCCGTGTGCAGTCCCCAATCTGTGATGCTGGATTGTTTTTAAGCAATGTCGACTTTGCAACACAGTTGGGAGTGCGCTGATGCGAAACACCGTTGAGATACAAAAGGCACAAAACACACTTCATTTTTGAAAAACGACAACTCCCGTCATCAAATGTAACATCCCTGCACATGCAACAAGCAATGCTCTTGCACACCATAGGAGAACACTAGGAACAGCACTCTTTTAAGGAGAGCTTGCACCCCCCCAGCCCCCCTCCAGATCAGCCTCTGAACAAACACCACCAGGCAACAATATACTCAAAACCTGGAGAAAAAGGAGAAACAACTCAAAGGCCTCCCCCTCGCAGCTGCAGGCTGCCGTATTGTACCCTGTGTATTCCCCTGTTCCAGGGAAGAGGGAAAATCTGCTTGAGCCATAAAATATATTGCTGGCCTTCCTAACACACACACCACACACACACACACACACACACACACACACACACACACACACACACACACACACACACACACACACACACACACCACACACACACACACACACACAACACTCACACACACACACACACACACAACACATCATCTGCATACAAACAAACACGCAAACACATTTTCATACACACAACACACACAAATCTCATGCACGCACGTACATATACACAAACAAACATGCTCATACAAACACACAATTTCATGTACACAAACGCATGCAAGCACACAAACGCGTGCAAACACACACACACACACAAACACAAATTACACATAGACTTAGACACAATCACTGCCATACACATACAGACACAATCACGCACACACACACTTACACACACAGGCACGCGCACACAGACACAGACACAAACAGCCGCACACACAAAAAAAGGACCCACCATGCGGAGACCATAATAACTCATTGTCCGGAGCAACACGGGCCTTGGAGGTAATCTTTAGATCTACCCAGTGAGGAAATATAGATATTTGTGAGAGCGCTGAGGGGATTAGGCAGGGTTTGGCCGGCTCCCGGGGGCGTGCGGCTCGTGTCATGCTGTGAAGCACACACACACGGAGCACCGGGGGCCCAGGCCGTGTCAGGACGTGGTGGATGAGGAGGATTTGGTATGGCTTCTGTATTATGTTGATATGACCCCTAAACCCCAGCCATCAGCATGAGATCCATGCAGGGGGTACACGCAAGAGTCCCCTCTCAACGACCCCCCCCTGTACGCATGTACTCTGGGCTCTTTTATCCTGTCGGGCTGAGGTTGGCGTTTTAGTTGGAGTTAAACCTATGTGTTTTGCATTGAATATTGATGCAGTATTTTTGGTAGTTTTGGCGACTAGGAGTTTGTTTTGTGCTACTTTTGATCCGCGTCACAGTGGAGTATTTGGGGTTTGCTTTCTTGTTTTATGGATGCAGATTAAAGACATTTGGGGTTCTGAAACCTGAACTATTTAGCTGAATTCTGTTGGACTTTCACGGCCTGAACCGGCCCATATAATACGGCTGCACATCGAGAACTGTGAGTTCGAACGAACGGAAGGAAGTAGAACGAAAAGTACACGCCAAATGTAGGATTAAAGTTGCGAAAAGGCTGCGTGTCTCTCATTTACTTAAACAGATTACAGCAATCGCGTACCCATTACCCCGCCCAGAGAATCTCCAGCTTTTAGTTAATCTATAATGAAAAATAAATTAAGTTCCTCCCTACACCTTCATAACATTTCAATCACCAAACAAATGCTCGGCTTTATGAGAGAAGACACAGCGATGCTAATGATTTTATAAGCAGACGGCCTCACCTGACATCTCGCTCTCTGTTGCCTTCTCCCTAAATTCAATTTGCCAGGCTTCTTCTCTGCAGGTGACCCAACCTATGAAAGGGCACGCTAAATGTAATTATCAGAGCTACTTGAAATTTTATAAATACAGAATTGGCCTCACAGGCCGGGGGTCCTATACAAGAAACTAATGGTCTCACCTTTAACTTTGCATAAATCAATCGCACCAAAGGTTACACCAAAGACTTGGCACGGCTTGTCCGGGGCTGTTCTAGACATCGTAAAGTGTTTGCGATGTTACCCAAGTGTGTGTGGGAAGCGCACACGCACCAGCAGTAAGTCTGCAGACAATTGTTTGTATCTGTAATTGTTGCTGTGTGTGTGTGTGTGTGTGTGTGTGTGTGTGTGTGTGTGTGTGTGTGTGTGTGTGTGTGTGTGTGTGTGTGTGTGTGTGTGTGTGTGTGTGTGTGTGTGTGTGTGTGTGTGTGTGTGCGTGCCACGTGTGTTTTGTGGTCGTGTGCCTGAAAGTAACTTAGCATATGTGCACAAATATATTATAAAATATGATAAATTATACCAAATTCAATATTTCTGTATTTGAATACCAATCACTCACTGATTAATACATTTTACTCCACGCGTTTAATCTGTATTTAATGCGTGAAGTTGGACTTTGGTACGCCATCCTAGCATTCTGAAAGATTTCAATGTTGACGTTACTCACACACAAAAAGAGGGATTTATTGATTATTTTATAACATGACATTTTGAAGATTGACAGTGGAGGCCCTCCGCTTACTCAATGGGAGCTAATTTTCCCCTCGAGCGGCCCGCTCCTCGCTGACTGCTGCCAGTCGGTTCCAGTCGCTAACCTAACAAGAGGCTGGTGTCAGAAGGAGGAGGGAAAAGAAGGGGGAAAAAAGAGAAGCAGCCCAATCAGCAACACTTGTTGCACCTGCGCTACATGGAAATGTAAGAGTTCTGTGTTTGACAAAAATGGAAAACATTGTCTCGTAAAAAAAAGATTTCAGGGAATATGGATAAGATCACTCAGCTGTGTTCAATCTGCTTCAGGACAAATGCATTTATGAGGCGGCCAAGCGCGGATGGGAGATTCATTTGTAAATTGCACACAGGTCTTTCTGGAGTAAAGCCACTAAAACTCCAGTGGCAAGTCGTCACAGGGCAATGTCTGTTTCATTTCACTGTTTTGTTTGGGACCGGGATTGCATCCCTCAGTGGAAATATATATATTTCAGGATGTGACACAATTATATTGAATTATATTGCTTCCCATTGGAAATGTAAAAGCTGCATTTTAATAGTAGCTTTGTGATACTATTGTGAACATTTCAAATGTCAAAAGAGAATGGACACATTTGTGTGGTACTATTTCATAAATTGCACAATCCCAATAGGCATAGTTCATTGTGTAGTTCAGTAATCACAACACATACAGTACATAGAGCTGAAAATATATTTAACATAGAAGTGAATTGGCCACATTTGCAACAATGAGCAAAATGCTTTTTAAGGAGCTAAATCTAGCAATTGTCCTGTACCAAATCCTAAAATGACCATGAAATATCATCCGAGATAAATACTATCTTCTCCGATAAGAATCCCACAGCCAGTATGTTCTTTTAATTTCCGTTCCGGGTCAGAATTTTTATTGCTTGTGTTATGTTTCGGTATTTTTCCCGAGTACCCTGGGTTGCCAGATATGAGACAAATTGGCCCCTCATACACGGCGTGCCGCAGCCATGGACACAAGCAAACGAACTGGATCCACTGAGATTGCACTAGATTCTACCAGACCTGAAAAGCCTCGTCCTCTGTTGGAAACGCTCCATGTTCGGAGAAGGCCTGAAAGACAGGTAAATCTTGGAGTTGCATTTCAAAGATGGTGACAGTTTAGAGCCCAGAAGGATTTCAAGACAGATGCCACAAACCACAGCTGCTTGAAAATAATTACAAACCATAAATAAATTGCAATCGTATACATTTGTGGATCGATTACGGTGTAGGACTCGTCAAAGCTTAGTCCAAATAGAATAATTGCCGTAATCTCAAAAGACAATGTTGCGCTCGGTTTATCTTTTGCTCGTGTTCATTCAGTGTCCACAACCTGGCAACTCTTTGCAAATATTGTAATTTGGATTTCAATACCCGTTTTGAAAGCGCTGTGTGAATGTTACATATTTTTCCTTTGAGTTGCATGTGTTTGGAGGATGGCATGTGAAAAGGAAAAGTATTAATTTTTTTTGCTGTTTGTAGAAAACGTATAAGGCATTTCATTAATTGATCTTATATAATCACAGACGTGAAGCCCCAAAACCTAGTATAATATATAATAAGTATGTTTATATATATATATATTATATATATATATATATAATATATAATAATATATTTATATATATATATATATATATATATATATATATATATATAAACATAGTTTGCTTTCATTGCAATTTTTATCCTGGCTCTTTAATGCTTAACTTAAAAATCTGTCTTGCTGGGATTTAAATATGAATTAATTACACATTCTAATAGTTGAAAGAGAATATAATTCTACCAAAGTTTCGTTTCATGCATTATGTTTTTGTCCAGATCGAAAACAAAAAGGAAGGACGCTTTTGGTTTTGCTTCGCTGAACATCCGTTACTTGCTTGGATTTGGTGCCATGCCATTGTTGTCTTAAAAAACACAAGGAAATAGTTGTGAGCTGAGCTGTCCTGTAGCTTTGCTGAACAGAATCAATCTGCACAGTTAATTTGAACATTATTCTTCCCAAATAAACATCCACGTTAAGGACAGGGCCGTTTTCACATGCTCAGTGCACCCCTTACCCTAATATCGGTGATGTTTCACATATCATTTTTAATCATGCCCAGATACACAGGTCATTGTGTACAGCATGAAATAAGGTGAACCGTGTAAGACACTTATCTTCAAAGGGGAATACGGAGCATCACTTCCTTGTTGTGCAGCTGTGACAGGAAGTGGCTTCTGTCCTGAGTCCAGACCACTTGAGGCCACCACTGAGGCCAGAGCCAAAAACGGTTTCGTTTGTTATTGTTTTTTTTGCACAGCTTTCCTGAAGGCGACGGGAACAATGCTGTTAGTAAGTGTGGAAGAATTGCTGTAGCTCTAACTGTTTTGGTGTGAACTCTATGAATCATGCGCTGGCCTGTGTGTCCTACATGTTGCGTTTCATCCCCCCGGTCTGCGCTCATTGGTTCAGGGTTATCCAATGTCAAACTTCCATTTGTTGAATGAATCATTTGGCCATCACTACACAACGTATATATTTATATATTATCTGTTAATGTTGTCATTTTTACATTTTAATTTCAATTTATTCAATTGTTTTGATTGTTTGGGCGACCATTGTCTCGTTATTAATTTCTAAAGAAGTTGTACTTGTTAGTATCCAGCACAGTAAAGTACTGTAGTAAGCTTAGTTAGTTGTCACTAATGTGCAAAATGCAATGCATATTTGTTGTTTAATAAAAGCAGACTAAGAGCGCTGACCGCATAGCCCTCCATTGTCAAAGAGCATCACAAGGATTGTTATTATCATAAGTAAATATGAGCAGTGATATGAGACTAGAAGTAGTTGAATTACAGACATAGTATTACTGCTAAATATATATATGAATATAAATATACAAATCTATACAATTAATAACTTAATAGTATCCTAATTTGAAATCTGTGCAATCACAGCATGTAATATATAATTGCTTTGCTTTATGGTTGTTTTACTCTGGTGTACATGGTCCTACTACAGTACCTAGTCTGGCTCCATTTGTGCACCAGATGATCCCCCATAGGCACATCGTCCACTCAGCTGCCTTCTCTCTAATGCAATGTCAGTATACTGTGCTATGTTGGTGCAGTTTGGGGCAATTTACACCATGATGTTAATTGGTACCAAGCAGTGCCATCAATTATTCAGGCTGTAGCCCACTTTGTCCTACTAACAATAATACACGCCTTGTAATCTAAAAAATAAATATATATATATCTCTTCATCAATTTGACCTTTATTTTTTTTTCGTATTTCATCAGGGTTTCAAGATTTGTGTGAACATTGAATAAATAATGTGTTGTTTTTTTTTCCTTCTGTTTTCCTTCCAAATGCAAAAACCGCAGGATTGCTCAAACCTTCATAGAAAAAAAATGTGACCAAAAGAAATGACCAAATCTCAAACTGCCTCGGAGATCGCGGAAGAAGTGCGAGCATGCGTGCTGCGCCTGGTAAAACCACGTCTCCGCGTCTCACACACACACACACACACACACACACACACACACACACACACACACACACACACACACACACACACACACACACACACACACACACACACACACACACACACACACACCAGCTGGGCCCTGTGAAACCTGAGCAGCACGCTTGCTTTGTCTGCTCAACCCCTGCGCACTGAAATATTCAGGAGCCCCTAAGTTCATGAGACGATGGCTGCCATCTGTGCCCCCCCCCCCCCCCCCACAGCATCCAGCCTTCCCATCCAGGCTCCCCATCAGGGCCCAACCTCTGAACACATGTGTGTGTAAACCGTCCAAATAACATACATCTCTGGTTTGACTGTATACAGTGTTCTGCATCTGAAATAGCTCCCCCATCCCCCCCCCCCCCCGATAGCGTAAACAACAGCTTTTCGGTTTTTTTCGGGCGTGTTTTTTTGTTTGCGCGCACCCACAGACTCTCTACCACCACCGCAAAGTGTCTACCACGGCGTAGAGAGGACCACATCTCCATATTCATAAGGGAGGAGAGGAGTGCGGGAAAAAAAAACGGAAAAAGGAAAAACATTTACACACGACGCTGCTTTCTCACCGTCTCAAAGAAATCATCTCTCCAAGGTGTTTTGATTTTTGCTATTTTACTTTTATTTTCTTCTTACGCCCCGACGTTCGTTACGCCGCTAGCAAGCTGCCGTTACAAGCTTAGCAAAAGAAACGCCTTCGACATCGGAGAGATTTCCTGAGTCAAAACAAAAAAAGGATGGAGAAGGAAAGGAGCAATCAGATCAGGTTTGTTCCAGATAACATCTCCTTCCTTCCTCGTCATCGGGATGGGGTTGTTGGCTTGAGGGGGGTTGGTGTCAGAGAGAGAGAGAGAGACATTCAGATGTCTCCGGGTTTTATTTCTCTCCACCAATCTCTTTCCCCCCCCAGTACAGAAATGCAGAGTAATTCTAATGGCTGGTATTGGGAGCAGCTGCCTTTTTCTCCCTAACAGCAAGCCATGAGCTGCTCAATGCCTGCGCTGCCTGAGCAATTCAACCCAGAGCCCCCAAAGGCAGTCACGTTCCATGGTTCAATGCAGGCCACAAAGAACTCTTTCCACCCCCCCGCCCCCACACCAACCCACCCCCACCCCCCCCCACACACCCCCCTATCCCAGTGGGAACTATTCAAGTGTTTGTTGTGCGGGACAACATGAATGAATCTCCATCACACCTGAATATATATAATTGTGGTGAGCCTCCCTCGCACCTGAATGTGCCAGCCAGATGCCCAGTTGTGTCCTGTTGTGTCAGGCAGCGTCTCAGCTCTCCTGGGCTGGTCGTATAGCCCCCCTCTTGACCACCATGGCTAATCCACACTGAACCCAGCTCAACGTTTAGCTCAATAGTACACAAATTAATATTTATGCTTGTTTGTTTTTGTTTTTTTGGAAGGGGGAAAGGGGGTGTTGTGAATATCACAACCTCTTAAAAAAAATATGAGAACGTGTTATGTGATTTAATTTCCCTGACAGTGTCATTGTGGACCTGAAAAAAAAAAAAGAAGGTGATTCCGAACAGAGAGAGTGGAAAGATGTGCCAGCAATGTACAATCAACAGCTCTTTGTTGGTTTGTGAGTTATGCTTTTGCACCGTGACGTTTGTTGGAGCAACGACCGACATCCACCCATTCTCATTTCCCAGCCGAAGAATAGGGTCATTACTGCATGGCTGGTGTTGAACTACCCGAAATAAAAAGTGCTGGCCGTGTTGTTTTATTGCTTATCATCAAAGACACAGTGCGCAGTGTATACTCCAACACAAAGACCCTTATCTCTCCCTTGCTCTGGTGCCTCCGTTTTTGGAGACATCACAGCAAATTATTTTAAGCACGCTGATCGAAATGCTATCGAAACTGTGTTATTTTTGACGTGTTACACACACACACACACACACACACACACACACACACACACACACACACACGTGAACAGACGGACACGAACACACACAAAAAATGTAAACAATAGAATTGAACGATATTTGTCCCGAAGTATTTACACAGCGTGGGTCTTTTGAATGCACTTTCAGACCGAGAAAGCAATGTTCGCCAGACTATAAAGTATAAAATAAAAAAGGGAAAATATTGAATAAGTGCTATCCAAGTGACTTTTGTATTCCCCAGATGTAAAACATAAAAGCCAAACAAAATGGTTGAACTATGTAATTTTTCACTCATTGAAGTGATGGTTATAAGTGCGAGGCCATATTATATCAGACAGAGAATACATTGCATTGTGTCTACCCCCTAATGGTGTCTGTGTCTCTCACACCCACACCCACACCCACACACACACACACACACACACGCACACACCAAATGTGTGAAGCTGCGACTGGATTTGCATCCAGCTGACAAGAACGCCACCTGAATAACCATAAAACATTACAGCACATCATTCAAATAAGTGTCCAGAGAGAGACAAGCAAACGCAGACAGTAAATATAAAACTCACGACTTTAACTCTAGAAGTCTGCTTTTATTAAACATCACAGTCAATGTCAAACCCTTCCACTTTTTCTCTCCTTCAATTAAAGGAATGAAGGCAACATTGTGTTTACAAATCTCCTTAAGCCACGGTATATTTTACCCCTCTGGAACATCGACATTGGACAGTGAAGGGCACAAAACAGAGAGTAATATGTGTGTGTGTGTGTGTGTGTGTGTGTGTGTGTGTGTGTGTGTGTGTGTGTGTGTGTGTGTGTGTGTGTGTGTGTGTGTGTGTGTGTGTGTGTGTGTGTGTGTGTGTGCGCGTGCGCATGTGCGTGCGCGTGTGTGTGTGCACGTCTACGTGCACGTAGACCATACTGAGGAAAGGGAGGTTGTGTGGGAGTGGGACAGAGAGTGGGGGGCTGTCCTTCAGTGAAGTCAGTCCGTCAGTCAGTGTTGTTGTGGCCCAGTGTTTACATAGCCTACTGTACCGCCGACGGCTCCCGCCAACAATGGAACAAGGTCAGCCGGAACATGGCGGAGACCAGAGTCACGTTGCCGTTAAAAACTCTTTATTTTTGGGCCAATTTCAGGCATAAAAGAAAAAAGTTAGGAATAACAACGGTGAAATAAAAGTGATCTACATAGGCCAGGAGTGGGCTCGGGAACATCGGCGACAGATGAATGTCGGGAGGAAGAAAAAAGGGAAAAAAGTGTTAGTGTGTTTCAAAAAGAGACTGTCGTGCTTAGACACCAGCAAGGCCTCCCCACTCTCCCTCTGCTTCTCCTCCTCCGTGTGTGCCTCTGAAAGCTGATTACAGATCAGGCCAGGAAGGGCCAGGTTTAGGGAAACAGGAAGCCTGATGCGAGGAAACGGCCCACGTCACCAGCCACACACCCACCCACCCACCCACCCCCCCGGTCTGCCTCCACTAAAAGTGAAATCCTGAGCCAGCGCAAGAGTATGGACTCTTTGCTCAAGTCCCCGATGAAACTTGTACTTTTAACAGGTAAGGGCTTTTTCTTATTTCATACCACCAAATGATACATTATCCGCATAACACGGTGGGCTTTCAGGTACAGACTGATGCAACCAGCTGGGGTTTGGGGGTAGTTTTAACGTTTTGTAACCAGATGTAACATACATCAAAACACTCCAGGTGGCTTGAAGGAATGGTCCCCCCCACTAAGGGCCCAGCTCCCATGATAAAACTGTACGACGACACACTCACACAGTGTGACCGTGGAAGAGGAATAGGAGCCGATCCTAGGCTGGCTTTCGCGTGTAACCTTTGGAGACCAGCTAGGATAGGATTGGCTAGGAGAGTAGCGGCTAATGTCTCTGACTCCATGGGGGGTTGAGAGTTACCAGGTTCGATCCCTGATCGTCCGAAGCGGTCCAACCTGACTGTACAGGGGGTCCTTAAGCGAGACATCTCCCCCCCCCCCCCCCCGCCCAGCTGCTTCTTAATGACCTGCATCCCCCATCTCACCGTGAGCCCCCTTTAGTCAAACTGCTAAGTGAAACTAAATAGCAAACCGGTAAGCCTGATTTCTACCTTAGCCGTGCTCCCAAATGCGTTCGCCTCTACCCCCCCCCCCCCCCAAAAAAAAATTGAGAAGGTGTGTTCCCTCTGTTTGGCTGCACAGCATGGGTCTACAGTGCGATGAGACTCTGCCGCGCTGACATCTGCTCCTCATGTCACCGGCTGGCGTTGTGCGAATCCCGCGGCGGACCGGAGGGCTGCTACTGCAGGCGCGGCTACACCGGCGACGGCACCACCTTTTGTTCCGGTAAATAGAACCAGCCCTTCGCCCAGCCGTGACGGCAAAACAACCGCCTTAACACAGACAAACGTCTGGGGCTTGGGTGGGGGGTGGGGTGGGGTGGGCCACGACTCCCTATAGTCTGTGTGTGTGTGTGTGTGTGTGTGTGTGTGTGTGTGTGTGTGTGTGTGTGTGTGTGTGTGTGTGTGTGTGTGTGTGTGTGTGTGTGTGTGTGTGTGTGTGTGTGTGTGTGTGGATTTACACTACATTGGTGTTTTATGTGAGGATTTGATGTTCGAAAGAACGATTGTCATTACACGTGGAGAACTTTATTTCTGAAACATTAGGCGGGAGATGTAATTGGGTTTTGTGTGCGTGTGTGCGTGTGTGCTCTTTTGTGCGCATATAACCGCGCGGGTTGGCAAAGGAATGACATGTTTTTAGCAAAATGCTTGACTCACAGGGTTGATACATGTATCAGTGGAAAAGTAATTACTTTTAGGCCTGGATGGAAAAAGAAATAGCTTAGCCAGTGGATGATTTGAAATTGCAACAACAACAACAAGAGCTATTGGAAATAGATGCCTTATATCACAATTTTCTCCACTTCTCACATCAATGGATCTGTGGCTTTCGGCAGGTGTTTATCTCTTCAACCAGTTTGAAATATTGGCTTTTCTTAAACTACTTGTTTGCTAAACATGACATGTAAAAAGGTAACCACACCTGTTGGGTTTACAAGTGTAGAGAATTAGAAGTGGATTGGACACGTTGCTAAGTGAGAGAGAGGACTTGTGATTTTGCCAGAGTAAACACAGCTTTTTTTTTTGCAGAAAAAACATGATTAATCTCTTTTTCTCTTTTTTCTTCACTGCTCAACACTGCTTAAATTATGAATGTAGCACTGCTCCAGTACTCCAGACATCACATACTCAGTACAACAGTATTACTGCTAGGAGTAGTAGATATACTGTGGATGGTCTGGTCTATATCCCGATGAGAGTGCGAAATAAAAAAACATCAACACATCACCCCCTGTCCTATCATCACTGCACTCTTTCTTCTCATCTCTTTCCCGAATTTGAACTCAAAACCCTTCTCCTGACATTCAAATCCGTCTTCGGCACAGCACCACCCTACCCAAAGAAACCCTCAACTCCCCAAATCCCTCCCGCAGTCTGCGGCCTGGCAACCGCCTGCAACTCCTCACCCCCAGGACAAAGCTCCATGGGGGACTGGACGTTTTGCTCTGCCGCTGCCGCCCCGTCTTTAGAAGGCACTCCTCGGCCATCTTAGGGCACCGTGACCCTGGACCGTTTCAACTGACGTTTTTCGTATCGGACAGTCTTTAGTTTGTTTTTCATTAGCGTTTTGTAACCTTTTACCACTTTACCGAACCTCCGTCTCTCCTAAACGATAAGAGCTTTATAAATATTATTATAATTATAACGATGAATAATACTGTTAAAACGATTGCATTGCATGAGGTTTGATCCGTGCACACCATATTAACAGCTGCGCTGGGGTTATTTTGTAAACAACGGTGTATGAAGTAGCTTGTTGCACAGTGACTACCAGCTGGCATCCAAACCTCGGTGAGGTCATCTCTAATAGAAGTACGGAGAAAAAAAATGGAAAAGCAAATAAAATAAAAAATAAATCTTCTTCTGTTACCGACCATGAACTTTCGACGGCCCTGTGCTTTCTTTTTTAAGTAGCCGCTACTTAAATCGCGTTCTTGGTAGCTTTTCTAGTTTCCTTCCATCTTTGATTTTAATCACGGCCAGGTTTACACATCTCAGGGGCCTAACAGAACGGTGAGCAATCTGAGCACGCAGCAGTCGCTGGCCTCTAAACAAACGCACAGACCGACGCAGGGGCGGGGTTTGGAGGGCTTCTGTGTATGATGAGTGGTGGGCCGACCTGACCCATAACACCTGAGTGAAGTGATGTCGTGGCCGTTGCCTCTTTCTTTGGTTCTTTCTTCCTTTCCTTGGTACATGCTATGCCATGGCGTAGTTCATGGTGTCTGCACCTGTGGACTTTTCTACTTCAGGCTTACTCGTATCAAGTAACGAGTTGATTCGCGGAAATCTCTCATTGACCCTCGGAGACACTCAATCAACCGGACTGATCCAATCAACTGGAGAGCTTGGATCAATCCAAATCACGCCAATTAGAGGTTGTCTCCTCAAAAAAGCAAAACCCCTTTATTCCATTATTTGTTTTTTTTATTGTTTTTTATTCTCACTTAGTGGATGTTGAATCTAATGGAGCAGAGAGCACATACTTGTACATTAGTTGCAGTAGGAGAAGACACCAAAGGGGGTTTATTTGAGGGTTCCTGTGGGCGCTGTTTGTGTGTGTGCGACAATAACGGTTCAAAAGGTTCTGGAATGTGGTGAAGATATTTCCCCTGAATCCCGCGCCTCCACCCATTCTGGGAGCTCAGGATATCCCTTACTGGACAGGTTTTTATGCACAAAGTACATGGGGGAGAAAGACTGATGTGGCCATTATGACTCAACTGAAAAGGAGACAACAGCAGAAAGTCTGGGAGGGTCAAGTCCAACAAAGTGGGACTGGGGGAAGGTCATTTAAAATGGACACCTTCACAGCGCCACAGAAGCGGAAAGGAATAGAGGCTTTCTTATACACTCCAAGTGATTTATTTTTCTTCTTTTTTTTTTCTCCCCGACGACCAGAACCGATTTGAAAGGTTATTAAAGACCTTTTTTGCACAAAATAATGAAGACGATTTGTACAGTGTGGTATGCATCTCCCTCCGAGAGCGATAAGAAGAGGAATAATATTCTCTAGGATTTACTAATAATGCAGCCACCAGAGGACCAAAGGAATACGAGTCAGCCCTGTGATGGCGTCAGCTTTAATGAAGTTGTTCCACAGATTAATGATTTAATTAGTAAATCACATCAAAAACTACCCCGAGATTATACCCAGAGGAGGCCCACCACTTAGCTCATGTCGTTTGGTTGATTCAGAAATGACTCTCGGTATAAAACAAAATGTTTCATATTGTCAGCAGCCAGAAAAACTTTGAGCAACACAAAAACCCTGCCCATTGTCTGTTGACATCTCAAAGTTGCACTTCTGCGTCTGTTGCTCTGCGTCTGTGGCTCTTTAGCAATCTGTGTCTCGTTAGCAATCTGTGTCACTTCAGCGCGGAAGGGACAAAGAAGACGCCCTTTTAAATAAATCCGCAAGGTTTAGTGTTGTCGGCCATCTGCGATACGGAGAGACGCGTCTTCGGAGCTATCAGATGTAGCACAAGGATAATTGCAAAAACCACCAGAACTATTTTCGGAGACATGACGTTAGGAATAGACGTCGGCCCAGGAACATTGAGATACCACAACCCTTACACCCCACCCCTCTCCTCCTCCTCCCCCTCCCCAAGTAGGCCAGCAGCTTTCGGATTGTTTCTTTTTCCTTCCTCTTCCTCCTCTTCTTAAGGCTTTTCCTTTGCAACTAACCCAGTTATTTTTTCCATTTTATTTCCACGTATACTCTTCCTCCTCGTCCCGCTTCGCCACAGACGACAACGAGTGCCAGAACGTGACCAATATCTGCGGGGAGAGGGCGGAATGCACCAACATCAATGGCAGCTACTACTGCACGTGCGTCCCCGGCTACAAGTCCACTGGACTCGAGCAATTCCAGACCAACGGTGGCACAGATTGCACCGGTAACGTCTCTTCCTCAACCTCCCCAACTCCCCCAACCCCACCCCCCCCAGTCCCCCTGGGTGCATGAGGGGAGGACCCTTAAGCACAATCCCAGACTGATTGGTCTGAAATGACAATGGATCGTTTAACAGCTCACTGTTTTGCCTTCATGCACGCGCCAGTGTGGCGTCATTCTCTTCCTAGCGTTTCAAAACAGTGCAACACAATGCGGTGCAATGGAATGCAACCCCATTACAATATTGGACACGTACACACAAGACGCACGCACACAGACGCACGCACACACACTTAAAATTCCATTACGATACCACATATTTGCATCTCATTTATATCGACTTTGTGGCTTTTAATCAGAAGGATGGAGCTATAAAGTTGTGCCATAAACACAGCTCTTTTGCCGACCCGAGAATTTAACAATCACAACAGATTTCAGAAATGCTGGCTAAATGAAATGAAGTGACACCCAAAAAAATATATTTAAAGTAAAAAAAAATGATCTGTTTTTTGTTTTTTTTTGTGACTATTTACAACCTGGGCGCTATGGTAAAGACATTGATGAGTGCGAGGTGGTACAGCGGTGTGGCCCGTATTCCAACTGCCACAACACAAACGGATCTTTCTACTGCACCTGCCAGCGGGACTTCAGCCCCTCCAAAGGGCCCGCACACTTCCAGCCCGACAACGGCACACACTGCAGAGGTACGCGGGACAATGATGTATATACTTTAGCTCTGTAAATGCTGTGCTTCCACACATTTTCACACACACAGGCACACAAAGGCTCACCACACACAATCGCACACACACACGCACGCAAACACACACATTTTTACCTATGTGTGCATCCACGTGCACGCATAGGGACACATCTAGGCCCACACAAATGTAAGCACACATACTGATTCACACAAATACACTTGAATACAGATACGCACACGTACGCGCACACACACATATTCAGACACACACAGACCCACATAGGTACACACCTAGGCACACACAAAAGTAAGCACACACACAGATTCACACAAATGCACTCGCACACACATACATACACATAGCAAATGCACTCACACACACACAGACAAACACACGCACACACACATTTAGGCCCACGCACGTAGGCCAACATGCACGCAAACTCACACACACACACACACACACACACACACACACACACACACACACACACACACACACACACACACACACACACACACACACACACACACACACACACACACACACAGCATAATAAGAGCTACACAAGTGGGAGCCTCATTGGAAATCATCATGCAATATTCATTTCCCAAAGTTTAAGGCTATTGGGATGATAAAGAAAACTGACACATATTAAGCACCATACAATTTCCAGTGCAATTTAAAAACAATGTGTGAATTTATTTTGCCTGTGAGATCACAAAACCCACTTATCAACCTAACACTTTTACTAATTGTTGCTTTCAGTGCACCCTCAGAAAGACTGCCATGGCAGCGCCCGGTGCCTCACACAGACTGTCAACAGAACTCTTGAATACGTGAGTGCTGCTATTCTCAATGGATGGTGCTTTAAAACATAGTCGGACACTGCCCTCTGTTGGTGAGAATGTGACAAGACATGAATTAAGACAGCGTCTTCGCCTACACAGAGTTGTCGTTTTTACAAGATATCTGAATCAAAAAATTCAAAGCATGGGAATTTTACATGCAGTATCATTTTTAGTAGCTTAATGAAAGATTATTTTGATTTGCTGTAATGGATTGCAATGTTATTGCTCGCAGTTAGCCATTCTACTCGCTCTACTGCATCTCTCACCAGTTCGAGATTTATATGTTGCAAATAAATAGATACATTTATAGCCATATGAATAGGGAAATTGTGTTTCCGTCAGCATAGCATCCAAAAACCATTCATAAAATTATTGTTGTACCAAAAAAAAAAAAAATGTCATCAACTATCATAAACACCCAAGATGTCTTCTGCCTCTATCATAACGACCATCAACTTCTTGTAGATGATAGCTTTGGGATTCCAAAAAAGATAAAACGTCAAAGCCCAATCTCTCTTTTTTTGACGGTGTTATTCCTTTTGAAGATCGCCAACCTGACGGAGCCCAGGAGCATGCTGGGAGAGATCGCGGCGAAGACGTCCGGAGACCTGACCTCGGTGGAGGTCATCTCGTACGTGGAGGCCTTGTCTCGCTCGGCCTGGCGCTTCGAGGGGAACCACGCCGTCAACGAGCCCGGTGCCGTCAACGCCACTCTCACTGTGAGCTCCGTTTTCTAACCTTTGGGAGGATATACCTTGAAAACGGTCTGAGATTAAAATGGTTTATTCAAATGATTAAATGATTAAAATCCTTTTAGGAAAACATTTTTCAAGCACACTCCTTTATTGCACTGTTCTATTTATACTACACATGGCTCACAGCAATATAAAAATAAATGAACGGAAAACAATACAGTATCATACGACAGACATACACACATGCGTAGTATATATATATGGACATACATACATGTACATACGTATACATGTCCAAACAAACAGACAGACAGAAAGACAGATATATGTACATAACATACATACATACATACATACTGTATATACAAACATTCATACATACGTACATTGATACGTACATATGTACATGTTATATACAAATGTATATACATATGCACAAACATACAAGCACATAAACACATACCTATACATTGAACGTGCCTTTCATCTTAATTGTTATTCAGAACACATCTGAAATACAAACCATACCACCATGTATAAAAACACAAAGCAGTCCCAATACCACATATACATTCCTCTGGCGCTGGTGGACAGAAACTGGTGGCGGCGGTGAACAACCTGGTGGAGAAGGAGGAGCTGGTAGCATGGAGCCGGATGGCAGAGGACCTGAGGGAGAACACTGTGACCAAGCTGCTGCATACAGTGGAGCAGAGTGCCCTGGCTCTGGCCCGGGGCAGCAGCACCCCCACCCAGCTGGACATCAGAGCCAGTGAGATGGGTGAGAGGCCGCCGGGTCATACCTCATACCGGTTCAGATGTGGACAGTATTTTTTTACTACGATCCTAATTAACGGTGTGTAGTTATTTAGGTTTGGGTCGTAAGGGTGTTACCGCGAGGTCAAATGCTGGTCATTCGTCATGAGCAGCAGAAAGGGGTGACGTGTCTTTCTCGGTGGATGCCTCATGGTAGTCTGTAAAGTGGGATAGGACCCAGGGTTGGGTGTTCAGCCTCATATATATATATATATATATATATATATATATATATATATATATATATATATATAGAATTATTATGGAGTAGTATTTTTCGAGGTTCTTATAATGTTCTTTGCATTCCCTTTCTGACACAGAGTTGAAGGTGGTGACGTTCGACGCGGGTCAGTCCCAGGAGCCGCTGTCTGTGTCCCTAAGTGGAGATCTTTTTAAGATTGAACCCAAAGATGGTCTGAAAGACCGCAGCAATGGTGAGATGTTTATTCATATATTTATTTACACAAAATATATTTTATTATACCGTTTTTGTAAAAAAAAATATATATATATACTGGTGTGTGTGTGTGTGTGTGTGTGTGTGTGTGTGTGTGTGTGTGTGTGTGTGTGTGTGTGTGTGTGTGTGTGTGTGTGTGTGTGTGTGTGTGTGTGTGTGTGTGTGTGTGTGTTTTCAAGCTACACAACGATTTTAATTTATATATTGATTTTTTTATTACTTGTGGGTCACAGTCAGTAACCTCCTGAGTCACCCGGGTTACGGTAAAAAAGTGTCCCCGTCATCGTTTCAGGTCAGCTAATAAAGTCACTTCCTTCCTTCCTCTGCTTCCTCCCTTCTCTCCTCGCCTTCCCGGTCCGTCAGGAAGCGTCTCGGTGGTGTTTGTGCGATATGACAGCCTTGGTGACATCCTGAAGCCCAGTTCGGACCCGGGAGTCACCGACTACTCGCGCTATGCCGGATCGGGGGAAATCACGGTCCACTCCCAGGTGGTCGCGGCCGCCATCAAACCTGCTGACGTCTACCAACTGGAACGCATCACCCTCACTCTCTGGCACAACGAGGTAAAGGGGGACCGCGGTCGCTGATACCTTTAGCTGCATACTGCTGAGGCTAGCTGGAGTCGTTCGGTTCTCGCTGCTAATATAGCGTAGCAACCGCGGCGTGTGTCACTTCGGATCCGCGAGCAAAACTTTGAAAAGTTACGATTTCTTTTGTTTTTACTCGCCTGCCGGCGTTTTTGCGTCTTTTGCACTTCGGCTTGATGTTGCGCGCTTTTAAAGTCGTTAGTATCTGATTTGAGAGGTCATCAAAAGCCCATCACTCACATCACTCCACCGTGATGATGACAGATCCTGCTTGACGTTATTGTTATAGAACGATATTGTTATAGAACTACGCAGTGCTTTGTTTTTGTTTTTTTCGTAATCACTCGTGGATATTTTTCCCACTGGAACTATTGGGGAAGTGTTTTTTTTATTGCATTATTAATGTCAATTACAGTCAATTCCAATATTTGTTCCATCCATGTGTTTATTTGCTTTGTTTGTCAATGGCGATGCACAACATAATTGTTACTCATTATAGATAATACCTGTAATATTGCTCACGTATAAATAACTAATTTATTCTGAATTGCATGCATGCTAAATCACCGTAAACATTCTCTTCCAAAACAACAAGCCTGCCTTGCTTGTTATAGCTGCTGAAAATATTTGTATTTTCCTCTCATAACATAATGTTGTGTTGCCATTCAAATATGAATCATCTCCACGCAACGTGCATGAGGAATAAGGAATTGCACGCAAATATGTGCAAAGTCAATTGAAATGTTGCACAGCAATGGCCTGGGTGCAGTGGAAGGGGACAGTTGAACTGACAACTTCTTCCACCCACAATTGTTTCTAATGTGCAATGATGACGTAGAGCTGCACCGTCAATGATAGATTGATTGGTATTTAACATCAGGATACGACAGTTGGCAAAGGATGGCAAAGCCACTTTATTTATCTAGCACTTTTCATACACGAGGCAGATGAGGTAATGAAATAATAAAATAAGTTTAAGATATAGCAGAAAGCTAAAGCAAACCTACAATATGTTGAAGTAATAATATAAAATAGAGATGTAAAAGAAAATAAAGGCAAAGTAAATAAATGAAAGTCGAATGTATTTAAGATTTAGCAGAAAGCTAAAGCAAACATAAAATTATATTACTTCATCAATAATATATATAGTGACAAAAAATGTGGTTGGGGTACACACATGGTCCCTTAGGTTTGCTCCATAGGTACCACACCGAGCACACCGAAAACAAACCGCACTCTCACACCAACCTCACCCTCCTCTCTTCACCCCGTTAAGCCTATCGACGTGGACGCCGACGTGACCAAGTGTGCCTTCTGGGAGTATGACCCGGGCACCCTGCAGGGCCACTGGGCCACCCACGGCTGTACGAGGGAGCTGGTCAACAGCACCGCCACCACGTGCTCCTGCGACCACCTGACCCACTTCGCCATCCTTATGTCCTCCGGGCGGGCCAACGTAAGTACGGAGACGGGATGGGGATCAGTGGTATACTCCCGGTTATGGCTGAAAGATTTGGGCAAATAATCGGATTGCGATTATTTTGTCCAATATTGCAATTGCGATTTGGTGTGTGATTTTTCTTTTTAAAGTTCCTTGTTCTGTATTATTCACCAAACAAGCAATAAATCATTCTATAGCAGGGGTCGGCAACCCTAGGCACGCGTGCATGGGCGTCAGTTTGGTTTGAAATGTGCTGGGGACAGAGACGCATTCGGAAGTACATTTTCAGAAGTGCTGGGTACAATGAGGATGCACTCTTTTTTTTTCTCTTTAGTTCCGCCGGTAATGAAAGGTTCTGAAAGACGGCGTACCTTAATTACTAAGGAATAAAATGTATACAAAATCTGTCTTGCAGGTTTTATGAAGAAAACGTTTCCAAAAAGCATCTGACATTTGACCCACTATGCTCTGCTCCATGTAGGCCTATCCAATGTTGACAACAACGTGACATGATAGCTAACAACATAAACAAGAGGAGCTAGGAAGGAAATGAACTGCGTGTTTAAGTTCAGAAGGGCCAAACGTGTGGCTACACACAGCACTACAAAAGTCAAGATTGAAAAAGAAAAAAAAAATTGTTGCACAGCTGAACGCTGTATCACATCATAAACTGGCTGTTCTCAATTCACAACACGCGCTCCATCAAAACTAGCCTACATCAGGCATCTGACCAAAGCACATGCACTCCCCCCCACAATTATTCCAGAATTCAAGCAAAGCAAGAATGACCAAAAGTCACTTTGTGTCAACAAGAGACTGACTCCTCAATTGCAAGTTAAAACAGCCGACCACTTGAATACAAAAAAACACAAAAGATATCGCGTCTTACCTTTATTTATGTGGCGGTGGTCTGCAGATGCATCCCGTGGTGTAGCCTACGGCATCCATTTAGTTCATCAGGTTATCGTTCTGATACTGTCCATGGTACTAGCAACCTGCTCTGGTGCTTTTTACCCATGTATTCAGGCTAAAAATGACTTGATTGTCTGATGCCTCATCATCCCAGCCAAAGAGTATTGGTATTATTAGTAATGGCTACTTGCCAAATCGAAAAAATAACTTCACAAAGTGTGTATTTTTCCAATGTATTTGTTATCATTCGTTGCGTTGATCAGCAGAATGCGCTGTGGTTGATGAGTTACCCGGACCGCGGAGGGATACCGATGACGGGAATCAGGCAAAAAAAACAACACTTTCCTCGACAGCGGTCAATATGGTGGACGTGAGCGCTCAACTGTATTGAGAAGAGCCGTATAATAATAAACAAAAATAATTAACAGCTGAACATTAGGAAGGGCCATGCAAGTGAATGGAGCAGTCTACAGCATTGGGAAGAGCCGTGTAATAAGTAAGGGATAATGTATATGCCGGTCATTATCGGGAAAATAAGCCCCGACAGGGCGAACAGGACCCCGACGCGCAGCGAAGGTGTCTTGCTGCCCACCGAAGGGGCTTGATTTCGATATTGACCGGCGACGTTCTATACATTATCCCGTTTATTACACGGCTACGTGCCAAAACGAAAAAAATACTTCACATGGTGTCTTTTTACAATTTATTTGTTACCAGCATTCGTAGTGTTGATCAGCAGAGAAATAGTCCGCCAAAGACGTGGACGTCGCTTAGCAACCGAAGACGCTGGGGTTGAAAAGTTACCGGACTACTTGAGGAGTGATACCAGAGACGTCATTATTGGCAAAAAGTCCTTTGTTTTCCATGCCCATGCAATGGAACGGAGCGTTTCACGGCATTGAGAAGACCCGTGTAATAATCCATAGCCTAATAATTAAACTCGAATTTTTTTGTTTTTTGTTATTTTTACAAGTGGTGGGGACAAAATGAAGCCTTACGAAATCTGGTTGGGACGCGTCCCCGGCGTAATCGACGCCTATGCACGCGTGCCACCACTGGCACGGGGCAGCATAATCATTGGCACGCTAAAAAAGAAATAATCATATTTTTTATTTTAATTTTATTATTATTAAAAAATTCACACCCCAATGCGGCAGCATAATCATTGCTACCGGGTTTTTTTTGCACTTTATTCTGTTTTGGGCATTTCCTCCCAGTGCAAATATGTTTAAATTAGTTCCAGAAACCTAGTGTTCTGAAATGGGATCAATTAATAGTCTTTAAGCCTATGTAGTGAGTAATAGAGAATATTGTTGCAAGTGGCCTTTATGCATCGCCTTCACATGGTTTTGCAAAGCTGTAGCCTACATGTCTTAAAGATATGGATGGCTCCAACATTCTCATATATGTTTTTGAATGAGTTTCTGAAAATGGTGTTTTAATTTGTAAGGCCATGTTGCAAATATAACAACCAAAAGAACATTTAAAATGTTGATGCATAAGGAAGTAGTACAATTCCAGGTCTTCTGGAAATGTTTTTGGTCGCTGTGTCATAATTCAGCTTAATTTTTAATATATTGTTGCGGCACACTAATTAACGAGGAAATGTCAAACTGCCACTGCATGTTGAAAAGGTTGCTGACCCCTGTTTTATAGTAGGATCCAACACAACATTGGAAGCAGTCAACATATACACTGCTCTTTCAGGCTTAAGTGGGGAGATGAATTGATGCATGAATGGATATTATAACATCTTTATTTAACTATTGATTCACAGCCTTTGTGATTTGCAAAACGATTAATTGTTCAGCCCCACTCCTGGTGTCAAATGACCGTACGATATGCATTGCACCTTATACAGTCACGTGTGTTTTGGAGCACTCCGAACGAACCTTCCAATGAGAGCTAGATTAGTAAATACTAAAATACTTAATAGATTCAGGGAACTTTGAATGGGCACACATGAAAAAATGAAGTAAAAGTAAGAGGAACAAATTTAATAAAAGAACGTAATTAGACCTATCATTGTTGTAAAACCAATAAGCCCTCACTCTTTCTTTCTTTTATTTTCTTACTTATTTTGCACCTTATTATTTGAAGGCTAACCACCCTTATGGGTGGTTAGCCTTCAAATAATTGATTGTCCTAAATAGTTGCCTAAAACATTCTAGAAATTCGATTTTCTATGAATTCCCTTAAAACATATGAACTAGAAATGGCCGAGAAAAAATCGATCACACTCGCCCACGGTTCAAATCCAGCCAGGGAATTTCTATCTAAAAATCGTTTTATTCTTGGCGCTTTTGGCCCCTTCACCGACGAAAATCTCTATGCAACGTCTCTGAAAATGTTTAAATAGCTGTAGCCCATAACCCAGCCACTAGAGGGTGCTGATGTGAAAACGTACACAGTGCAGGCCCCAATCCCAGCCAACAGCGTGCAGCTGCGCCGGCCCGCTATACCTTGTAACTGTCATCAGCATTTTGCTTGCTGCTTTTGAGTTGCTCAGCGCCTCTTTTTTTTGGCAGTGAGCGCCTCGTGTTTTTGGCAGAGCGCCCCAGACGCCCATAGTTGAATAAAATGTCAACTCAAGTAAAAAAACGCCAACGTCACTGTACATTTAGACTGTACATACTGGAGTTGCTACATCGTTACAGCTTCGCTCTGCTTTTTTCCCAGGCTTCAACAGAAAGGCAGTGCAGTGCGCCTCATGTTTTACCGCCCGTAAACGTTTTAGTTTATCGCCGCCTCGAGCTGACAAACGGCTTTAGATCGCTGTGGTGTTTTGGGTCCTCATTTGATTCATATTGATGCATTTCCTTACAGAATTTCACAACCAAAGCTGTCTGAATCCATCCCTCCGTGATAAACGACCCAAACGTGTTTTTACATATTTCTCCAGCTGGTGGCCCACTCCAACGTCCTGATGCGCATCACCCAGCTGGGCATGATCATCTCCCTCATCTGCCTCTCCATGTGCATCTTCACCTTCTGGTTCTTCAGCGGGATCCAAAGCACTCGCACCACCATCCACAACAACCTCTGTTGCAGCCTCTTCATGGCGGAGTTCATCTTCCTGGTCGGCATCAACATGAACACACACAAGGTACCCGCGCATAGGAGGAGGAGGCCGGAGGAAGGGTGGGGGTGTGTGTGTGTGTGTGTGTGTGTGTGTGTGTGTGTGTGTGTGTGTGTGTGTGTGTGTGTGTGTGTGTGTGTGTGTGTGTGTGGGTGTGTGGGTGTGTCTCTGTGTGTGTGTGTGTGTGTGTCTGACGCGTTAGTGTCTTCATACCATTATAAGTACAATTACACATTTGGAGATAGAGATGACGGCAGGCAAACACACACGGCAGGCAAACACACACTCATTCACGCACAGTACCATGTTGTTGGACAGAAAGCGTGCGTGTGGTTCCTGTGTGTGTGTACTAATAAACCTACCATAAAACACATGGAGATTACCTGAACAAATACGCCACGCACACACGCATACAGTACCATGTGGTACTAACATTATTAGCCAGGATTAGTATTTTTTCTAATTTTTCCTCACTCACTGCAATGTTATTAAATTCCACTAATTGAATTTGTCTGCAAATTCCAGTTCAAAGTAAACTGGCTTTATTGCTTCGATCAAGGGTCTCCATTTCCAAGGCATTGTTTTATTTCCAAAAAGATGATTAAAGTAATACATGCTCATTAAATGCAAACGGCAATTAATTTAAACCGTTGAGTGATATCATAAAAGAGGTTTGTTCCAGTGTTTATTCCTTTCCCCGGTTTATCTTATTTGCTCTCTCGCCGCCAATTTCATACTCCCCTCTCCTCCCCTTCCTCTCCTTCTCTGCCCATATCCCTCTCTCTTCTCCTTTGTCGTAACACCTCTCTCTCCCCCTCTCCTTCCCCCCTCTCTCCTCTCTCGCCCCCATCTCTGTCCCCCTCCCTCCTCCCCCCACTTTCTCCCCCCTCTCTCTTTCCACATCTCTCCCGTCCTCCCTCTCTGTCCCCCTCCCTCTCCTCCCTTTCTCCCCCCCCTCCCTCTCCCTCCACCCTCTCTCCTCCCTCTCTTCCCCATTTATGTCCCCCTCTCCCTCCTCCCACTCCCTCACTTTTATCTCCCTCCCCCTCTCTACCCCGCCCTCTCTCCCCTCCCTCTCTCTCTCTCCCCTCTCCCTCTCTCCCCCTCGCTCCCCGTCTCCAGCTCTTCTGCTCTGTGATCGCCGGGCTGCTCCACTACTTCTTCCTGTCTGCGTTCGCCTGGATGTGCATCGAGGGAATCCACCTGTACCTCATCGTGGTGGGGGTCATCTACAACAAGGGCTTCCTGCACCGCAACTTCTACATCTTTGGCTACGGCAGCCCCGCCGTGGTGGTGGCCATCTCCGCCGCACTCGGCTCCAAGTATTACGGCACCGATAAAGTGTACGTGGGAAACCGACCGACTGTTGTTGTTTTTGGACTGATTGATTTTTGATTGATTGTAGTTTATTTCAAGTGTGCAAGAAAAACCTTTTTTCTTAATACATTTGATAGGAGTGGGAGGAAGTAAACGTTGTCCACTTGGAAGCACAAAACGTGTTTTCTAAAGAAGAAGTATAAGTACATAATATATAGTATCTACATATACACATATATCTACATACAAGTACATGCGTCCAAATACCCATGAATTCATACACATTGTTGTTGTTGTTATTGCTGTTTATTTCATGATGCTGATGGGGGACCGGGGTTCATTCTTTGGGAGTCCCTTGAGGGCCCTTGAGGGCCCTTGAGGTGCCTGTTTTCAAGGCTTTGGCGCTCAGCCTGTCAACAGGTGTCAGGGAGGTCGTGGTCCTGCTGTGTCCTCCTCATTGAGAGAAGGCATCAGGGAACGGCATGCGTTTGGTTCACTTTATGTGGGGAAACACACCTGAAGCTGTTGTTAGGGTAACCGTGTTGCGAAGTAACGCTTTTTATTGTGTCGTTTTACAGGTGCTGGCTTAGTACAGAGAACAACTTCATTTGGAGTTTCATTGGGCCCGCGTGTCTGATCATTTTGGTATGACGTATATTTTGATTCATCCATTTTTTTCATTCTGATTTGTATTACGGTATGTTTATTAAAGACTAATTAAAATGTGTTGTTTTTCTTCCCGTCGCTCAGGTCAATCTTCTCGCTTTCGGAGTCATCATCTACAAAGTTTTCCGACACACTGCTGTGAAAAAGCCAGAGATCAGCCATTATGAAAATATCAGGTAAAATCAGCAATTATGAATAAATCTGGTTAAATCAGCCATTATGTAAACCTCAGGTAAAATTGGACTTAACAATGACAGAAGTGTCAAAGTATCAAATATGATCTATACTGGTGGGGAATGAAGATCTTAACTAAAGCGTTATAGGATGTCATGCATTATTCATGTGATGCAGGTATGGTGTGTTACAGATGTACTACAGCTTTCATGTAAAGAGTTATGTGATGTAATGCAGATGGGATGTAAAGCTTTATTGTGAGCTAATACATATGTGATGTCATGCATTGGATGATGTCATGCATTGGATGATGTCATGCATTAGGTGATGTTATACAGATGTGATGCATTAGAAGGTGTTATACAGATGTAATACAGATGTGATGCATTTTGCGATGTCCTTATGGTGATGTAAAGTGTGCTGGTGCCCCCCCCCCCCCCCCAGGTCCTGTGCCCGCGGGGCCCTGGCCCTCCTCTTCGTGCTGGGGGCCACGTGGACATTCGGCTTGCTCCACATCCTCCACGAGACCACCCTCACCGCCTACCTGTTCACCATCGCCAACACCTTCCAGGGCATGTTCATCTTCATCTTCCTCTGCGTCTTGTCAAGAAAGGTAAGAGAAAAGAATGTATATCGTAGGAAAATATTTCATAATTTCATCAAGAATTACGTTGTGTCCGTACATTCACATTTGACACGTGTGCATATTGCATTAAAATAAAAAAATAAAAAATATGTATACATATATATTGCATAGATAAACATGCATTCATCATACATTGACACTTTTATACTGTTGCTTGGTAGAGTTTACATTTCCAACCGCGAGTGTCGGTTTAAACGCTCTGGTCCCCCGGCAATGAACACAACATTTAAGGTATTAAATAGATCTTCAAAACCATGAGTTTTACTCTCGTTTATGCCATTTCTTACTCGCTTTATTGAGTCTTCCACGAAAATGTCTTGGTTACTTCCAACCTGTGAGAGAACGGTGCTTGAAGAACCGTTTTTTTCTTCTCTGACTATTTATATTAACGTGGTCGCCGAGAAGCTGTGCTCAAACAGCTCAGCCCTGACGATCAACCCTCGCCCTTCAGAATTCCTTTGAACGTGGATCACATCGCACAACACTCGTATTGAACGGTTGAACAACACACGTTTTCAAATTATGTTTATTATGTTTTCTTTTCTTTGACTGTGCAGGTTCAAGAAGAGTATTACAGGCTTTTCAAAAACATTCCGTGCTGCTTTGAATGCCTGAGATGAGCCTTTGTGATCAAGGTCAACACTGCATTTACCTGAACCTGTACCAAAACAAGTCTTGTTGCATAAATGGATAGCATCGGGTATATAATGAAACACAACTATGTCATACAGAATTCTATGAACTGTTAATAGTTTCATGGTGTTCAATAGCCTTGTCTTAATTTGAATCATTTTCCAAATGGCTTACTTTCTTTCGCCTTTCCATGTATTTTCTATTCAATGATATGCAATACAGCTGTAATTGTTGTTATGGTGATCCGGTTAATAAATTATATTTGTGTCACATTTGAAATCTTACCACGTTTTGCATTTTTTTTTTATGGTAAATTATTTAAATAAAAGTAATATAGTGTATTTTATTTATTTCTTTATTTCTTTATGCATATACATTGGATCCTTGTACATTGTACTTTTTGTCTCACCAAGGCCCTAACTAAAGGCTAACGGTGGGGCTGTCATTAATTCTGTTAAAATAAAGTAAAGATATAGCATCAAAGATGTCTCCAAACAAGAGAACCTGGAGGTAAATGGCTCCATCTAGTGGAGAAAAATGAGGAGCGCTTCTAAAATGAGTTTTCTATTTATGGACTATTTGTGTCACTATCAAAATAATAGAGGGCTGCATTGACAACGCAACTCAGAATAAATGTAAAGAGTTAATTAAAATAAAGGGTAAAAATAGTATACGATATAAGTAGTCTAAGCACGCACAACGTTTGTGTGTGTGTGTGTGTGTGTGTGTGTGTGTGTGTGTGTGTGTGTGTGTGTGTGTGTGTGTGTGTGTGTGTGTGTGTGTGTGTGTGTGTGTGTGTGTGTGTGTGTGTGTGTGTGTGTGTGTGTGTGTGTGTGTAGCTCATGGTATTGCTGCGTCTGAGTTCCTTTCAAGGATAGCAGTATAAACTGAAACGGTTACGCCACTCTAAAATAAGTTGCCCGTAAAATTACCATTCCTCTAAGATTATATCCATGTCGGCAAATGCTTGAAATTAAGTCAGGTTGTGTCTCGACATCTAGCCTACTCGCCTCGACGCAGGTCGAGGGAATGTTTGCTGGGCTCTTTTGTGTAATGTGTCTATTATTGTAGTGTTCTTTATTTGACTTTTGTTTGAGTGTCTGTATGTAGGCCTATTCATTTTTTTTTGTCTTTGAGTACCAAGAATAGCGCTGTAAAAAAAACACCTGTCCAAACAGTTTGGTGGGCGGTCCTTACTGGAAATTGCAATCCTATCCGGCAAAACGGAACTTGGCAATGGTCATTTGAATAGGTGGTGTAAACGTAGGCTACTAGACTGACTGAAAACGAAACTTAATCAACGCATGACCAAATTAGCACGAGGACTTTTTCTGGAGACGAAGAACAACGCCATGTAAACGACATAATCCCAAAAGCCCCAAAAGCATTATAAGGTGAGTACAACGAACAGAAGAAAGGTGATGTTTTTTTTTTTTACTAATGATTAGCCTACTATCCATAATACATACAATTAGGCAGACCAGATCCCAATTCGCTCTATGCACAACTCCACCTCTCCTGGACTTAGTGCTGCTCCTTGAATTCCTGTCTTACATTACTGGACAAACTGATTAATCAAGGTGTGTTCTTCTGCCCCTTTGCTTATAACAATACTATGCTTTGCTATCTGGTTGATTCAGTAGGGCTATATGTAACAGCCTGCAAATAAAAACATAACAAAAATATCTTATTTAAATGGCACTTTCCCAAGTTCTCTCACATGAGAAAACATAAGCATGGAGCTTTCTTTCATACTTTTTGTTTATGAGTCTTGCATTGTCTGTGTCGTTTCACGTCGTTGGCCCACTCACCTCCGTGTGAAATGGAAAAATGACTCAAGGAAACGTCATCCAAAACGTTTACAGACTCGCATGGCACTGGTTTCACACAGGGAAAGATAGTCTTTATTCTGCATTTCCTCTTAGCCGTAGGCTATGGGTAGTGCTTTCCTCCATCTCCTGCTGCATGCCGTGCTGTAATAGGTTCATGGTTCAGAGTAGACACAAGTTGCATTGTTTGTTGTTGGTGGTTGCGCCCTGCGTCAGCCCGCCCCGTCCCCTGATGACAGCCCTCACTGCTGTCTCCGCACACAGCTATTTGATTGGCACGCAAAACACGCATTTAAAAAAAGAAGATGAACGAGTCCGACAGTCAATAACAATGCGCAGACATTAAATGTCTCTTGAGTTTGTTTTTGTGGGTTTGTTTTTGTTTCATCGACTAAAGACAAGTGCGTCATCATAAATTCAAGGCCAACCTTCAAGCCCGAAGCCCTGTTGCCAGTGGCGTCATAGGCTGTTTTATTCGGGGTTAAAGACACGGATATTATTTTGTTAGCCCCGAATATTTTTTTGGGGCAGAAAAAAAATGATAATAATATTTTTGAATATATTTATTGGTAGGCCTATATTTACTGGTAACTATGGAATGGATTAATCCAATTCAGTCTAGAAGTGATGAAATGTTTCTATGCACTCATGGTGGTTAGTTATTTTTTAAAGAAACATGAGGATTCCAGGGACATCTTAAAATAAAGTAGCCTAGTCCTTCTAGATAGTCCTTCTGGCAAGAGATTAAACAGTTTAAAAACATAACCAGTCTGTTGTTGTACCACCTCAAGTGAATTGACCTATATCCCCAGTCAGAATCATACAATATGGTTATATATGTATATTTATGTATGTGTGTGTGTATGTGATGAAGAGAAAGTTCTCTCACGGACACGTCGGACAGCGAAATATTTGATTTAATCTTAAGGCATGATCATGGGAAAAGTACTGGCAGCAAAGTCTACCGAGAACACATTCGCCGAGACAATAGATTCACAAGATTCTTATAGGGAACATTAACATTGTGGGAAGGGAGTGGGAGTGACCTTAGGCCAAGTAAATTTTGTAATACAATGGTTGGGTATTGGGACATGTCTGCAGGTTTGGCTCTAAACGAGTTTTACACAACAAAGAAAGTCAGTCGATTGGCCTGGTCACAAAACCAGACTTACTGGCTCCAGTGGGAACTTGAATACGAATTAACTTAACCTCTCTCAGTTTAAGAGAGGAAGGGATTTGTTTTAAGTTACAGGGAGAATGTATACAGTTCCTTCTAATGTAATAATTATATAAATTATATAATTATATCATATAATTTGTATGTGATTGTATATTTAGAGTTATGATTGATATTTCCACGACAGTATGTGTGTGTATATATATATATATATATATATATATATATATATATATATATATATATATATATATATATATATATATATATATATATATAGGCCTATCTATATATGTATTTGTATATATATTTCCATGCAAATGTGTGTATCGCATGACGTATCCATTGTTGACATGGAGGGAATCCTCCATGAGCTGGAGCTCACGGACAGTGTTTACTAACTAGTAAAGAACTAACTAGTAGAGTAAAGTACTTTGAGGGTCGCAGTTGAAATAAATAAATAATAAGTAGGTTAACATATTGACTAGACAAACGGCAAACTGTTTTTTTTTTAATTTTTCTATAATCTCCCTGCTTCTGACATATTCACCCAGCGCTCGTCCGCTGGTTTTAGCATTCCACTGGGCGATCATCCCTGCTGCATATGTCCTCACACATTGTTGAAATCATATACTGGATGCTTTATTCTTTGTATGTGGCTTTTAGTTAATGATCAGGCTACAATAAGACCACGTTGGCTATGTTCGCTGTCAACAGGGGACATTTGGTTGGACATTATAGCGAGCCGACGGTCGTTTTTTTGAGACGTAGAACACGGAACTCAAAATCGGGATGACATTACAGCGCATTTCTACTAACTAGACTTCACTGCACTACTCAGAGGACCGCCATCATAATGAGTATAGGAACTCAAAATAAAATAGCTTAGTCCACACACACACACACACACACACACACACACACACACACCACACACACACACACACACACACACACACACACACACACACACACACACACACACACACACACACACACACACACACACACACACACACACACACACACACACACAAAGACCCACACAAAGAGGCAGACAGAAAGGTTTGGTAGTATATGCAGTTTGTGTGATTTTGTGTCCCCTATGTGCGAGGTGGTGTATTACGCTTGGTGTATTTGAAACCGTAACTTATGGAATGAGGTATCACACCAGTAACAATAGGTATCCACAAATACTCTGTGAATACATAATCCATAATTTTAATCCATTTTTTTTACTCTGAAGTCTGTTTGAATGATTCCACAAATTTACTCCACAAACTGAAATGCAACTTTCAAGGAGATTCAATGTACCGCTTATAACATAACGTCGGTCATTTAATGAAAAAATATCTAGCCATTATATTGTTTTCATATGCTGGCTGGAGGTTAATATTTCCCAATACCTACTCTGTAGTATGTATATGCTCCACCTTTTACTACACATCACCAGCCCATTCATATCCCTTAACGTATCTGAGTCAGAAAGAGAAATGATGTGTGAATAATATATTTGGAGGAGGATATTAAGTATTTACTACAGGATTCTCAAATAGAATCTACATGTGTTTGTGTCTAGGTCTCCATTCTACTATGAATGAGGACAAAGAGGAACATGGCCGCCAGAGCAAAGACCAGAGGTAGAAGAAGATCTCTTAACTGCATGTGACTGTTGTCCATCTCAGAGCTCAGCAGTGATATATATCATGAGACCTTTGTTAGTCCGAATAAAAGCTGTTTGTATGTTGTGTTGAAGCCCAGAGCAGCAGAAGAGAGCCGACTCCCCTGGACCCAGCTGTGTCTCCATGAAGAGTGACTTGTCTATGCTTCATCCTGTTACTTTTCAAGATGAACGCCCTGACAGAGAGGAGAGGTAGGAGTTTAAAACAGATCAGTTTGTTGTTACCAGACTTTCCTGGTAGGCCTACTGATGTTTACAGGTCAGGAGAAATGTGTGTGTGTGTGTGTGTGTGTGTGTGTGTGTGTGTGTGTGTGTGTGTGTGTGTGTGTGTGTGTGTGTGTGTGTGTGTGTGTGTGTGTGTGTGTGTGTGTGTGTGTGTGTGTGTGTGTGTGTGTGTGTGTGTGTGTGCGTGTGTGTGTGTGTGCGTGCGTGTGCGTGCGCGTGCGTGTGTGCGTGCGTGTTGTGTTGAGAAAAGGTAAGGATTTATCCAAAGTTATTAAAACCAGCGCATCTATCAATCATACCTTACGTTCCTGTTCTTGGTTTTTCTGGAAGAGTCCAGCCAGAAAAGAGCAGGCTCCCCTGGACCCCAGCTCTGTGTCTCCATGAAGAGTGACTTTGTCTATGGATCATCCTGTTACTTTTCAAGATGAACGCCCTGACAGAGAGGAGAGGTAGGAGTTTAAAACAGATCAGTTTGTTGTTACCAGACTTTACTGGTAGGCCTACTGATGTTTACAGGTCAGGAGAAATGTGTGTGTGTGTGTGTGTGTGTGTGTGTGTGTGTGTGTGTGTGTGTGTGTGTGTGTGTGTGTGTGTGTGTGTGTGTGTGTGTGTGTGTGTGTGTGTGTGTGTGTGTGTGTGTGCGTGTGTGTGTGTGTGTGTGTGTGTGTGTGTGTGTGTGTGTGTGTGTGTGCGTGCGTGTTGTGTTGAGAAAAGGTAAGGATTTATCCAAAGTTATTAAAACACAGCATCTATCAATCAACCTTACGTTCCTGTTCTTGTTTTTCTAGAAGAGTCCAGCCAGAAAGAGCAGGCTCCCCTGGACCCAGCTGTGTCTCCATGAAGAGTGACTTGTCTATGGATCATCCTGTTACTTTTCAAGATGAACGCCCTGACAGAGAGGAGAGGTAGAAGTTTAAAACAGATCAGTTTGTTGTTACCAGACTTTACTGGTAGGCCTACTGATGTTTACAGGTCAGGAGAAATGTGTGTGTGTGTGTGTGTGTGTGTGTGTGTGTGTGTGTGTGTGTGTGTGTGTGTGTGTGTGTGTGTGTGTGTGTGTGTGTGTGTGTGTGTGTGTGTGTGTGTGTGTGTGTGCCCCTGCCTGCCTGCCTGCCTGCCTGCCTGCCTGCCTGCCTGCCTGCCTGCCTGCCTGCCTGCCTGCCTGCCTGCGTGCGTGCGTGTGTGTGTTTGTGTTGAGAAAAGGTAAGGATTTATCCAAAAATTTTTATATCAATCCACCTTACATTCCTGTTCTTGTTTTTTCTAGAAGACTCCAGCCAGAGAGAGCAGACGTGGATAGTAAGAAAGTGGAGCAGATGATGTGGGGAGGTAAGAGACTCTTATCTTGAGTAGTTTAAATGGTTTGATCCAGATATGCAGGGGTATTGTGGGGGTATCAGGTGGAATGGTTTGATCCAGATATGTAGGGTTATTGTGGGGGTATCAGGTGAAATGGTTTGATCCAAATATGTCTGGTTAATGTGTGGGTTATCAGTTTAAAATGGTTTGATCCAGAGTTATTAGTGGGTCAATCACAGGGTGGGGCAAACTTTAATTAGTGGGGAGGGCCACTAAAGTTTCATACATTTTCCGCTAGATTTACGGCACCTGCCCTCTCACCAGTGGGATACTGTCAAACCCCACACAACTCAAATTGCCTCTACTAGTTCCAAATGTAATAATAATAATGCAATACATTAGCAATTATTATTGAGTGTTATTTCAATTTCAAATTATTTGAGTGATGCTTCTATTACTTACTTACTATGTATGAACTTAAATAAAGCGGAACTAATTAAAGGCCCAATATGCAGGTTTCCAAAAATATGCAGGTTTCCCTTGGAGCTCCCCCTAAAGGTTTTTACTAGTATTTAACGTTTACTCCAGTGTCGTAAAAACACATTTACGATAGGTGCCTGTTTGAAGTCGCGCTGCATTCACTTGTATACCGGTGAGTGGAGTCAGTGAAGACGTGATCGATCAGAAAACAGCAAATATGCCAACCGAGGTAAGATATTCAACAAGGCGTGGAGGCCGGGGATCTTCTATATGTCATTGCGTAATCATTGCCAGAAAGCAGGTCGAAACTACTTCCGCCCGAGCGGCGGGCATTGCCAAGAAAGCTACATAGCGTAGTAATTTGAGTACAGACCCCCGATGGCAGTGAAGGAGGCGGAAATCGCCCTATTAAAAGTCATTGTAGCGGCACAATTTTTTTCAAGCTGTTATTTTAAGGTACAATTGTTACATATTATGCCTTTAACAAACAAAAATCCACATCCCTGAGTGCTAAATATGCATTTCAGTGTTATTGTGTGCTAAAAGTTTGACAAAAGTAAGTTATAATGAAGAGTTTTTAACTGCATCTCCACATGCCTCTGACATCTTTCAAATCGGCATGTCTGATAAGTTATCCATTCAAATGTGTTTAATAATGCTTTTATTACATTCATGTGTTGTTCAAGACCGCACTCTACTGGTGGATTGTAGTAATTACAACAGATCATGTTCATTTGCATCCTTTCACTATCAACTATCCCGCGGGCCATATTAAGTGACCCACGTCAACAGTTGCCAATGTCTGGTCTCTCAGGTTAAAGAATGTTAAACAATAAACTGCAGATCAGCAGCAGAATAACCCATCGGAAGAGATGCAACACTCTTGGTATATCAGCATAGAAAGTCATTTCCTTCTGATACTCAACAATGATATCACTGCTTAGCAGGTTATGTGACTCATAATATGTATCATTGCCTGATATTGATGAGGAAATATCGTGTTTGAATATGTGTACTGGTTTTTCTAATCTAGGAACTGTGGCTGCCGAGTGCCAAGATAAAATCAAGAATCGTCTGAGTAAGAAGTTCAGGTGTGTGTTTGAGGGAATGGCTAAAGCAGGACAGCCAACGGGTCTGAATGACTTCTACACAGAGCTCTCCATCACAGAGAGAGGCAGCGGAGAGGTCAACAAGGAACATGAGGTCAGACTGATTGAAAAAGCTTCCAGGAAACTAGCAAAGGAGGAAACACCAATAAAATGTGAAGACATCTTTAAACCCCTACCTGGACGAGATCAGTCAATCAGAACAATGATGACAACTGGAGTGGCTGGTATTGGAAAAACTGTCTTAACACACAAGTTCACTCTGGACTGGGCTGAAGACAAACACAACCACGACATACACTTCATATTTCTCCTCACTTTCAGAAAGCTGAATTTACTGAAAGGGAAAGAGATTAGCTTGGTAAAACTTCTTCATCACTTCTTTATTGAAACCAAAGAAGCAGGGATTTGCAGATACGATCAGTTCCAAATCGTCTTCATCTTGGATGGTCTGGATGAGTGTCGACTTCCTCTGGACTTCCAGAACAACCCGGTCTGGACTGATGTTACAAAGCCGACCTCGGTGGATGTGTTGCTGACCAACCTCATCAGGGGCAACCTGCTTCCCTCCGCTCGCATCTGGATAACCACACGACCGGCGGCAGCCAATCAGATCCCTGCTAAGTGTGTTGACATGGTGACAGAGGTGAGGGGGTTCACCGACCCACGGAAGGAGGAGTACTTCAGGAAGAGATTCAGAGAAGAGACGCTGGCCAGCAAAATCATATCCCACATCAAGGCATCACGAAGCCTCCACATCATGTGTCACATCCCAGTCTTCTGTTGGATCAGTGCTACAGTTCTGGAGGACTGCTTCAAAAGATCCCAGAGAGGAGAAGAGATTCCCAAGACTTTGACTCAGATGTACAGCCACTTCCTGAGGGTTCAGTCCATTCAGGGGGACAGGAAGTACCATGGGAGAGCTGAAACAGATCCAAACTGGAGTTCAGACAGCAGGGAGATCATTGTTTCTCTGGGAAAACTGGCTTTTAACCAGCTGGAGAAAGGCAACCTGATCTTCTATGAGGCAGACCTGGCAGAGTGTGACATCGATATAAGAGAAGCCTCAGTGTCCTCAGGAGTGTTCACCCAGGTCTTTAAAGAGGAGTGTGGGCTGTACCAGGACAAGGTGTTCTGCTTTGTCCATCTGAGCCTCCAGGAGTTTCTCGGCTGCCCTTCATTGTCTTTCTGTCTTTCATCGACAATGGGATCAATCTGCTCTCAGGAGAGCAACCAACCTCTAAACTCCTCCTCTACCAGAGTGCTGTGGACAAGGCCTTACAGAGTAAGGAATGGACACCTGGACTTTGTTCCTCCGATTCCTCCTGGGCCTCTCTCTAGAGACCAATCAAATGCTCTTACGAGGTCTACTGGGACAGACAGGAAGTGGCTCACAGACCAATAAGGAAACAGTGTCTTACATCAAAGAGAAGATGAGTGTAGATCTATCCCCAGAGAGAAGCATCAATCTCTTCCACTGTCTGAATGAGCTAAATGATAGTTCTCTAGTGGAGGGAGATCCAACAGTACCTGACATCAGGGAAGACTCTCCAGAAAAACATCTCCTCCCCAGCCTCAGTGGTCTGCTCTGGTATTCATCTTAATGTCATCTGAGGAGGAACTGGACGTTTTTGACCTGAAGAAATACTCTGCTTCAGAGGAGGGTCTTCGGAGGCTGCTGCCAGTGGTCAAAGCCTCCAAAATATCTCTGTAGGTTTACTATTATCATGTAATACAATTCACCCAACACCATATACATAATTCTAGTTAAAATAACATTTAAAACCTCTCTGTAGGTCCCCTTATAACATGTATTACAAAACACACAACCCAATATAATACTGCAATGAACAATTAATATTAATTTAGAAAACATTCCACAGAGCAATTATTATATTCATTACAATGCAAAATTAACCTTTTTAATGTCACATTTATTCGTTAAACTGTTTTAGTTCTAATAAAACAATTCAACACAGTTCCTAACATGCCCCTTTTTATTTTGTGTGAAGGCTAATTGACTGTCATCTGTCAGAGAGATGCTGTGAAGCTCTGACCTCAGTTCTCAGCTCCAACTCCTCTTGTCTGAGAGAGCTGGACCTGAGCATCAATGATCTGCAGGATTCAGGAGTGAAGCTGCTCTCTACTGGACTGAGGAATCCACACTGTACACTGGAAACTCTAAGGTCAGTTTAACTCAATGTGCAAACAGTTACACAAGATGGTTCCATATCAGTCATCATCATTTTAATTCCGACAGCTCAATAGATAAATTAATAGGAATAACTCAACACATTTCTACTTTTGTTGCCATGACAGTATTAGGTCTACGTTTTTTAATTATATATTACTGATGTAAGATGTTTGTTGTTTTATTCCTATTCTACTCTTTACCACGTAGTCATGAAAAGCAATGTGGAGTTTACAGCTGTTTAGTAAAGTTTTATAACAGCCTCTTCCTAAAACAGGCTTTTTCAGGTCAGTTATAAACGTTTTGTTGAATATTTGTACATATTTTTGAAGGCTAACTATTACCATTTGAAGATATATCTTTTTACATTGGCTAAACTGCTTCTGTATTCATTTTGGGGGGGCAAAAGAGTAAAATCAGTTCCTCACATGTTCCTGTTTATTTTTTGTGGGAAGGCTGAATGGCTGTCATCTGTCAGAGCAATGCTGTGAAGCTCTGGCCTCAGTTCTCAGCTCCAACTCCTCCAGGCTGAGAGAGCTGGACCTGAGTACCAATGATCTGCAGGATTCAGGAGTGAAGCTGCTCTCTACTGGACTGGGGAGTCCACAATGTACCCTGGAAACTCTCAGGTCAGTTTTACTCAATGTGCATACAGTTACATAAAAAAGTTCCATATCAGAGAACATGTAACAGATTTAAATCCATAAAAATTAAAACAAACTCCTAAATATAGCATATTCATTAGAATAACTAATCATAACTAATATTAACTGTGTGTGTGTGTGTGTGTGTGTGTGTGTGTGTGTGTGTGTGTGTGTGTGTGTGTGTGTGTGTGTGTGTGTGTGTGTGTGTGTGTGTGTGTGTGTGTGTGTGTGTGTGTGTGTGTGTGTGTGTGTGTGTGTGTGTGTGTGTGTGTGTGTGTGTGTGTTTAGGTTGTCTGGCTGCATGGTCACACAGAAAGGCTGTGCTTCTCTGGCCTCAGCTCTGCACTCCAACCCCTCCCATCTGAGAGAGCTGGATCTGAGCTATAATCACCCAGGAGACTCAGGAGCTGCGCTGCTCTCTGCTGGACAGAAGGATCAATGCTGGAGACTGGACACGCTCAGGTATGGGGAGGACAGCTAAACACTCAGTGACAATGTCTCCAAAAAGTATGAAGTGGTTCGAAAGCTGTAACTCATGTTGTGTAGAAAGCTATGAGACAGCAGATTTTGAATGTAAATGTTTCCATGTTTAAATAAACATGCTGCTCTCACTTTGTTTACCCCCAGTGTGGAGCACGGTGGAGTGAAGAGGCTGAAACCAGGTCTAAAAAAGTGTAAGTGTCTGTTTAGTTTGATTCATCACAATGCACACAAACTATTGAGATGGAAAGTCCATATATACAGCAGTAGGTGATGTCCATTCAAATCTTTTAAAACAATTTTTAGGCTTAATATTATAAATATTAGTACAGTTGAGTTGGTTCGGTATCTGGTAAGGATTAAAAAACGATTGCTTGAACTATTGCTTATAAAGCCCATTTCAGTACCTATCAGATGATATATTTTTCTATGTTAATGTTTGTGCGGATACATCATCAGCAAAAAAAGTGGCAGATAGGGAATAAGAGGTATTCAAGAAAAGTAGTGATGATGGTGAATAATGGGATAAGCAGCCTAATCATGTCCTTTTCTGCCGCCAGATGCCTGTGAACTCACAATGGACCCAAACACAGCCCACATACATCTCTCTGTGTCTGAGGACCACAGAGTGGTGAAACAGCTTGGAAAGAAACAGAAATATCATGATCACACAGAGAGATTTGTCGACTGGGAGCAGGTGTTGTGTAGAGAGGGTCTGACTGGCCGCTGTTATTGGGAGGTAGAATGGAAAGGAGATGTTTACATAGGAGTGACATACAGAGGGGTCCCAAGGAGAGGATTAAGTCATCACAGCGAGCTTGGAGGAAACGACAAGTCCTGGAGTCTTCATTGTTCTGTTGATTGTTACTCTCCCTGGTACAACAACAGTAGTACAGTCATAGATCTTCCCCCGGCTGGCTCTACCAGAGTAGGAGTGTATCTAGACCGGCCCGCTGGCACTCTGTCCTTCTACAGAGTGACCCCAGCTGTAGGAGGGTCCTCAGACACACTGACGCACCTCCACACCTTCCAGTCCAAATTCACCCAGGAGGACCTCCTCCCTGGGTTTTGGTATGGGAGATCGGGATCCTCTGCGTCTTTGTGTCGGTTGTAGTGACACACACACGCTCTCACTCACTCCCTCACTCCCTCCCTCACTCACTCACTCCCTCACTCACTCCCTCACTCACTCCCTCCCTCAATCACTCCCTCACTCACTCACTCACTCACCTTTAAACACACACACAAAATAAATCTTTATAAAGTCGATACATGATTGTAGGTCTATATGGAAATCCCAGGTCTTCAGGAAATGTTTGTGGTCGCTGTGTCATAATTCAGCTTAATATTCAATATATTGTTGCTAATAGCACACTCATTAACGAGAAAATGTTATCCGGCACTGCATGTCAAAAAGGTTGCTGACCCCTGTTCTTCAGAGTGTCAGATGTAGCAGGGTCCATAGAAACACTGACACACATCCACACCTTCAAGTCCACATCCACAGAGAACCTCCTCTCTGTGCTAGGGTTATGGGTGAAGGTTCCTCAGTGTCTTTGTGTGGCCTGACATTGACATTGACATTGACATTGACATTGACATTGACATTGACATTGACATTGACACGCACACATGTGCGTGTCAAAATATGTTACACATATTGTTTATCTTGGCTTATTTTATTTATTCCGTGTTTGCTGTGGGGTTTAAGTCTGTTTTTTATTTACCTGTATATATTGTGTGTAACGATGCAGGGTCCCGTGTTTGTTTTCCTTTTTGTTGTGTTTAATAACCCGTCTTTTAGTTCAGGTTTTGGTTTACTTATGTTAGATTGTAACCTGTGTTACAATGTGCAACCTGTTTTGTTTTGCTGTTGGACTTTTTGTATGTGAAAATCGTTGCTTCTTGGAATACCTTGATTTAATTTACTACGTCGATACACTTATTTTTCTAGAAGTTGTTTTCCTGATCTCTTCGTTTTCTGAGTGAAACATACAGTAGCTTAACGTTGGCACACACGCATTGTAATAGTAATAGTAATAGTAATAGTAATAGTAATGTAGTAGTGAGTAGGGGGTTGTTTAAAAGTTTATCATGAAACGTTTGTGTTTGTGAGGACCAGTTATCTTGGATTATATGAGTCTGGACCCGCGGAGAGATGCAACACTATTATATTTGTGTTGATTAAATAATTGCATCCATTCCAAATGCTACATTTTATTTGGCTTCTGAAAAGTGTAGCATTATAGATCATCATGGATCACCTAATAAGCAGGTAATATGTTTTGAAAATGGAAATGATTTAAAGCAGATTTGATATCGTTAATAAATGCAAGTAGCCTTTAGGAAAGACTGATGATTGATGTTCCTGTTGTGATGTGAATTACTTTAAACAGAATAAAGATATAGCATTCTAAACGGTAAAATCCCTTTTATTACTCACCTCAGCAATAGAGCTCTCAATGTCCCAGCATTCTTCCCCTGCCTCACTCTCAAGCTAGGTGTCAAGAGAGGTGGTGGAGGGATACTTATTTATTGAGCAGCATATATTCTTCCAAATACAACTGATCTGAAATACCATGCTGGGACTTTGCAAATTAGGCCACCCAAAGTTCGAAGCAGTAGGCCCAAAATTGCTCCTTAAACAACCATCTGATTGGGAAGCAACTGCAAACAATTTTGTGACCCAGTTTATTCATGGGACAGCCTGGCTTTTATCTGTCAAAACGGGGAGCCCCTGGCCATTACAAGGGAACTCAGCTGTAAGCTTATTGAAGTTAACTGATTAGTACCAGTGATTACTTACTTTTCAAATATGCAAACAGAGAAATAGCTGATACTAGTCAGGTCCACACTGCTCTGAAGCGTTGCATTGTAAAGTGCCAGGATGATTAATACCAGCGGTTTTCAATAGGTGAGGCGCGCCTTCCCTAGGGGGCGCCAAAGAGCCAAAGGGGAGGTGCAACACGCGACGACAATTTGAAAACCTCTGATTTATACCAAACGGTTCAAGAGAAACAAGCTATGTTACAGGGTGATGGTTCCTCTCTGTCTCTGTGTCAGTTGTAGACGGACATAAACACACACACACACACACACACACACACACACACACACACACACACACACACACACACACACACACACACACACACACACACACACACACACACACACGCACACACGCACACACGTTTGTAAATAGCTAATAAAAAATACACAGGTACACGTTTGCATTAATAATCAATAAAGACACACACACACGTTTTTGTAAACAAATACACATGCAGACACGCATAAATACATTTATAAATGTACATTATAAAGACACACACAATGGAAAGTCAAAACAAGAGGTAGTTGTTATTAAGCACACAGAATGAAAATGTAAGTGAAATTAACACAGGCATGTATAATTTGGTGTTCAATTGCAGTCTATTTCACAAGTGAACTGTACAGACTTATTGTAATAACAAAGGTAACGGTAATGACAGTGTTGTGGAAATATCAAGCGTAACTTTAATATACAATTGTATACAAATTATATAAACCCTGTATATATAATTAGTAGGCCTACTAGTCAATTGAAAGGATTTTTATGTACTTTCTCCTTGGACCTAGAGATGCCTCCCGTCCTCTCTAATTGAAAAGTGTTGTGGTAGTTTGCATTTGCATTGCAACTGTAGCCACCAAGTCTGATACTGAAGCCAATCGACTGACTTACTTTGTTGTGTTGATTCATTTAACTGTCTTGCAGCCAAGTCCGCTTCACCCATATAGTGTATTGCAATTGACTTGGGCCGAATCCCAAAGTGAGCCCTGAGCCCTGAGGACTTAATTGATCTCCGGTGCTAAGTGAGTGAGTGCGTGACTCAGATAGGTATATACGGGATTGGGACAGAACTCCACGAGAGCACATGTTACCGCGGCAACGTTTAATGACAAAGACGCTGACACTTGCCGGTTTGGGAATTTTCATTTAGTTTTTTTTTTTTAGTTTTTTTTGCAAATGCAATGAAAACAATCAGCTACAGCAATTTATAGATATCAGAAAATATAATTTTAGGTGATAATTGGCCTACACATACTAATCATAAGTCAGAACGGGCTACATTTGGCTGAAAAATGAAAGGTATAATTATTAATATGAAGAGCCGTTTGGGAGCCAAAAGATCAAGCTCTTTTTGGTGAGCTGATCCAAATGACCCAGCTCACTAAAAAAACGCCGAAATTCCCATCTGGTCCGAATTTGGTGTCGTCTTGTTGTTTACCTTCCTGATTTCCGGATTTCCCTTTGGACTCCGCCGCAAACGTCACAATGCTTTGAACTGTGGGTAATTCCCTTAGGTGAAATCGGCACTGATGCGGACTCACGGAAAGAGCTCGGTAAGTGTGGACTCAAACCCTCGCTCACGCCCTATGGAATTCGACATGGGACAGTCCTAAAGCCGTAATAATTTTGCGAGAAAGCTCAACAAAGTCCGTGAGTCCGGACATTGGGATTGGGCCTTGGTCTCTGCTCTAAACTCCACGATGGCCACTCCCTCTCACCTGCTTCCTTTTTATTTACCCACGATGTAAAAGTTTCCTATAAAAATCATGTACCCCAATCGTCCCATTGAATGTATACTTGGTAACAATGTTGCCTGTATCTTTTCATCTTTTTTTTAATATATATATATATATATATATATATATATATATATATATATATATATATATATATATATATATATATATATATATATATATATATATATATATATATATATATATATATATATATATATATATATATATATATATATAGTGGTATGTTTGAACCATTTTGAATTGGTTCTTATTGGTGGTTTGTTGAATATACAGTAACAGGTTCCTCTTTGATAAAGGACCAAAAGAAAGACATGAGGCCGTTTATCAAAGCCATTTTAGTACTGTGTTGTTGCATGTGGAACCACTAGGGGACGATGAATCCACTCCACATGACCGACACACACACATCACAATAATAAGTAAACAGAAGTAGAACCAACAAGAAACCCATTTAATGAACACACAACATAATGAAGGATTCATCAAGGTAGGCTTGTTATCCTTTACCCAAAGTGACTGAATTACTCAGAGTATTGAAGACACTTGTTAGTAGTAGTGACAAGTGTGTCTTCAATGCTCTGAGTAATTAAAAAAAACAAAAGATGTCATTTTTTAGCTCATTTTAAGACTTGCCCCAACTCTGAGCACCTTTAAAACAAGACTGAAGACTTTTATGTTTGCTATAGCTTTCTGATAAAATCTTAAATACATTGCACTTTCTAAAAGGCTTTTTTAACTTTGCCTTTATTTTCTATTTTAATACTAAAATGCCTTTTTTCTATTTTACCCATTTCTTTGCATATGTTTTTTTTTACTTATCTATTATTTTATTTTATGCTTTTTTAAATTCCCCTTTATTTTCTATTTTTACCAGAAAGATACATGATCTGATACCAGAGAGAAAGGATAAGGGTTTGAGACCCAAGTTCTGTCTGGGTTAGAGTCCTAGAATCTGGGTTTGAGTCCCAGAGAAAGGACCAAGTTCCTTTAGGTCGGGTTGGAGTCCCAGAGAAAGAGTACTGTCTGGGTTAGTGTCCCGCCGTCTGTCTGTGTTGGAGTCCCAGAATAAGGCCATTAGTTTGTGGTTAGAGTCCCGACTTGTGTCTGGGTTAGAGTCCTGGAATCTGGGTTAGAGTCCTAGAATAGAGTCTGGGTTGGAGTCCCAGAGAAAGTTCCTTTAGGTCGGCTAAGAGGTGGGTTAAGGGTTAGAGTCCCGACTTGTGTCTGGGTTGGAGTCCCAGAATAAGGAATACGTTCAAGGGGTAGAGTCCTGAGTTTGTGTGTGGATTGGAGTCCCAGAATAAGGCCTATGGTTTGTGGTTAGAGTCCCGACGTGTGTCTGGGTTAGAGTCCTAGAATCTGGGTTAGAGTCCTAGAAAATAAATTGCATGTGGAGTCCCAACGTGGGACGTGGGTACCAGAGAGACTGTTGATTTGATCTTAAATACATTGACTAATTTCTTTGCATATGTTTTCTTTTACTTGCTAAAATGCCTTTTTAAATTTTCCTTTATTTTCTCTATTTTACTCATTCCTTTGCATGTTTTCTTTTACTTATCTATTATTGTATTTTATTGTATGACAATGTTTATATGTGAAGCACTTTGAGTCTGCCTTGTGTATGAAAAGTGCTATATAAATAAAGTTGCCTTGCCTTGCCTTGCCTTGCCTTCATAATAGCCATAATAAGTATACTATAAAAGCCATTTTCATAGATGTATAAATATATAGTGTGCTTATATCCAGCAATATATTAAAGTTTAGACAGTCGTTTTTCACTTTTTTATTTTACAGTGAACAGGGCTTGTTGGACTTGGGGGGGAAAGGTCAAGTTATCGCGGTAACTCAAATAATCAAAGAAAAACGAATTTCCTTCTAACCTTACAGCTTCCTGAAAAACGATTAGTGTCCACTAGAAAATGTGCAAGTCTATAAGTTCAACGTGTCTGGTGGTCATCATGCCGCTGGTATGTGCCACTGCTTAACAGGAGTGTTGTTTATTTACTAGGTCGTTTGTGTCACTCTCACCGGTCATCCTGTCTCGTCCAACATATCAAACCTCGCCGACACGCAGTGTGCCCCTCCAGTATACCCCCATGTGTTTACTCTGATCTTTGACGCAAAGCTGCTAACTGCTTGTGGAGGGGACAGTGCACTGAGCCTCCACTGGAGAATGATGAGAGTGTATATAAAGAAGGGACATGAGAAACGCTAGTGCCAGGTCCTGATCTTCACCATGCGGGGCTGGATCTTCTGTTGTCTTGTGGCTTTGGCCGGTAGGTGCTTTATGAGTTTGATATTCATTTATTTTCTGTTTAAAGTTGGAAGCCATTTTATCTTTTTTTTTTTAAGGCATAGATATTCAATATTGTTCATTATCCATCTGTTTTTGATTGCAATATATTAAAATTATTTTTTCACACATTTTAGCAAGTCAGAGTCTTCGTTATGGTGAGTCCCATGTAGATTTATCCAGAACATTATTCAAACCCATTAATTACGTAAACAGCAGGCCACAATAATATTATTTGTGTGAATTTTTAGATCTGAGCTTGGAACCGAAGAAAACATACGAGTACAAATATGTAGGCCTGGTGAATTTTGGACGAGGGCTGCCGCACCTTGCCGAGTCCGGGGTAAGACTGACGTGCAAGGTGAAGATCTTCAGTGCATCTGCACAAACGTTCATGCTCCAGGTAATACACTCACTGCTACAATCAGGGTTGGTAATATATACAATATATTATAACCAATTTTTATCATGTTAATGTCAAAAATTGTATCATCGATTTTTCACGATTTTTTTCAATTATCACATCTTCACTCATAGTAATGTAGCCTTGAACTTCAATTGAATTCTTAATTGTGGTCGATTCTTTAAAGTCAGTTTTACCTGCAGGATTAATTGATCTAAGAACATCAAATTGTATGCTTTATTGCTTTGAGCAGTGATGAAGGATGAGAAGATGTCAAACTTGTGGATTCAACAATCCCTAACCCTAATGCTGTTGGCCATGAAGAACATGTATCAAAAATACATACACCTACTTCACCAAATAAATGGTGTATTCATGCATTCCTTTTGTATCTCAGAGGAACCATAGCACAGAACTTGAAACGAAAAAAAAACATAGAGACCTGATACGATACCGCATGTGCTTGGAATGGTATGGAAGGGCTGTTGGAACTAACTCTCTCTCTCTCTCTCTCTCTCTCTCTCTCTCTCTCTCTCTCTCTCTTCTCTCTCTCTCTCTCTCTCCTCTCTCTCTCTCTCTTCTCTCTCTCTCTTTTTTTCTCTCTCTCTCTCTCTTTTTTTTCTCTCTCTCTCTCTCTCTCTCTCTCTCTCTCTCTCTCTCTCTCTCTCTCTCTCTCTTTTATTTCTCTCTCTCTCTCTCTCTTTTATTTCTTTCTCCTCTCTCTCTCTCTCTCTCTCTCTCTCTCTCTCTCTCTCTCTCTCTCTCTCTCTCTCTCTCTCTCTCTCTCTCTCTCTCTCTCTCTCTCTACTTCACAGGTTTCCGATGTGGCCTTTGAGGAGTTCAATGGCGTCCCCAGTAAAAGTGCTTTCGCCGGGGCCCCGAAGCTGGCCGCGCGCATCTCGGCTCAGCTGGCCAAGCCCTTCATGTTTGAGTACGCCGGGGGCCACGTGGGGAGCATTCAGGCCCCGGCGGGCACCTCCGACACCATGGTCAACATCGTGAGAGGAATACTGGGCTTCTTCCAGCTCACCGTGAAGACCACCCAGAACCTGTACACCATTGAGGAGGTTGGGGATCAAAGTACATCATAATTATTTGTTTTTTAGGAATCATTATCATAACATTTTAGAATGATTTTATAAATAACATTTATTACGATCATAATAACATAATCGTAATATGCTGTTTGGTGGATGGCTTTCTTCAACGCTCCCTTTTAATTCCTGACGATACATCACAGAGTTGATCTCACCTCTTGTTCTCACATGAGGAGGTTTTGATTTAAAGCACCTATTGAACTGCTGCTTAAGCGTCTAATAACAAACCTGAAACTCATAACATGGCAGACCCCAGCGGGAATCGAACCCCCTATCTTGTGGCTGTGTTAATTATAGATTCACCGTTCCAGAACATGAAAGCATGACAAGCCGATTCTTTATTGTGTGTGTGTGTGTGTGTGTGTGTGTGTGTGTGTGTGTGTGTGTGTGTGTGTGTGTGTGTGTGTGTGTGTGTGTGTGTGTGTGTGTGTGTGTGTGTGTGTTTGTTATTTTGTGTTTGCTGGTTGTGTCCGTGTTTGTGTGTTGCTGTGTTTTGTTGTTGTGTGTGTGTGTGTGTGTGTGTGTGTGTGTGTGTGTGTGTGTGTGTGTGTGTGTGTGTGTGTGTGTGTGTGTGTGTGTGTGTGTGTGTGTGTGTATGTAAGGCTGCAAGGCGGCTCATTAAAGAAAGGCAAAGCATTAAGCGCTGTTGTTTGTGCCATACAGCTGGGGCTCCACGGGCTGTGTCAGAGCCACTACGCAGTGGAAGAGAACGCCGCCAAGGAGATGATCATCACACAGGTTGTTGACATCACTGTCTGCAAGGAGAAAGCTGTACTCTACCGCGGAATGGCCACCGCTGTCCCAGACCAAGTGGCAAAAGAGGTATCCCTCCAGCACTTGTGAATCACATGAGGACTCCTGAATTACATCAGGGCATGTATTGCTTTCAGATATACGTGTAAATCCTGATATTCTCCTGATATTCTCCTGATGGGCTGTATGTCGGAACAACATATCCATATTTCAGTGCATATATGAGGCGTTTACATTTCACGCTTCACCAACCGACACGTAACCAGAAGAACAGCTATAGACAGTAGCTATTGCGTGGAACGAAGAAAGAAAGTGTTGAACGAAAGCCAGAAAGAACGAAAAAAAGAACATGAAATTAAAACAGGTAGTTAATCTTCAGCCATGATTGGTGGTCAGAGCCCTGCCCGTCCTTTATTGAATAATATTTTGATACAGCTATAGTATACCTGTAGACAAGTACACCCGTAGACACAACTGTACATACGCATACAAACCGTGTCTAATGTACATAAACTGAAGATGCAGTATACTGTATGTTCACTGAAGCATCCAAGTACATGTCAATTCAGCGGAAGTAAGGGAGGTTTATGTAAAGACCGCCATGGTAGATCTTCTCTGTTTTCTGTGTGTGTTCCTGAATCCAGAAAGGTGAATCCATCATGGCGACGGTAAAGTACGTCCACACTGTCAAACCGACCGCGGCCGGGGGGGTGATCACCAAGGCAACAGCCCTAGAGCAACAGCATTTCACCCCCTTCAACATAAAGGGTGGCAGTTTCAAGATGCTGGCGACGTAAGACGAGATAGATCTCAGCGTGCATCTACCCGTTCTACGGTTGTTCCTTTTTTCGTCCAGGTCCGAGACATACGTGCTTCTGAGTGTCCTTCTTCTGTCAGGAAGGAGCTGGTCTTCATCAGCGTGACGAACACGACTGAGGCCCTCACCTCAGGCGCCATGGAGCCCAAGGGAAACATTGTGTACAAGTTTGTGAACGACCAAGCGAACCTCCCGATTATGATGCAGAACCTGGACAACCCCATACCCAGGGTAAGGACGCGACGTCTGGGTGATGTCAACATGTTGCATATGACAGCAGGATGCTATTTATTCATGATGGATTTGGTGAAACAGGGGTGAAATACTAAAGACAGAGTTAGATTAAAGTCTCAAAGGTTTTTGTTTGTCTCAATCTCATACAGGATGTGCAGTGAAATGTTTGTGTGACATACTGTCTGTGCTTAAAAAATAAATAAAACGCAATAGAGAATGGCCAGGGTAAAAGTGTCAAAATGTTGGCTAAAGAACAAATCTGACATTTTGATCATAATCATTTGACTTAATATACTGTATGTTGAATAAAGGTGGGCGGATTGGAATGTGTGTGATTATTTCTAATGAGCGCTTTTCAATTAATAAAACAGGCATCACAACAGGCGTATGTCACAATATACAAATTTGTGTGATGTTTGTTTATTTATTGATCCGTCTCCTAGATTGTGGAGCTGGTCAAGCGTTTGGCGGCGAATAACATCTACCAGGTGGACAGCGAATCTACTGAGGACGTGATGAGGGCCTATCAGCTCCTCAGAGTCGTCCCCTTCGAGGGACTGGACACCATGTGGAAGCAGTTTGCAGGAGATGCCGAACATAGGTAAACGTTCAACCCCACCTTCAATGTCACAGCAAGCATTGAACTGAACTAGTGGACAACACAAAAACCTTTGTCAACCTGCAACCTCCTCGAAAATAATTGTAAAAGCTTCAGAATGCATCGATTTGAAAAAAACAGAACACGGTCTGAGCCGAAGCAAATACCCCACTCCCTTTTCTGTACACCCACCCATTCCCAAGATGTTCAACGTCATATCAAGAATTCAGTTTAACTAGTTGGAAACACAAAATCTTAAGCCACCTGCAGTTCCTAGAAAATAATTGTTAGAACTGTACACCCACCCATTCCCATGACTTGGTCCATCTCTCGCCGTGGATCAGACGCTGGTTCTTGAACCTGGTGGTGGAGGTCAATGACGCGCGCGTCCTGCGGTTCCTGGAGGTGCGCTTCAAGGCCGGAGACCTGGGCTCCATAGAGGCCTGGCAGACCCTGGTGCTGGCCTTCAACCACCTGCAGGTCCAGCCCGAGCTGATCGAGATGGCCAAGGTAAGGTCTCGACCATGTCGTCACCGTGTTCGAACACAGGACCACGACTCAAGACTTAGCTATGGTTCGACGTCGACGCAATGCAAGGGGGTTTTCGGACCCCCCCCCGGACGCCCCAGTGAGGGCTGGGATTGGTCTGCTCACTAAAACCCGACGCAGAACCAAAACAGGTTCAGGACTGCGTTGAAGGCGTCCGCGTGGTCATTGCGTTGCGTCGACGCGGAACCATAACTGAGCCTTTACACGACGCGTGGTGTGTTTTCTCTTTTGATTCACCCAGGGGTTCTTGACCATTCCATTCAGTAAGTCGGACCAGTTTGTGTGGCACACCGTGGTGCTTTCGTATGGATCCCTGGTGTACAAACACTGCGCCTACTACACACCGTGCCCCGTCACTGCTGTGCAGGTAAACCCACACATTCGGGAAATCAAACCCATCCATTTCTTATTCTTCAAATCGTTCAGCTTTGGTAGCTTGTCATTGATCATGGCATGGTAAAACATACTTGCATATTTTTGAGCCTCATCATTTCATGTAATACAATATGATTTATGATTTATAATTTATACATTTATTATACATGTATTAATCAATTTAGAAAATGGATATTTTATAATAAAACAAATGACATTTATGTTGTCTGTCTATTCTATAACACATCCATACATATTATATTATGATGTATTCATACATTACTATTGTGACGTCACATTCATTACAGTTCTCATATCAATTTATGTATCTCTCATTGATCAACATTGTAAACGGTTAGTAAGGCAAGGCAAGGCAGCTTTATATATGTTGCACTTTTCATACACAAGGCAGACTCAAAGGGCTTCACGTTGAAACAAAGTCACGCAATAATAAGAAATAAATAAAGGCAACGTTAAATAAAAATGCATTAGTAACCTTCCTCCCATTGGCTGGGATCCCGGGGGGCCCTCAGCCTCTGTTGGACATGGCCCTTGACGGCCTGGCGAGGGCCAGCGAGGCAGACATGGTGCTGGCCCTGAAGGCCCTGGGCAACGCCGGCCACCCTGCCAGCATCAAGACCATCCTGCGCTTCCTGCCCGCCGTGGCCGCCAACCCCGTGGCGCTCCCGGCACGCGTGCAGAGTGCCGCCGTGCAGGCCCTGAGGCTCATCGCCGCCCGGGACCCCCACACGGTAGCCGGGGACCCCCCCCCCCCACCCGCCGTACCCTTGATATGATTGATGATATGATTATTGATATGATAATCGGATTGCGATTGTCGTATTATAAGCTAGGTCGTTGTAAACTGTTGGTTGTTATAAACTGTAGGTCTTTATAAACTGTTGGTCTTTATAAACTGTTGGTCGTTATAAACTGTAGGTCTTTATAAACTGTTGGTCGTTATAAACTGTAGGTCTTTATAAACTGTTGGTCGTTATAAACTGTAGATCGTTATATACTGTCGGTTGTTAGAGTAGGTTGTTATAAACTGTAGTTCGTTATAAACTGTAATTCGTTATAGAGTTGATCGTTATAAATCGTCAGTCGTTGCAAGCATGCACCTTCGACCGCTAACCTGAGATCAAATAATGCTGATACTTTGAATGATATGTCAACAAATTCAAACCATTCAACACGTTCCCTTGTGGATTCTTCCTCGTTTTTTTCCCAACAGCTTCATACTTAACCTTTATTTTCTGACACAAACTGATCCCTCTTCTGGGTTCCTTCCCTCTGGGTTATGGGACGTTTTCCCTTTCCCTTCAGAAGGCCCAGGTGGGGTAGGTGGGTGTGGCTGTATAATGTAGGGCCTGTGAAGCCTTTGTAGACTGTCACTGTAATGAAAAAATCCACATTCAGCCCATTTGGAACCAAGATGCCCACCATGGCCAACGTCGGCCCGTCCAACGTCGGACTTCCCTTGACATCATGTCCCCCAATTTCGCCCCCAGGTCCAGGAGATTGGCCTGAGCCTGTTTCTGCAGAGGGACGTCCCGGCTGAGCTACGCATGCAGATCCTGGTGATCCTCTTCCAGACCAAGCCCCCCATGGGCCTGGTCTCCATGCTGACCTCCCACCTGATGGAGGAGACGGACCTGCAGGTGGCCAGCTTCGCCTACTCCTACCTGAAGAGCTTCGCCCGCTCCACCGCATCAGACAACCACTACTTGTGCGTGAGGCGTCTGAGCGTATAGCTGTGCACCGTGTATCGCTATCGTCTCATGGGCATGGTTTGATTTTCTTACCCTCAACAGTGTTTTGTTATTGTGCTATTTTAATATTGGCTGAAAATATTGCTTTTAGGAATAACTCCTCTTTAAATTTGAGTGGGTAGATACATGTGTACATAATAATGTATGATAAAACCAGCATTATTTGTGTAAAATGCTGAATTTATTATGACTCAATCACATCCCATGCCTCACATTCAACCATCTAAGCATTCAGTTTCTTGTACACCTCCAGACATCAGCCAGTAATTTGTATGTTTAGTGTAAAATGTAACTCTCTCTCTCTCTCTCTCTCTCTCTCTCTCTCTCTCTCTCTCTCTCTCTCTCTCTCTCTCTCTCTCTCTCTCTCTCTCTCTCTCTCTCTCTCTCTCTCTCTCTCTCTCTCTCTCTCTCTGTCTCTGTCTCTGTGTGTTCTCTCTCTCTCTCTCTCTCTCTCTCTCTCTCTCTCTCTCTCTCTCTCTCTCTCTCTGTCTCTGTCGCTCTCTCTCTGTCTCTGTCTCTGTCTCTCTCTCTGTCTCTGTCTCTGTCTCTCTGTCTCTCTCTCTCTCTCTCTCTCTCTCTCTCTCTCTCTCTCTCTCTCTCTCTCTCTCTCTCTCTCTCTCTCTCTCTCTCTCTCTCTCTCTCTCTCTCTCTCTCTCTCTCTCTCTGTCTCTCTGTCTCTCTCTCTCTCTCTCTCTGTCTCTGTCTCTGTCTCTCTATCGCGTTTGTTCTTCTAGTTCAACCTCCTGCAACATGGCTGTCAAAATCCTGGCCCCCAAATTCGGTCGCTTGAGCTTCCGTTTCAGCAAGGCCATCTCCATGGACTGGTTCAGCGGTACAGAGTCCTAACAACAAGTGCATTTGGGACGCAGGATAGTCGAGCAGTAAGGGCAGGGTGTGTTCCCGCAGGAAGGTTCTGGGTTTAAACCAAAATGCCATCAGCCTGTCAGTAGTCATCCCTGAGCGACCTACTCACTCTTTAATATAGAATACTGTAAATCGTTTTGGATTAATGGGACGCTCAATATCACCAATATAATTATTGGTAAGGTGAAACGTAGTGTTTGCGATACCGAGGTCACCGGGATTCCCTCCCTGTTTGTTAAAGGTGACATATTATACCACCTGGTGTTTTAGCCGTTACAAGCCGTTTTGAAAATCTGCCTCTTCTGACACAAGTGGGCGTTTCCACCTAGACGTATGACGGATAGATCAGTCTACCAGCCTACCCTAGTGGACTGTAGCAAACGTTGCTCATCTATCCGTCACACGTCGAGGTGGACACGCCCACTTGTGATGTCAGAAGAGGCAGATTTTCAAAACGGCTTGTAACTGCTTGTCACACTCACACCTGGTGGTATAATATATCCTTTAACATCCCTTCAGATGACCTCCTCATGGGCACTGGCACAGAGTTCCTGATGCTCAAGGACAAACCAGACATCTTCCCCGCTGAGATGACGCTGAAAGGGAAATACTACTTTATCGGCAGGATTGTGCAGCTCTTGGAGGTATGTGCGGGATAGGTTTCATGTATTTTTTTTTTACCGACTCATTGAATGAAACCTATTCAAGGCTGAAAGAGACTGCACCCTCTGTAGCTCAGCGTTTCATGATCAATTGTGCTTCTCTCTCTTCTTTTCGTTCACACTAAGTTTGGCATCCGACCTGAAGGGATAAAGGAGTTGTTTGGCGCTGACATTCCTGGATTCACAGGCGACTTGGGTTTGACTGACTTACAGGCGGTTCTTAAAGTGGTGAGCTGCTCACTGATGTTCAACAAAGAATGAGATTCTTACAAAATGTGTTTCCTCACATGAATAGAAGAACGTGTACTTGTCCAGTGTGTGAGCACCATGGTGAGATGTGAACGATGGACTGTGTGTCAGTTCTGACTGTGACTGTGTTTTTCAGGTCCAAGGCTGGGAGAAGGTACCGAGTGATAAGCCTCTAATGACATTTTTCACACGAGCCTCTGGTCAAGAATGGTTCTTTGCTGATTTAAAAAAAGAGGTTATCCAGAGTGTGATCAAGGTAAGAAAATAAATACGAAACGACAATGTTTATGATAATTAATTAATAATTATGATGAAATTGAACAGCAGAAAATTACTCATGCGGTACAGTAAAAAAATTTGTAATCGCTCCAACGTTGATTCTGCCAGGACACGGAACATAATAATCAATAATGTTGTTTTGCTATTTTTGTACACAGGCATTCAGTCCCACTGCATTTAAAGACAGTCCTATCTTGGGAATCATTGACGACCTCAAGAAAGGTTACTCATCGCATATGACCAAGGCTTTCCTGATCTTCGAGACTCGCTACTTCCAAGCCAGCACCTTGGGCCTCCCCATAGAGATCAGCAAATACTACGAATCAGTCAACGCCATCACAGCTAATGGTAAGGAAGCTGTGACCCTAACCCTAACCCTTTAGAGACTAAATGACTGTATATCAAACCCTATCCCTGACCCGTAACAGCCTAGCACTAACACAAGCTCAAGTCTTAACCATAAAGAATAACAGCTATCCCTGACCTGACCCCAAGTCCCAACCCTAGACCTAACCTTAACTGTAGTCCTAACCCTAGTACGGAACCTAAAATATAGCCCTAACCTTAACCCTTACCCTAGTACTGAACCTAACAAATAACCCTAACCTCAATCCTAGTGATATCAGGACTAGGGTGGCAGTAGATTGCTTACATAAGGTAGATCTTTGCTGATCCATTTTAGAAAACCGGGGTTTGTTTTGGAAGGTCTCACAAGTCGCAGGCAATCATTTAGTCTACTTAGTCTAGTAGAGCTACTACATACCGCAGGTATGACCACCGTTAAGAAGCCATTTTAAGCTCACTGGGACATTGACCTAACTGGCAGATCTTGTTAGATTAAAAATATTTTCTTTGGAAGCAGATCCACTAAAGATAAAGTTGGTGTTGCATCACTTTCAAAGCCAGAAATGGGTTAACAGGTCCAAAAGGTTGGGAACCACTGATTTAACACTCGTCCCAACCCTAGTCCTAAACATAACATATAATCCTCATCTTAACCCTAACCTTAACGCTAGCCTCTCGAGCCCTAAATCTAAAACCCTAACATAGAACCCTAATCTTGACCCTAACCTGAGATCTAGTCCTAGCTCTAGCCCCAAACATAACATAGAACCCTAATCTTAACCCTAACCTTAACGCTAGCCCTATCTCTAGCCCTAAACCTAACGTATAACCCAAACACATAATCCTTACCTTAACCCTAACCTTAACTCTAACCCTACCGCTAGCTCTAAACCTAACATATAACCCTTAAATACAACCCTAATCTTAACCCTAACCTGAACTCTAACCTTATCGCTAGCTCTAAACCTAACATATAACCCTTAAATACAACCCTAATCTTAACCCTAACCTTAACTCAACCCTATCGCTAGCTCTAAACCTAACGTATAACCCTTAAATACTACCCTAATCTTAACCCTAACCTTAACTCAACCCTACCGCTAGCTCTAAACCTAACATATAACCCTTAAATACAACCCTAATCTTAACCCTAGCCTGGACCCTAGCCCTATCGCTAGCTCTAAACCTAACGTATAACCCTTAAATACAACCCTAATCTTAACCCTAACCTGGACCCTAGCCCTATCGCTAGCTCTAAACCTAACATATAACCCTTAAATACAACCCTAATCTTAACCCTAGCCTGGACCCTAGCCCTATCGCTAGCTCTAAACCTAACGTATAACCCTTAAATACAACCCTAATCTTAACCCTAACCTGGACCCTAGCCCTGCCATAATAAGATTGGTCTGTTTTGCAGTCAAGGCGGCAGTAAGCCCACCAGTTACGGACCATCTCGGACAACTCCTGGCAGCTGACATTTCTCTGGAGACGGACGGTTTCATCGGGTATATTTATTCCCCAAATGTTTTACGTTTCCACTCCAATGTTAAATGTACACAAGTGGACATTTAACATTACAAAAAAAAAAGTATTCTACTGTAACTAAACATGAATTATATGTGTTTGTGTGTCTGTGTGTGTGTGTGTGTGCGTTTGTGTGTGCGTGTGTGTGTGTGTGTTTATAACGACAAAAACACTCAGTTCCACCAAAGACATATGGATGTTCCACGGGATCAACACCGAGCTGTTCCAGTTCGGTACCGAGCTCAAGACCAAAGCCCCAACCTCCATCCCATGGAAGTTCTCCGCCAAAATGAACATCGCCGGGAAGAAGTTTGAGCTGGACTTCCCCCCTTGCAGAGCACCTGTAGAACTCGCCTCCGTCAAGTGAGTGCAGGCATCCATGCATTTCATCCTTCCAACTCCCTTTATTGAAGTTCTGTTCTGGAATATGCAGATTTTAACATACACAACATCACGTTCAATGTCCACCCAAACGCGGCTTTAGAGTTGTCTTTAACTTTAGATGCACGCCGTTAAAGGTGATTATATTATACCCCGTGAGTGTGATTAGCTGTAACATGCCGTTTTAGAAATTTGCCTCTTCTGACCTCATAAGTGGCCACCTAGATGCATGAAGGATAGATGAGCAATGTTTACTACTACTACTGGGCAGGCTGGTAGACTGATCTATCGAGCACACATCTAGGTGGACACGCCCATTTGTGTTGTGTCTGACGAGGCAGAATTTCAAAACCCACACCTGGTGGTATACAATGTCACTTTTAATGACCTGCTCAGGTGGGTTCAGGTGATCGCTAAGCTCGAGGATGCCTCAAGGTAGACCTTCAGGCATACAACCTCCCCACCGCATCGCTGTTTCGCAGATCTGACGTGTACGCGGTATCCAGGAACATTGAGACGCCGGCTCTGGCCAAGATGACCCCGATGATGCCCAACCCCAGGGACGCCAACGACGAGATCATTCTCAACGGCTCCGCCATCGTAAAGAGCGAGCCGCAGGTATGACCACCGTTAAGAAGCCATTTTATGAAATGACTTCGGTGGCTCGAGAGCACTCTATGCTACGTTTCATCCCCTCTTTTTCAAACTACTTTTCTGTCCGTCTCCGCTGACCGTAAATGCACTAAAGCCCATACAAATATATTGGAAGAAAATACTTTCCATTTTAAACAGGCTTTTTGTGACCGGTAATATAAGCATCTTTGGGGAGATTCCAGAATTAATGGCGCTGGTAAGTAAGATATAAGAGCTATAATCTCAGTGTAATCTGTTAGAAAAGTGCTGTAGGTAAGATTTAAGAGCTATCATTTCAGTGTAATTTACAATCTGTCCCCAGCTCTTAGGGAGGGAAATGCCCAATCAGGGCATCAATTTCCTGATCTCAAGCCTCTGGTTAGCGGACTCCATTTCACCTGTCATTCACAGGTCTGCGAATGCAACACAGAGAGAAGGAAGTGGGGGACCAGAGAGGAAGGAGGGGACGGTTTCTTTCTCCCTTTGCGTCTCGTAAATCCGGCCTACAGCGTCTTTTTTTAAAGACAATGTTCTCTGTCATTTACAAGGTAGTGTTCCCAAACCTGTGGACTCCGGCACCCAAGATGTGTGCTGAGAGTACGGTGTTTGGACTGGGCGTGTGCATGGAGTCCAAGCTACAGAGAGCCTATTTCCAGGAAGAGTACCCCCTCTATTACTTCCTGGGGTACACGCACCTCGCCATAAACATTGTCCCAGGTACTGCCATGTCTGTTTTACATCGAAATGAGGAATTCACCTGAAGTATGATACAGTTAAAACAGAATGTTTGAATCTTATCACAATTATAAATACTGTTATATATTCGTATACAGTGAAAACCAAGCACTGATAGAAATGGCAGAGACACTTTTCCACATGGGAGCAACCTATCATCCTGACCTTTTAACCGACCCATATCAAACACCACCAAGGCGTGTTTCATATCCAGTGTGAGATTGGATCTTACCAAGCAGACGATCAACGTAAGCAAACATCACGTTCCTCATTGTACTCCCAACCATCTCTCTCCCCTCTCCCTCCTCAGTCCAGCCCATCAAGCCCGTGGAGAAGATCCACCTCGAGTTGAACGCTGGTCCCGGCAGACACCCCATCAACGCCAGGCAGCTCCTCGAGACCCTAAGAAGGCTCTCCAAGGTATCCGTCGTCCGTCGTCACCTCCTCCTCCGCGTTGGTTCCCATGCACACCTCCCCCACCCCTTCTGTGGATGGGGACCTGGGCTAATGCGTGTGCTGTGTCCCGTGTTCTCCAGGAGGCCCTGGATCGTCTGGGGACCGATTCTGGGTCCAGCAGCGCAGAGGACCTCCCGCAGACGCCACGTGATATCGTCACAGAGGTAGCCCTGTTTTCATGATATCTTATGAAATGAACATTAAAGTGGTTACAAAATGAAAGTGAAACTGGTTTCATAATTAAAGACTTGAATGAATATATCAAGGGGGTTTTGCGCATTTCCATATTTAAACAATTGGCTTTTCTAGTTTTGTTTTAAAAGGCATTATAAGTTTAAAACAACCAGCTGCCATGAGACCTTTAAGCCAGCAAGCTGTATAATTATAAATCTAAATATCAGCTTGATAGAATCTTTGAGCCCCAATGAAATCCACAGCAAGGGAGGTTGACCTTTAAACTGAATTACCCAACACACACACACACACACACACACACACACACACACACACACACACACACACACACACACACACACACACACACACACACACACACACACACACACACACACACACACACACACGTCCAGTGTCTCACAGCCTCCTTTTCGATGGCCCCAGATCTTGGAGGCGTCTCCGGAAGCGGTGTTCAACGTGCGTGCGCTGGCCATGGGCGGCATCAAGCCGGAGGGCTTCGACGCGTCCCTCTACTACACCCCCAAGGTACACCTGGAGGACGTGCAGCTCATCGTGTCCCAGACGGGCGAGGCGGCCAACTGGAAGCTGTGCACCAACGCCGTGGTGCAGAAGGAAAACTCCCTGGCCAAAGTAAGGACCCTCGAACCCACCACCAGATGACCGGCGTTCGGTCCGTTTAGTGTGTGTGTGTGTGTGTGTGTGTGTGTGTGTGTGTGTGTGTGTGTGTGTGTGTGTGTGTGTGTGTGTGTGTGTGTGTGTGTGTGTGTGTGTGTGTGTGTGTGTGTGTGTGTGTGTGTGTGTGCAAGTACGCGTGTGTGTATGAGAACCAGCGACATGGTTATGTGGATACAATAAGCCTGAACAATGAGACATCCTACCCTAGTGTGAGTAGGATATTTGGAGTCATTCTTCTGCTGCGTGTTACTTCATGAATATCTGTGCGTGTGTGTGTGTGTGTGTGTGTGTGTGTGTGTGTTGTGTGTGTGTGTGTGTGTGTGTGTGTGTGTGTGTGTGTGTGTGTGTGTGTGTGTGTGTGTGTGTGTGTGTGTGTGTGTGTGTGTGTGTGTGTGTGTGTGTGTGGAGCAGGCCCACGTGAGGTGGGGGGCTGAATGCCAGTCCTATTCGATGTCCCTGCAGGTGGGCACGTCCCACCAGCATGGCACCAGGCCCGCTCTGAAGGCTACGGTGCACTGGGCCAAGGTCCCCGAGTACATGGTGGCCATGGCCAAGAGGTGAGGAGCATGACACGGACCCCATGGGGAGGAAGGAGCCATCGGGGGATATTATTGGTGGAAACCAAGGGCAGGGTTTTCGGATTAATGGCAGTGTTGCCAGATTGGGCGAGAAATCTGGCCCAATCTGGCAACACTGGGTAGGAAGGAGCCATCGGGGGATATTATTGGTGGAAACCAAGGGCAGGGTTTTCGGATTAATGGCAGTGTTGCCAGATTGGGCGAGAAATCTGGCCCAATCTGGCAACACTGATTAAAGGTCTAATTATAGCTCAGGTAGTTCAGACCAAGCATCCTGATCGGTCCACCAGACCAGAATGTGAAAAGAACAGATTTCCCGCCCAATCTGGCAACCCTCAGAGTTGCCAGATTGGGCGGGAAATCTGGCCCAATCTGGCAACACTGATTAAAGGTCTAATTATAGCTCAGGTAGTTCAGACCAAGCGTCCTAATCAGTCCACCAGACCAGAATGTGATCCAGTAGTGAAATACCTTTTGGGTTGTGTAGATGTGTACGGATTGTTTTAAGGTAATTATTCAGGGAAACAGAGAACACCTTGCGGTAAGTGTTTGGTTTCGAGATTTTTGATTGTTTATATTTTTTTCTCGGAAACTGTGGTGTAGCATCAATATTAAATATTACCCTCTTTGCTTCCTTGTCATTATCGGCAGTTCAGCGATGCCTGCACGTACGTAGCTCTGCTCAAGCTCCTTATTCTTAACCGCGTGACCGTATAATGATGGCAAAGCACACCCTCTCGTGCAGTGTTGCTTATTACCCACTTAACCTCGTGGACGGGAGCAACTAAATGTATGTTTACAAAAATAAACAGTGTGAGGTTAACAATCACAAGGGGGGTAGATTTGATCATCATTTATACTCTAGACTCAATTCTACATACACATGGCAATGAAAGTATAATTAAAATAAAGTGTAGTACACACTATCTAACTGACAATATTGCTATAACGAAACAAGAGGCAGTACCATCTCCCCGTTGGTTCGTCCCCTCATCTTGCAGTCGTTCTAAGGAGCTTAAAGGTCTCATCTCATCGTTTTTTCGTTAATTTTGCAGTGATCTGTAGTCTGAATTGATGCCCTTAGAGCCGGTTTTAGAGAAAAAAAAAGCTTTGCTGGGTCTGTTTTATGCTGTTTTAGTTTGTTGGGGGAGGTGGGAGGGGACGAATGACAGGATTTCGCCTCTTAACATGAATATGCATGATATGCTAATCTGCTCGCCACTGATTGGCTAAGAGCACTGTGACGCTGAGCTGCAGAAATGAGCTCTGCTACTTCCTGTCTGCTGGTGGGCGGTAGCAAGCTAGCTAAGCTGGGTGGGAGGCGTGGCCATGAATACTAATTTTCGGTGTGACGTCACACCGATGGGGTTTTCTCATCCGCTTGTTTTTCTCTGTGATTTCTCTCATTGCCTAATATAGGTAATGGGGGTAGAGGAACACTTTCACGCGCAGCATGCATATGCAGCTCGTAGAGACCTATAGTATTTCAACAAAAACAAGTATTCTCAGTTTCTTATGGAATGAGACCTTTAAAAAAGAGAAGCATGGGACACCCTGGTGGCTCACCGGGTACAGCGCGTACCATTAAGGGTTCGTCCTGATTCCTGTCTGTGGTGGTTTGCTGCAAGTCCTCCCCTTTATCTCCAAACACCTTCCTGTCTAACTCTTATCATAAAAGTGCTAAAATGAACTTTGTGCGTAAACTAGGATTCTTCAGGTCTTAGCAATTGGCTCAGCTCGATGGGCTCATATGTGGCTAATACTCTTCACCCCCTCCAATCCGTCCACCTGCCCAGGGTTGACCGATACATCCCAGGCGTGGCTCTGCTGCTGGCCTTCAAGGAAGAGCACCAGAGCAACCACAAACAGGAAATGACCGCGTCGGTGGTCGCAGCGTCCGCAGACAGCATCGACGTCAGCGTGAGGTTCCCCAAGGTAGGGTTGGAGAGGACACGCGCTACACCAAAACAAGCAGGATGAGCAACTTGGATGCATTGGTAAATAAGGGGTACATACTGAACGGTATGTTGTTGGTCTTCATGTTTTTTTGTATCTATGTTTTGTGCTCTGGAAATAGTACACTGTGTACCGCCAGGCGATTTCCACTCCATTCGCAGTGGCAAACTTCCAGGGGACTGAGGCTACTGGGAACACAACACGGAGCCACGCATAAGAAAACGACGTCAGCCTCATACCCGGCCTGCTTGGTCGTAATTGAAATATAATCTTAATTAAAATGTTACAGACTGCAAATGTGTTTGTGTTTTTGTGTGTGTATTTGTGTGTGTATGCAAACACAAATACATGTTTGTGTTTTTTTTGCAATTAAAATGGTTCTGTGTGTGTGTGTGTGTGTGTGTGTGTGTGTGTGTGTGTGTGTGTGTGTGTGTGTGTGTGTGTGTGTGTGTGTGTGTGTGTGTGTGTGTGTGTGTGTGTGTGTGTGTGTGTTCTCTCCAATCATTGTATGTGATGCGTGTTCATTTTCCTCCAGATGCATGGAAGCAGTGTCTGAGCAAAGTGCCTTGTATGTTTTTGACTTCTTGTATATTTGATGTTGCAGAATGACAAGAATCCAATGAAAGTCTCAATCAGGACACTGCAATAGAAGACCCCAATGTATCAACAGTCAAACGTTTGTAAATAGATGCATGCAAACAATAATTATCCAAATGTGCTTTCCCCCCCCCACACACCTTCTTTTCCAGGAGGCTGGCAAGGCTGTCATACATTTCCGATTTTTTCCCCTAAAGAAATGATTTTGATGAAATTAAAATGCAGCGACGTAGCAATTGTTTGCTTTGTATTACTTCCAGATTTGAAACTGATATCGTGGGACACTGACGTACCGCCTCAACCTTCTCGGTGCTACAGTAGTGAGCTCCTTTTCAGCTTGAGTCATTGATTCCTGTTTTTCTGCAAGCCATAGATAACGCACTGTCCTTCATAGTTGGTTAAGCTTTCCATCTCCTCAGAGGTATTATCCAAAAAAATTTCACCCATACCGATATTATCGCTGACCGACATAGTTCAGAGAATTTGCCTTGAAGGTAAACAAATCCCCAACCCCAAAAACAGCCCTATTCAAATATGTCCGACCCCTCTTTGGCACAGAGCACAGACAGTCTTCTAAATGAACAATCTGGTATCATTTCTGACATCCCGATTCAATCGCAAAAAAGCAAATACCTGCCTTTTATGAATTCCGATGCGATGCTTGGATTATTATCACATCCAAACGCACAGAATGCATCGCAGTGGATTTCGAGTGGGAGTGCGGGACGACCATGATTCTGGAATGGCAATACGCGGTAACAGCTGTTTCCTGTTTGCCACCATTTAAGCAGGTAATGAGCAAAATCCAAAGCCAAGGCCTCCTCTCCCTCTTTCTGTTTGGTTTCCCCAGCATGGTAAATAGGCATGGTAATCAGGCGGCGGGGGCCATGTGTGTTTATGGATTGTCAAGACAAAGAAAAAACGGGACGTGGTGTGTATTGTCTGACCGGCCTTCGCGGGCCGCGGGGTTGTATTTATATGGTCGGGGTCACCTGCCGTTGTGTGTGTTTTAGTTTTGTTTGTGTCTGTCTGTGAAACTGACCCCCTGACCAGTACGATCGAACCACCTTGGGCGGTGTTCAATGTCACCATAACCTCACACTCGAACCCCGTTTTGCGCCTGAGGCGGTTCGACTCGACGGACTCTGAACCGCCTTCGCAACGTGGTTTGTGAAAAAAAGCAATATAGCTTATGTGTATGATGATTTGGAGTGTAATGTAATGAACACAAGCGCCATTTCCGAAGCAGAAAGTGCTGTCCCCGGTGCCAAATGTTCATTTAAAACCTTTCGAGTCAAAGGGGATATAATGACAGTGCGGTAACTAACGAGTGGTGCGCTAACTACCTCCGTCTCTGTTTCTCTTACCCACACTGTTCTCGCCAGATGGTGTTAGGCTGAATATGAGAGAGAGAGAGAGAGAGAGAGAGAGAGAGAGAGAGAGAGAGAGAGAGAGAGAGAGAGAGAGAGAGAGAGAGAGAGAGAGAGAGAGAGAGAGAGAGAGAGAGAGAGAGAGAGAGAGAGAGAGAGAGAGAGAGAGAGAGATTTCAGTCATTTAAAACCAAAGGAAATAGAATGAGGGCCCTATATCACACCACTGTGGGCCATTTTACATCTCTAATAGCCTGTGGGCTGCCTAAGTGCCTTTTGGACAAGATAATTAGCACTATGTGTGTTTGTTACAGGACCTATGTGTCAAGAGTAAAATCACTTTGCGTAGTGACCTTGGGTCATGGCGACCTTCAGCCCATCACATCGTCACAGAAGGCAAACTCACCAAAGCATTATTAAAATGAACCAATCGGGACGGTTTGACAAGGGCATTGGCCTCTTTTTAATCAGTATTTTATACAACTATCTGATAGTGACACAGCTTGTGGAAGACAGAAGGTCATCAGCCCAGCTGATCGTCATCGTATCTGTGATAGTCTCCCTCTAAATCTCTCTCTAATGTTGCTCGATCAATGCTACGGTGAAATGGTGTTCATTTTCCATTTCTTTGGAGTTTGGTGTACATTGAGGTTTGACGATACAAGTTAAATATTGGTTGAATTAGATGACATGGTTAAAACCAATGCTTTGTCACTTCCATTCAACAACAATTATTTACATTTCAGCATAGTGTAATTTTGGATAAGGTTTTGACCTCCAGGCCAAATGTACCGTCCTGATAATCGTCCTGAATATCATTTCTTATTTTGTGTGGGTGGGTAGGGATTCAGGGGCACGTAACCAGGCAAGGAAGGCACTGAGTTTGATCCCATACTATGCAGCCTCACTTATAGACATCCTTAGGCAAGATGCCTTTAACACATATGAATTATAGATTAAAGCCTGTGCTCCATACAGCTATATATAATGTATTGTGCACTAGATGGCAGTGTTAATCCAATGTTGAAATGGATTCGGCAAGACAAACCTGACGTGATCATATTCACAGAGAGCGTGAGCTTAAGGACACACATTAAATTAAAACAAATGAGAAAGGCATTTAAAACAAATCACAGACACAGCGGAAGCGGAAGCGATATTCTCATTATTTACTAACATGATGAAGTGAACATGAACGTAATCCAAAACCAAGCATGGAAAAGGTCAGACCCACTTAAAATTATTGCTGCATGCAACAGAGCCTGCCAATGTCCGTTAGTGTAGTGTAGTGTGTGTGTGTGTGTGTGTGTGTGTGTGTGTGTGTGTGTGTGTGTGTGTGTGTGTGTGTGTGTGTGTGTGTGTGTGTGTGTGTGTGTGTGTGTGTGTGTGTGTGTGTGTGAGAGCAGGCACACATGACCACAAAAAATATACTTCTCTTTCCTTGTGTGTGTGTTGTGTGGTGTGTGTGTGTGTGTGTGTGTGTGTGTGTGTGTGTGTGTGTGTGTGTGTGTGTGTGTGTGTGTGTGTGTGTGTGTGTGTGTGTGTGGTGTTCTTTCAAGATAATAAGTACAGAGTTTAATATCAAAGCGTGGCAGTTCCCTGAATGAGTCATAGTGTTTACATGATTATGGCTTCATGCCTACAAATAAATTAAAGTAAGTATGGAGATTCAGGGGAGAGAGGGGGGGGAGGGTCTTTAAAGCACCTCCCAACAAGCCCAGCCACGGTGCTGACAGAATAAGTTGATTATTATAGTTATTTCATGGTTGTTATGCTATTTGATCATTGCAAGTCATTGCACTCTCAGCAGTACAAACATTGAAATGGGAGCCTATCCAAAACTATTGAAATAAAGTCCGATATATGTTGTTCTCATTTCACAACTAAAGGGATAAATATTGACATTGGAGTCTGTAAACATGGTCATTTTGGTTTGCGGTTTACCCTGTAACATGGTTATAAACAACACACTTGCGAAAAACAATTATTACTTTGTAGGCCAACTATTTGTTTACTATTCACTGTTGCTAAATAGTTCTCAATCCCATCTGCTAGACATGTTTTTTTTCTTTTCATCATTAAACAAAATTATATATTTATTTGTCCATGTGACTGGCCTCCAGCAGGGGGCATTGTTGAGCGTACCAGCCTCAAAGTAAACTTCTCAACTGGAGCGTTGTTAATCTATTTTTAGGCTAATTCTCATGAAAATTTGATGTCATTCCGCGAACATGGGTTTATCTCCTGCTACCTCGTTTCATGACACGACGCGAGTGGCATGTAATGGAGCGATATCAAAAAGCCCAAATTAGCATTTGTTAAATTCTGCTGTAATCTCATTGCATGGGCCTAGTCGATTGATTTCTGTGCGTCTCCAATTGTTTCTAAAATGAAAATAAATACATCACATCGCAGTTACACAGTTTCACAGGGTTCTCTAAACACTGTGAAACACACAAAGAGTGTTTGATGGCGAACATGAGCATCGTGTTTTCCTACAGTCCCACCGGGATATTGAAATGTGCATGTATACAATCTGAGAGAGTGGGAGGGACACTTGGGGTGAGCCTGGAGCCCTCTCCCGGTGCGCTACGACCACGGTTCTGGGGGCTGAGCCTCCGCGTGGAGTCAGGGGCTCCGGCAGCGAACCAGGGGCCACGGCGATCCGCCCGCTTGTGAAAAGTCGTTGCCATGGCAACCGCACAGTTCATCAAGGTTCTGAGCATTAAAGGGAAACGGGAGGGGGACGGGGGGGTTGCTCTATGTGTCGCAATCGTTTCCACGCGTGCACACACACATACACAGACAAAAGCAAATAATACAAAATATGTACAATATAGCAAAAATACAAAAATAATACAGTGAAGCCCATAGGCCTACAAATGGAAACATCTACACACATGTAGGATTTAGCGTCCACATTCAGGTGGTAGCTTTCGGATTATGTAGTCGGTTAAAGTGTCTTTTGTCTCCCTACAAAAATCCTAATGACTCCATTCAGTAAAGCACTTGAAATTCTATTTTTTTTTTTTTTTTTTTGAGGAACCCCTTCTGGTCATAGCTAGGCCATTCTGGCCTGGTGCACAGTGCATCTGCCAACAACGCCTGGGGTTCAGAAGTTTAGGAGAAACTGGAAAATGAAACAGTGGGAATGTGTGCAGTCGGCTTCTGTGGCTGATTGGCTTGTTCGGGCTTGTTTGTAATGTGGCATTGTGTTCTTAGCAGAACACATGGCCTATTCCCACATTTCAATAAAAAAAAACGATTGCAGGGCTTGTTTAAAAAGATGATAGATGTGGACTCCATCATCGACTAGGGAAGGCACATGATCAAAATATAATTTGTGTCTAATTACCAAAGTAATTTAATTTTGTAATGAGTTTCAATTGAACTAACTAAATAAATGGATGAGAGATGGTTGCATTCAGCCTACTTATATTCAACAGGGGGATGTCGGCAATAAGGGAAACCTAAACGTAAGCTGTCTGTGTACTGGCTTTATGCTTTCACCCAAACACATTCAGTATATATCTGTGAAAGCCCCAGTAAGCTTCCGTGCACCTGTCTTCCAGTTTCAGTATCCTCACTTGTCAAATTTGCCAAAAGGAGTATGCCAAGAGCTTCTATTGCAATGAGTATGCATGTCTCACATACACACCCTCACACACACACACACACACACACACACACACACCACACACACACACACACACACACACACACACACACACACACACACGCACGCACGCACGCACACACACACACACACACACACACACACACACACACGCACGCACGCACGCACACACACAAGCACACCTCTTACAGACAAACACATACAGACCTGATACAGACACACATACACACACCTGAAAAATACACACACACAAGCACACATGCACTTCTCTAAAAGCCACACACGTGTTCACACACACCTAAAAGTCACGCACACACAGACACACCTCTAAACCACAGGGATACCCATACATATACACACCTTTAACAGATACAGATATCACGTAAGTGCACACACATTTGACCATATCACGTAAGTTCACAAACACACGCACACACCACACACACACACACACACACACACACACACACACACACACACACACACTAAGAGTGCTCTGTGCAAACTCACCGTGTTAATTTTGCAGTACATGAGCATCTAGAATGAAAATCTCTTTTACCGGAAAGAAAATACCTCACACACACTCAAAAAAATATTTGTGGAGAAGTTACCTAATGATTCCTAAAAGGCTTTTTTTGACCAAATGGAACTTCTAACTCTGGAATGGTCGGACTACCCAAAAAAAAATCCCTCTAAAAGCAAAGGTAGCTTGAAGGGCTGTTATTAGTGGTGTGCAGGGCACTCTTGCTTACCATTTCAGAAAATGACCAGAAATTGCAGTGTTTTTCTATCCCATTACAGTGGACTGAAATTATTGGAACCCGCTAGGTTCTGTTTTCGCGACAGCGGCCATTGGCTTCCTGCTATTGTTGTTGTCCTATTATGGCGGCTATTTGGTTTGTAAGATGAAGGCCTCAGTGGAAGTTGTACACTCCCTTCTCGTCTAATGGCCCATGTTTCTCTATTAGTGGCTCGTGTCTTTAAGCAGCTACAGCTAGCGCTTTAGCTTACTCAGGCTATCCCTACAAACAGGAACAATGTTACCTGGTAGAACATCCGCGATACAACTTATTTGGGAGTAGGAAAGAAGAGAAGAATATATGGAAGTAGTATGGAGGTGTATTTCTACTGTGGGTTCAAAATGGGCTTATTTGTTCCAGCATTCTTCAGCTACTTTATATTCACTATTTTCTCTGAAACACAGTCTGAATAGAAAAGCATCACCATGTAAATCCAACGGGGAAAACATGAATTTTGACTGACTGAGTCACAAAGATTGATGTGAACATTTGTATGGTAGAGACATTTTGTAAATATTTCCCGCGTGAAGCGAGAGTTGCGCCTACTGCTTCCTTGGCACACTTCTAATGAACAAGAATGAATGGAAAGAATACAATGTTACCACGTTAAATCTGTGCGAAAATAAATAAACTGTCGGGGAAAAAAAAAAGGCGACACTGACTGACGAATCCCAGCAGGGTTCAGTGAGCCTTTGCATATGATCGCTCCTTGACAAGTTTGCAGAAGGCCCTCAAGGGTAGGATCAGTGACAAATATCCTAGAATCACACACTTGGGCCCGGACTACAAAGACTGACATACCGGCAGCAATGCAGAGCCCACCACAGGCCATAAATATCAGCTGCCATGGTTGCTTTGACAAGCACTTTTACTCCCTTAAATAAAAAAAAGGAAGACAACTGTACTAATTTCATGCGCCGAAAATAATTAATCACACTAATGCACAAAGCAAGCTCTTGTTTATTTTGCCTCCTACCGAGATGTCCTTTCATTTTCGTGCTGAAAAGCCAAGGTTCAGCGTTATACAAGAGAAGCTGTGCGGCATATCGGCATTTTCCTGTTTCAAGGTGAGGTGAAATGATAAGACACCGTTTCTCCGCCACTATCACGGAGACTAGGTCGACTCAACAATTGGCTGGTATTTGGGCACAGTGAGGGTTTTTCTTCTCTTGCGAGCCTTAATGAAGCCACCGCTGTTAGCACTGCATTCATTTGAGAAAAGGGTTATGATAATGAAATATGTGGGCCTCACACTTCCAGACAATGGAATGTTAAAAATGTGAAAGGATTTCTTTTTAACAACTTGTAAGGCTGCAATGTTTATGTTAGATAGTGAAAAAATGAATGGAATACGAATTAACATATGAATATGAAATAACATTATGGGTACTGTTGGAATTGCTTTCACTTTTTTGATTTTTTCTTTTGCGTTTTTAGTACCCATGGTGCATCCTCAGCTTCAGGAGATGAACGTGTCCGTCATTCATTATTCACAATTCAGACCACAATATTTAATCCATGCCTGCTAAAAGACCGATAGACGGATCACCTGGCCATGATCAATGGCAGCACAGAGGTGCAGATGGAAAACGAAAGCACCAATCTGCCCGGGCACATTAACGACATAAGGGCCGATGTGAGATGCCAGGGGACTTCCAGAGTCACATGAGTACTACTGCAGGGTGTTGAAGAAAGAGGGCAACATCCTAGAACTTCAACTTACACGTTTCCCCATTAAGCGACAGAGTTCAGCTGAACAGTAAAGAATAATAATCTGTTGCGTATTCCCACAATGAACCCCTCAGCTACCCTTAGTTTACTCTGACCCAATGCGTCGCTTGTACCGGTTTAGCTTCCCAACTTCTGTTAGCGAGGATTTGTGGTTGAAGCAAGCCATTGTTCCGTACAGCTGTCCATCCTGCACTTTGACGCTTCCACGTCACTAGAGAGGCTTTAACTGTACACTCATCAACATATCCATTCCAAATTTTAGGCCTTAGCTCAACAGTCTTTAATCTAATGCCCAGGAGCCTTGGAGTTCAAATGATTGGATTATGCACTGCATATGGTTAGCTTAAAACCAATTGTGACACTACACAGCCTCATCCTATGTCTGTCACATGAATGGGCTGTACTTCCAGGGATGAAATGACAGACTTCATAAGGAAAACAAACTCCCGTCAGTCTGGTTCACGGTTGTTTTAGACATGTTTGCGACATGCCTGTTTATGGCAGTTGTTCTGAGCTTGCTGAGCAAACCTTCCTGCCCAAAGTAGGCTATCGCATTTGCCGATGTTCTTGCTTCTTTTCTTGCAATTGCTTTTATACTGCATAGAATGCAATATAAAATAAGACATAACAGTCCTATTACTATCTGACATTTTATTGGATTGTTCTTGGAACTCTTTGGTTGCAAGGCCCATTGAATATATTCTTTATTTTAGATTTATGGACATCAAAGGGACCCTATGGTCATTTTATTTTATTTGGTTTTTCCAAGAATTTTATTAGGACACTGACTTTTGTCTCAACCTGTCACCTGCTGTTGGCCAACTGCTCAGACTTTTACGGGAACTCTACGCCTCTACCAAGAAGAGTCACTGTTTAATTTAACTGTTTATGTACACCTAAGCCCTTTGTCAATGATCTCCCCCGGGACACAGGGGAGATCATCAGTAGCAATTCTGCTACGCATGAGGTCACCTTAAATCAGATCCGATGAGCTAATCCAAAGGTTCCTACAATATGGATCAAATCATCCAAACGTGTAAGAACATTCCCAATATGGGATTGGGTTGATTTGGATCTTTGATTTCGAGAAAAAATATTATTATGTTACCTCTGTAACATTTAGCAGAACAAAATATAAATCCTAATAAATCAGAATATAAATCAGATACAAAAGGTAAAATAAGCTCAGTCCATTGTTGCGGATCAGGATCTGGTCATCTTGAAAAGGCTGATTTGGATCACAACTACTGGATTATCTGATCATGCAGAAAAAAAATCAAGGAATTTCCAAATCTCATCTCATCTGATTGAGATGAGAAGTTTCGAACTCCCCGGGCCGGCAGCCAGATAACACAACAGAGAAGAGGCAGGTGGAGCATCGATCCGGAGTTATGGCCACAGTGTGTGAAGCACTCACAACCAAACCCCCAGTGGGGAGAAGGAGTAGACCTTGAGAAATGATCCAGACAAGAGGGGCTCCTCCCCTTCATGCATCCCCGGGGGCCCTTGTGAGTGGTGCTCATGTCATGTGTCAGCGGGCCCAAGGAAGGGACAATCTCAGGAAGGACTGAAGTAACCTAACGAGACGCATACATGCACAGCTTTGTTTCACATGGGCTGAATAATCAGTTTACAGTGATCAACGTTATCGATTACCACGAGTGACTCCACGTCAAAAAGTGTGTTCAACATAGCCATCGTAAATCCATAATCTGTGGTTTATTAAAACCCTGCGTACTGAGTGAACATTCATATAATAAAAGCCAGGATAGGATCTACTGCATCAGACGGAACTGGCAATAAATAATATGAATAGCAGCAGGTAGTAGGATGCTGGAACAATCTCTATACAATAAACAAGCATGAATCTTGTGCAGACACAAAGTATGGATTGGGTTCTTCCGAGTCTGGCTCTTTGGCTAATTGGGAAGCAAAATTATGTGTGCGTGTTTGAGTGTGGGAATCCACAAGGACCCTCTTTATAGTGGGAGCTTGGCGGATGTGTGAGTCAGACAGAGAGATAGAAGCCCCTTTTAAACACAGATCCTGCCATATTGCCATAAAGATGATCCTTCATTATGTCAGCTTGAATTTTTTCCACAGAACTCAACAAAGCCAGCCCTAATGCCTCACTGTGTGTGTTCTAGCATAGCTTTAGGCTTTCTGGAATAAGAGGCAGGACGTTGAATACAACAGCGTCAGTGTGTGGCGTGACATATAGCGCACACGTCGGGCAGCGACTTTGCTTGCTAAACAATGACGTTCTCTTCCTCTTCCAACTCTTCAAACGAAAGCAGAGCTGATATGCATCATTATACAGCGTGTTGAAGCGCAGGGGTTTAAGCCACCACCAGAAAAAACATTTTAGGAGAAAGCGGAGCGGAAGCAGGAAGAGTTTCGGAGCAGAAAGGTACAGCTCTTTGTCCGAGGTAATCGTTAGCTGCTAACTACTCTGTGGCTTCTTCAGGAAGGTTTAAATCCCACAGTGGCAGTTCCCACACATAACACGTCATCAGAGGGCTTTTCCCGCCATGCCGATTCACCCGATTTACGCAGACGTCGATTTGCCTTTGTAATTAAAAATCAAAGGAGGAGCCACAAGCCCCCCCCCCCCCCCCCCACCCCTTGCTAAGGATGGACTTGTGAGGATCCACTTCTCAGGACATGAATCGGTAGAGCTGGTAGTCGGCCATCTTGTTTGTATTTGTGTTAATAAAATGACAAAACAATCAAACTAAGGCCCTGTGGCTGGCATCACCCCCTTGGGTCCATCCACTAACCCAGGGTGCTGTACATAGACATTTCCTCATTCATCTTACCCTTGACTGGCTCAAGTGAACTCTATTTATAGGTTGGCTCCTTAAAGAGCAGTCCATTTAACAGAAGAGAACGATTATAATATTAATGAATAAACAAACTATTCATTTCGATTTATATCATGTTAATAAATGTGCGACAATTAATGATATTCCCCTCCTTAAACAATCCAAACCCTTAAACAATATTGAAATGCACATTTAACTACACAACAGATTAAACATCCCCCCAAAAATGGTCCTCCAATCAAGAAATGGATTTACTTAAGTAGTTATGTAATTCTATCTATGTACAAACCAAGAAATATCAATAAACGTATATTCTGAACCCCTTACGTGTGTGTCGATACTGTGAGTAATGTCTGCTGGATTGAAGCAAAGTGTCATGGAGTTCAGTTCTATCGACGAGTGACATCTTTAGGGGCCTTGACGTCATTTTCTAGTAGTGCGCCATAACATCAGACGAGCTGGCGTCACGGCCAACTGCCATACAACCCCTATTTCAAGGTATTTGTACCTTTTGTACAGACGGCGAAGCAGGATACTGCTGCATGATTCCCATCTTGAGAATGCTGAGAGAGAGCACGAGAGAGAGAGAGAGAGAGAGAGAGAGAGAGAGAGAGAGAGAGAGAGAGAGAGAGAGAGAGAGAGAGAGAGAGAGAGAGAGAGAGAGAGAGAGAGAGAGAGAGAGAGAGAGAGAGAGAGAGAGAGAGAGAGAGAGAGAGAGAGAGAGAGAGAGAGAGAGAGAGAGAGAGAGAGAGAGAGAGAGAGAGAGAGAGAGAGAGAGAGAGAGAGAGAGAGAGAGAGAGAGAGAGATGCAGAGATGGATGGATGGAAAATGTGTGAGTGGAGGAGAGAGAGAGGAGGTCCTCTGAGCAAACATGCCTCTTTAATGACCGCCAGCTAGGACCGGCACAGAACAAGAGGAAATAAATGATCCAGAGGCAACACGCAGGACACAAGAGGACTGTCTCTCTGTGCAGGCAACACTTATGGGAGAAAATCTTCATGTGATGTAGGTCCAGAGTGGCTGGGGCTTGTGGTTATGAGCAGGAATAGGGTTAAGTGTGAGTTAGAGGAAGGGAGAGAGAGAGAGAGAGAGAGAGAGAGAGAGAGAGAGAGAGAGAGAGAGAGAGAGAGAGAGAGAGAGAGAGAAGAGAGAGAGAGAGAGAGGAGAGAGAGGAGGAGAGAGAGAGAGAGAGAGAGAGAGAGAGAGAGAGAGAGGGGGGAGGGGGGAGAGAGAGACAGAGAGATAGAGAGAGAAAAAAAGAGTAAGGGAGAGAGAGATAAAAGGAGAGAGAGAGAGAGAGAGAGAGAGAGAGAGAGAGAGAGAGAGAGAGAGAGAGAGAGAGAGAGAGAGAGAGAGAGAGAGAGAGAGAGAGAGAGAGAGAGAGGAGAGAGGAGAGAGAGAGAGAGAGAGAGAGAGAGAGAGAGAGAGAGAGAGAGAGAGAGAGAGAGAGAGAGAGAGAGAGAGAGAGAGAGAGAGAGAGAGAGAGAGAGAGAGAGAGAGAGGGAGAGAGAGAGAGAGAGAGAGAGAGAGAGAGGGAGAGAGAGAGAGAGAGAGAGAGAGAGAATTCAGGTTATCACCATCTGGGATGGGGGAACTTCAGACCTCTGGAGGTACCCTTTACTTAATCTAAAAGTAGGTATTATTATACTGGATAGTAATAGGTCACGGCAGGATTGGCACTTTTAAACATAGATGTATGAAAAATGGCTGACCTAGCTTTATAGACCTACAGAGGCACACCTAAGCCCTTCAGTGAACTTTTTATTAGTAGGAAGAAGGAATGGCCGGCTATTATAAGATAGAAAAAGGCTATATTTGCACAGAAGCAAACAGGACGGCGTATCAAATAAATACTTTGCGACTCTTTTTATTAAAGAACTGGTTAGGTTTATAGGATTCCCCTCCCCTGAGGCATTTAAAAAAAAAAACTTGTGTTATGTAGCAGAGTATAAGGTGTTCACATAATCACAAGACAGGATGTAAGGATGGCAACGCAAACATTCAGCATTTTGCTTAAAAGCACATCCCACTGGACCCGCCCTGAGCTACACAACTTCACTCTACTTGATGATCACTATAGGTCGCCTACCACTCGGGAATTAAACTGCTGCCAAAATCCACATGCTGAACCACGTTTTCCCTGTCTTATGCCCGGGCATGATTGTAGTTAAAGGGGGATGTTGTGTTCTGTCTCAGCGCGGCTCAGCGCGCTCTTCCTTTGTTTCCGTGGGAGACCAAACGTGTTAGCATGACGCTTATCTATATCGCCAGGTTGAACAAAAAGTTTCTTCCTTTTGATCGTATTGCTGCATTTCATGAGGCAACATGGCAAAAATTTGGAGCAACTTTGCAGATCTGAAAAGATTCTCTAATGAAAATAGCCAGGAGGATAATAGAATGTGATTATTTCGACTATTTTGCAGCCTCAGTGATGGAACGTAGCACGGCTTGCGGGTACATCAAGAATTTGGATGGTGGAATTCTGACTATGGGGGGCCAACATTATTTGCATATTTCCTCCACATCTCACTTAGTGCAAAAAAAATGGGTTAAGGCCTTGTGGAAGCCCATTTATGCAAGGCTACATCCACCAAAATGCCCAGTATTCAAATCATTTCCCTAAGACGATTAGCCTTTCCAGTCTCTTGCAATGTGCTGCATATTTCATTTTATTTTTTTTGGACACAGTTGCATGATTGAAACATATGTAAGAGCTGAGTTTGACCCTGAAATTAAAAAAGATCTGATCTCTTTCACCCTTTCCTCCTCCACCGCCGCACCAACGAACGCACCCCCCTACTCTTGCCCCTATTTTTATTCCACTGCCACAAAAATACTGTGTCATCCATTTGACATGGATCCCGCAATTACCAACCTTGTCGCTCATGCCTCCTAAACCCCAAACTCTATAACTACTCTCGCTGTCTTTCCCTCTCCCTGGCTTGCCATGCATGTCACCAACTCCCTCAAGAAACAGACTAAGTAAAAAAAGACAACTGAACGGTAGCTAAGGGAGAGGTGTAAACTACATGTACACACTCTGTCCTCCACTCGCTAGCTTTCCATCCCTCTCTCTCTCTTTCTCTCTGTCTTTGTCCTTCTCCCTCTCTCTCTCTCTCTCTCTCTCTCTCTCTCTCTCTCTCTCTCTCTCTCTCTCTCTCTCTCTCTCTCTCTCTCTCTCTCTCTCTCTCTCTCTCTCTCTCTCTCTCTCTCTCTCTCTCTCTCTCTCTCTCCTCTCCTCTCTCTCTCTCTCTCTCTCTCTCTCTCTCTCTCTCTCTCTCTCCTCTCTCTCTCTCTCTCTCTCTCTCTCTCTCTTTCTCTCTCTCGCCCTGATATTGAGGAGATACAAATACAGTTTGCAGGATTAATTAGGACGGGTCACTTTCCACTGCCGGCCCGAGGGACTCGCCACGGGAACCCGAGAGGTGCGTCCAGTCTCCAACTGCTCCCTCCATCTGCTCTGTCACACCCAGCACTCCCAGCCCCACAAACACGTCATGACGGCCGCCATAAACCCTGCGCCACTCCTACCCTCCTACCCTCCTACCCTACAGCCTGCGGGATTCAGGGACAAAAAAGGGATGCATACCCTTGGCCGGGACTCACACAGAGGCCCCCCGACAACCAATCGGAGGTGAGAGTTGAGGGTTAGAAGCCGGCAGGGACGTGTTGAGGTTAAAGTGCTCTGACAAGTGCTCTGAAGACCACCAAGGCGTGTTTGCATCTCTCGGGGAGAACGCGCCGTGAGATCCGCCCCGTATTCTTGGCAGGCTACCTCCGGAGAAAGCCAATGTCAAAGAGGCTACAAAATTGTCCTATTTCCTCTCAATGGTGCCCGTCACTCATTTTATTACTTTGTTTGTGCCTTTTTCGAGTCGTCTTGCGCTGACACACTTCTGTCTCCACTCTGTCTGGTTCCTACAGGCGCTTTCTTCTGACATGGTTTGACTGAGTGATGTGCACTGATGGACGGCCTCGTCTTCCATCCTTCGTCTCATTCCACCTGAGCCATCAAACAGGGCCCCACACGTGCACTGCCCTGAATTGAGAGTGAAGCGGCTGGCAAAACCTGACTGATGCCTCTTTGTGTTATTGTCTATAATCTAGCACCATCTACAACCCCTGCGACTTCACGATACCACCAAGATTAGAAATGTGCCGGTCATAACACCCGCTAAATATTGCTGGAGACATAGAAAAAGCTGATTTCTTTCAACAGCAGCCGGGTTTTGGTACATCAGTCGAGACTACAAGGGCCCGAGACTAATGTTTAACTTGTTTCCTGCTACGACTACATCACAATGTCGTTTCAGTGTTTACTCAGAGCAGAGTCCCTGTCAATGCCCTCACACTGTGAGATAAAATGTCCTCTTGAGGTGGAAGTCTCAAAATGGTGCCTGCAGGCAGTTTGTCAATTGAGTGGTTTCAGTGCTGCCCTCACCACAGGCGCAGATCTACTCTGATGTGGCACATTGGCAAACACCACAGTTCCTTGTTTTGGCTTCCGACAGTCCTTTGCTATGGTGAAAGCTCTCCGATCGTTGGGCTATATTTATGCAACAAATGACACCATGTGGGAAGAAGAACCTTTTCCCAAACATGTGAAACAGGTGAACTCCGGGTTGCGCACCGATTTTACCCGTTTCTATGATCCAAAATGCCCTCAAATTAGCAACTGTTTAGTTCAAAGGCTAAAAAAGGGGGGCACACAATTATATGTGGACACAAACGTTTCAGTTCTGTCCCCAGCACGCCTGTTATTTGAATCTCACTGAGATTCAGGCGTGCATTCCCGCCTGTCAACCGTGAAAATTGCAAACTAAATGGACAGAACCTGCCCGTCTTGTGTCAGGTGATTTCATAAAGAAGTTGTCAACTGATTCAATGGCTGAAATTTAAATGGTGAGAGCATCAAAGGGAAAGGCATAAAACAGAAAGACAGAGAGAGAAAGAGATACAGACAAGCCAAACAAATACTTGTAATGCCGTAATATATCTCATAGGATTGGACATAAAATAGAGACTTTATCATCAAAATGTCTCTAAAGAGGCAAAATCCCATTACAGAGCAAGGCCTTTCTCCGCAAATATAAAGATGTCAAAACATGATGTTCTGGCTATTCTCTGGCAAACCGTTGGGTTTAGCAGTAACATTATTCAAATTGCCTCTGTCTCAGTTCATTTCAAGAGCCAGTCAAACATATGACGCTACTGCTAGAACAAACAAGCCCCTTATTTTCATGTCAGCGTTTATACTTGACAATGGTGCTCTTAAACCCCTTCTGACACGCGATCAGTGGGAGTTTGTTTTCAAGGGATTAGAGGAATATAAGATCCTCCCCTCCTCAAACAAGGTCATTGACGCCAGCGCTTCATAAGATGGAAAACCCGGGCGCCACGAATTATCTCCTCCATGGCCTGGATCGCTCTACATAAACATGGCTGCCTGTCAGACATTTTTCCTACCCCCCCACCCGTCCCCCACTCTCACGCTTGTCAGTCTTGACACACTTTGATTAAAACCCATAAAGAGCTTTGCATTGCTATGCATACAGTCAGTATCAGGTCGGCATTCAGCCGACAAGCCGCCATCGCGCCGAGACCCCCCCTACAGACCCCTGCCACACGCTACAGGTCAGTCTGGCGGTGTCAAGATTTGTTGCCCATCCTCACCCGCCTTCCTCTCGCAGCTCCCTGCTGTAAAAGCTAACCTCAGCAGCAGGGGGGAAACACACACGCACGCGGCACACACACAAACACACGCACACCGCTATCATGCAATTTATGAGCGCAGGCTTTCCTGGGATGCAACTCAAGAACCCCCCCCCCCCACCGCCCCACCCTCCCACCCGCTGTCCTCTGCCGAGGCCTGCCACTGGGCCAGCCATACGCTTTCACTGTCACTCCCCGAGACGGGAAACGAGAGGTGTTATCGGAGGCTTAAGGCGCACATTCTGTCGCTCTTTCCTTTCCCTCCCTCCCTCTGTCTTTGTTATTGAAATAGGCGACATGCTCCCCCTCTTTGTCATTTCAAACCCCAGATATCTGCATTTTAACAGGGGAACAAACTATGAACTTGATTCTTGTGTTTGAGTGGGTCTCTGTTTAGACAATTCCTGGTTTGTTTGCATAAGTAGGAGGATTTAGTTAATACGTCTAAGCCCCACTGCCGTTCCCGGGAGGTAGCAGATGGATACGGTCTACTGTCTCTGCCTTGGCTACTGACAATACGCCGATCTGTTTGCTGGAATATGAAACACGGGCTTCTCCAAGTGTTTGGACTGACAGATTAAAGCGTTAGGAGAAAGTCATTGGTTCTGAAGAACAAACTAATCTGCACTGGCTGTCAAAAATCTGGGACCTGCATACCGTTCCAAAGCACACATTCTCCCGACACAGTCCATACTTTTTTTGCTCATTTCTTATGAAATTAAAAAGGGGCTGTCAATTTA